>CM059427.1:98499855-98725581 GCA_030390025.1 Squalus acanthias | reverse complement strand
GAGAGAGTGGATTGTAGGGGGAGAGAGGGGATTGAAGGGAGGAAGAGAGGGGATTGAAGGGGGAGAGAGAGGGGATCGGGGAGAGAGAGAATGGATTGGAGGGGAGAGAGAGGGGATCGAAGGGGAGAGAAAGGGGATTGGAGGGGGAGAGAGAGGGGATCGGGGGAGAGAGAGAGGGGATCGGGGGAGAGAGAGGGGATTGGAGGGGGAGAGAGGGGATCGAAGGGGAGAGAGAGAGGGGATTGGAGGGGGAGAGAGAGGGGATTGGTGGAGAGAGAGGGGGAATTGGAGGGGGAGAGAGAGGGGATTGGTGGAGAGAGAGGGGGAATAGGAGGGGGAGAGAGAGGGGATCGAAGGGGAGAGAAAGGGGATTGGAGGGGGAGAGAGAGGGGATTGGAGGGGGAGAGAGGGGATCGAAGGGGAGAGAAAGGGGATTGGAGGTGGGGAGAGAGGGGATCGGGGGAGAGAGAGAGGGGATCGGGGGAGAGAGAGAGGGGATTGGAGGGGAGAGAGAGGGGATTGGAGGGGGAGAGAGAGGGGATTGGAGGGGGAGAGAGAGGGGATTGGAGGGGGAGAGAGAGGGGATCGAAGGGGAGAGAGAGGGGATCGAAGGGGAGAGAGGGGATCGGGGGAGAGAGAGGGGATTGGAGGGGGAGAGAGTGGGGATCGAAGGGGAGAGAGAGTGGATTGGAGGGGGAGAGAGAGGGGATTGGAGGGGGAGAGAAAGAGGATCGAAGGGGAGAGAGAGGGGATTGGAGGGGGCGAGAGGGGACTGGAGGGGGAGAGAGAGGGTGTCATAAATCGCAAGTAACAACTCAGGAAGTACTACTGGGCGGCCAGCTGGGGCGCCGTCCAGGGCGTATAAATACTCAGGCATGGGCCCACCTTGGGCAGAGACAATCTGGAAACTGGAAGCTCGTGACTGCTAACTAGACCTCCATGTTTTGTTACAAGTTGATTAAAGCCTTGCTTTATGTTCAAGTGCGTAGTGAGTCTTTATTACGTCAATTTAATCAACTTGATATCGTCTCCACGCTTAGGGTGATTCGGACCAACCAGCTGCAACTCGAACCACAGAAGCGAACTAGGGCAAGAAACTGATCCATCATGGAAAAACTCCTGAGACCCGCTCGTCTCGACCTGGACCCGAATGCACCTGCGGCAGCGAAGGTATGGAAGCATTGGTTTCGTACCTTTAGCAACTTTCTTGAAGAATGTGGGGCGGATGTCCCTAATAAGTTACGAATGCTTATCAACTACGTGTCTCCTCATGTGTATGATTATATTGAGGACTGTATAGTCTATGACACTGCTATCGAAATCTTACAGCAGCTATATGTCAAGTCCCCAAATGAAATATTTGCTCGACACCTACTGGCCACAACTCGGCAGCAGCCTGGGGAATCACTCGATGAATTTCTCCAGAAACTTCGCAGGCTCAGCAAGGATTGTAACCTTAAAGCAGTTACAGCTGAACAGTATCAAGAGGAACTAATCCGCGATTCCTTTATCAATGGAATCGCGTCCCCTTTTATACGTCAGCGCCTGCTGGAAAATAAAACCCTCAATTTACGGGCTGCTTATGACCAGGCATGTTCCTTGGACTTGGCCAAGAAAAATGCAGACACTTATCTCCCACCACGTGCACGGGCGGCGGCTATCTCCTTTAATGAGTCTTTCGGTAGGTCTCGGGCGGATGCCCCCACTGATGTTGACTCTACTCTAACGGACGACGACCCTACCCTAGAGGCCTTCGCTGATGACGACCCCGCCCTAGCAGCATCCTGGCAATCAGGAAGAAGGTGTTTCTTTTGTGGAGGGGCATGCCATTACAGAAAATTTTGCCCGGCTCGTAATGTGACCTGCAATCATTGCAGCAACAAAGGACACCTTTCCAAGGTATGCCAGTCACGGGCCTCTGCTAACAAGAAAGGCCGCTCCTCTAAAGTATACCGGTCGAGAGCTCCTGTTAGCTTCACAGCTGCTATCTATGGAGCTGCTCCTCCCCCAAGAACTACTGTTAAGGCTACAGTTGCCGAAGGGAAAATTGCCCCTCCTCCCATCACAGCTGTTTTTCCCCAAAGTTTGTCCCATGCAGCCACGGAGGTTTCAGTAAATGGGCACACTCTAAGCGCGCTAATCGACTCCTGCAGCTCTGACAGATTCATTAGTAAGCGGGCTGTCAACAGGTTAAAACTGCACATTTATCCCTCGGAAAGGGAGATTGCAATGGCTCTGACGACTCTGACCACCAATTCTTCTGGCTTCTGTCTGGTCAACCTCATCCTCAACGGCCGCACGTATCTCTCCACCCGGCTCGGAGTACTCGCAAACTTATGCAGCGATGTGCTTCTGGGACAGGACTTCCAGAAGCAGCACAAGAAGATCACTTTTGAGTTTGGAGGGTCAAGGCCGGAGCTTACCATTTCTAAGGTGCCGTTTTGTGCACTCTCGGCGGCCTTACTCGGTGAACCCTCCCTGTTTGCCAATCTTCCCCCCCGCTGTAAACCCATAGCCACCAAATCGCGGCACTTTAGCCAAGACGATCGAGCGTTTATTGAGGCGGAAATCTCTCGCCTTTTCGTTGACGGTATTATCGAGCCATGTTCATCTCCCTGGCGGGCTCAGGTCGTCATTGTGAGGAATCCCTTAAAACAACATAAAAAACGTCTGTGTATCGATTATTCGCAGACTATTAATCAATATACCGATCTGGATGCCTACCCGCTGCCACGCATAGATGACATGGTCAACAACCTTGCCAAATACAAGGTATTCTCGACCTTCGATTTAAAAAGCGCGTACCATCAGGTGCCACTGCAAGACTCCGACAAGAAGTATACGGCCTTTGAGGCCAATGGTCGGCTTTTCCAGTTTCGCCGCCTTCCATTCGGGGTCACCAATGGGGTGGCCGTCTTCCAACAGGCCATGGATGGCCTAGTCCGGCAAGAGAACTTGACGGATACCTTTCCGTATTTAGACAATATCACTATTGCCGGCCATGATCAAAAGGAGCATGACGCCAATCTTCAGAGATTTTTTGACGTACTCCGCCGTCGCCACTTAACGTTAAACGAATCCAAATCGGTGAAGTCGGTGCCATCGGTGAACATTCTTGGCTACTGGGTGGGCAACGGTGTTATTAAACCGGACCCAGAGCGACTTCGTCCACTTCAGGAGCTCCCTCCCCCGACGAACCTCGGCTCTCTTCGTCGGGCACTTGGCATGTTTGCTTATTACGCAAAATGGATACCACACTTCTCCGATAAAATACAGCCCCTGCTCCATGCGAAGTCTTTTCCATTGGAAGCTACGGCTATTTCTGCCTTCAACCTCCTCAAACGACAGCTGGAGAAAGCCACGCTTCGCTCCATTGACGAAAATCTTCCTTTTGTGGTCGAATGCGATGCATCAGAGGTGGCGATCTCCGCTACCTTGAATCAAGGTGGCCGACCCATGGCATTCCTATCCAGAACCTTGCAGGGTAGCGAGCTCCATTACCCCCCCCGTCGAGAAGGAGGCTACGGCCATCATCGAGGCTGTACGCAAATGGGGTCATTTTCTTGCTCGGCGTCATTTTACGCTTATAACTGACCAGCGCTCTGTGGCCTTCATGTTGGATAACCGGAGGCGCACGAAAATCAAAAATAATAAAATTCAACTCTGGAGGATGGAGCTGGCTGCCTTTGGATATACTATCTGTTACCGACCCGGCAAACAGAACGTGGCCCCAGATACCTTCACACGGGCATTTTGCTCCTCAATATCAACGTCGACTCTGGCGGATTTGCATATGGACTTATGCCATCCTGGTGTGACCCGCATGTTGCACTTTGTGCGCTCCAAAAATCTACCATTTTCAACCGAGGACGTAAAGAAAACATGCTCCTCCTGTAGGATTTGTGCAGAATTGAAACCACAATTCTTTCGCCCATCAGATGGCTTACTCATACATGCAATGCAGCCTATGCAGAGGCTCAGCATAGACTTTAAAGGGCCATTGCCTTCGTCGACAAAGAACACCTACCTACTTACGATGGTGGACGAGTATTCACGCTTTCCCTTCGCCTTCCCCTGCCCTAATATGCTTACCTCTACGGTAATTAAATGCCTCGATCAGGTCTTTTCCCTTTGCGGGACGGCCAATTTTATCCACACTGATCGGGGTCCCTCCTTTATGTCGAGCGAACTTAAAAGTTATCTCTCCCAACGGGGAATCGCCTCAAGTAGGACGACACCATATCACCCAATCGGTAACGGACAGGTTGAACGATACAATGCCATCATCTGGAACGCTGTCCGTCTGGCACTAAGGTCACGCAACCTACCGGACCAGCAGTGGGAAACGGTGCTCCCCGACGTGTTACACTCTATCAGGTCTCTTCTCTCCACTTCTACTAATGTCATGCCTCATGAGCGATTCTTCAAATTCCGGCGTCGCTCTACACATGGGACGTCTCTACCGTCATGGTTGGTGGCTCCAGGCCCGGTGCTACTCCGGAGGTTCGTCCGGTCTGCCAAAAACGACCCTCTTGTTGACGAGGTGGAGTTAACGGAGGTAAACCCCACGTATGCGCACGTACGGTACCCTGATGGCCGGGAGACCACCGTCTCGCTCCGAGATCTGGCTCCCTGCCCAACCGGTCGCACGGGCCCGAATGATGAAGGATCCCACGACGATGATATCAACACTCCGCACCCCTATGAAAATGACGCCCCGCTTGGGACATCGGGGGATCTGTCGGCAACGCTACCGGATCAACTCCGGGAGCTGGACGCTCCCCGTAGGATGGCCACCCGAAACCAGGACGCCGGACAATCTCCAGCCACGACCCGGGATGAGGCCAGCTCAGCACTTGTGGGGACCCGCACCCAGAGTCATGATATTCCCAGTCCTCCACAGGATGATCAAGATGACGCGGACTCTACTGACTTACCGGTACGGGCCAAGCGACCCAGGGACCAGGACACGGTCCGGGGAGACGTGCCTTCCGGTCACAAGCAGAGAGCTAAACGTCTACGGCTATTTCTGGTCCGCCTAGTCCGTTAAAGGAAGACTGGACTTCCAAATCTTTTAGGGAGGAAGAATGTCATAAATCGCAAGTAACAACTCAGGAAGTACTACTGGGCGGCCAGCTGGGGCGCCGTCCAGGGAGTATAAATACTCAGGCATGGGCCCACCTTGGGCAGAGACAATCTGGAAACAGGAAGCTAGTGACTGCTAACTAGACCTCCATGTTTTGTTACAAGTTGATTAAAGCCTTGCTTTATGTCCAAGTGCGTAGTGAGTCTTTATTACGTCAGAGGGGATCGAAGGGGAGAGAGGGGATCGGAGGGGGAGAGAGAGGGATCGGAGGGGGGGAGAGAGAGGGGATCGGAGGGGGAGAGAGAGGGGGTCGGAGGGGGAGAGAGAGGGGGTCGGAGGGGGAGAGAGAGGGGGTCGGAGGGGGAGAGAGAGGGGGTCGGAGGGGAGCAGGCATTGGGGGGGAGAGAGGGGATCGGTGGGAGAGAGGGGATCGGGGGGGGGACAGGGGATCGGGGGGGGGACAGGGGATCGGGGGGGGGACAGGGATCGGGGGGGAGAGAGGGGATCGGGGGGGAGAGAGGGGATCGGGGGGAGAGAGAGGGGATCGGGGGGAGAGAGGGGATGGGGGGAGAGAGAGGAGCTCAGAGAGAGAGGAGCTCAGAGTGGGGAGAATGTCAGGAGCTTGGGGGAGGGAGAAGGTCAGCGACTTGGGGGGAGGTCAGGAACTTATTGGCGGGTGGAGCCTGGTGAGAATAGTGGGGGGAGGGGGGAGGAGGGAAGGGGGTGGAAGGAATGTGATCCAGGTCTAAAGGTGAGGGGGATGAGAGCAAGAACGTGATCCAGATGGGAACATAGATCACGTTCTTCTGCCCTCTGTCAGGCCTGGATCACGTTCTTCCACCCTCAACCCATTTATAACTGCACCATGTTCTCCCTCTCCTCCCCCCCACTCTAGCGATGGGCAATAAATAAATGAATTTTAAAAAATGAGGGTGTATTCTTTGTTGTTCCTACAACATGCACAACATTTCATTTGTGTGTTATTTGCCGGACTCAACTATTCCCATGTTCTCCTGGTCAGCCTCCCATCTTCCACCTTCAATGAACTTGAGCTCATCCAAAACTCTGCTGCACATATCCTAACACGCAGCAAGTCCCATTCACCCATCACCCCTGTGCAGCTGTCTGGAGGTCCCGTGCAGCCCGTTAAAAACAAATTAGGGGGAACATTGTCCACCAACACCTTGATTTTAAAATTCTCATCCTCATGTTAAAATACCTCCATGGCCTCACCCCTTCCTATCTGAGCTCGCCAGTATGAGTGCTCCTAACCCAGGAGGGTGAGCCCTGTCTGTTCTCTGAAAACAGCAGTGTTAGCAGTAGTGTAATGGATCAAATTACACATTGCAAAGATCTTGATTACTCAGGCAGGCAGGATCTAATTACACATTCCAGACAAACTGCTGGGTGTGTCTTGTCCTCCAAGGGGACCAATCAGAACTTTGGTGTTACAAATAGTTACAGCCCTCTATAAATGCAAGTCTTTCTTTCTTTTTAATTCTAATTAATGGGTGTACATTCTTTGGGATGCCTGGTCAGAACTTGTCTAAATTTGTTTCATTTCAACATTCGCCGTTCACTTAATGGTTAGTTTTGGAAACAATAGACCCGTGGGAATGGTCCCCAAGCTGTCAGCAAAGGGAGGGTGAAAGGCCTCTAGCCATCATCGGGTGGAGGGGGGACCCTGGAGCAAGGGGGGGGTCCAAGGTAAATAAAGCATCTCCTCCACTGATCCCAGCCATGCATCAATACCCAGGAATACAACACCATTTCTATCTAGCTATCCTAATCAGTCTCGTACCCAAAGAACTGTCAGGATAAATGACAGAATTGATAATTCCAAGGTTTACTAACCCTTACATTGTGCGGTGCAGGTGTGTTCAATGCTCTGTGCAAATTGGCTGCCGTATTTCCTACATTACAACAGTGACTACACTTCAAAAAGTATTTCAATGTCTGTAAAGCGCTTTGGGATGTTCTGAGGTCCTGAAAGGCGCTGTATAAATGCAAGTCTTTCTGTCTGTCTGTACAATATCCCTCCCCCACTCCTTGCTTTCCATAGGCCATAGTCCAGTACCTAGACACTAATCGCCTCAACGAGAGCTGCTTCTGTCAGCAGAAACAGCCTTTTATCAAACTTCGGAAACTGACAATTATTTCCAGAGGTTAAGTTTACTTTGCCGTTGTGTTCAGTCTTTCTATTAATAGTTACCTCACATTGCACTGCCCAGTCGCGTACTTCTAATCTTGATGTGTGCAGATGGCCGTGATATGAAAGAGCTAAACGGTTGGAAAGAAAGTTCAGGTCCCGCCTTAGAGACAGATTGGTTATAATCATAGTGAGTGCTTATTACTGACTCAGTAACGGAGAAGAGAGACCTTCAGGAATTACCTGTGTTAAAGAGACCTGTCAGACAGACATTCAGTTGCTCGATGCTACACGATCATGGCAGCACGTTTTTTTGAGGAGCAGGAACACGCTGCCCTGTATCAGAAGTACAGGCTCCCTTCACCTGCTGAAATCCAGAACCTCGTCCTCCACTACCTGCAGAGAAAGGTGAGAATGTGGAGAAATAAACATAGCCAGCAAATCCTTGAAAAAAAGGGTCGGCCTGTGACAGTTACAGCACTACTTTGTATGGCTGATGTAGATGTAGAGCGACAACTATAATTTTATATTTAGGTGGTTAAGCAATATAATTGCGTCAGGAGTAGCGGAGTTTACTGCTGTGATGCCTCCTCCGTATTTGTGAATCGCTCATTGAGTTGTTGTACGTTCCATGGTCTGTTTTGGGTGACCACAGTCGCACATTGGAGAGTTTTTAATTCTCCATTCGTGCATCGAGTGTCCGCATCTGCCATGGTTTGTGCGGATGCGGTTTAGGGTTTGCCCATAAGCATCGCGAAGATCGAAGCCAGGGATCTTCTGTGTCGGGTCATTCACGAGGTGTTTGTTTGTGATTTCTTGTGAACTCCATTTGGCTTTCCAAACAACATTGGGGTTGAAGTTGCATTGTCGAAGGTTAAGCGTGTGACCGTTACAGTAAAAGGGAATAACTTCGAGTTGTGAGCGTTTGTAAAGTAAAGGAAGCCTCGATCAATTCAGGACTTCTTTCCTGGTACTATTCCATTTGTCAATGAGTTCCTGTATGTAAACAGCTGAACATGATGAATTTGTACTCGTTTAGGTAGGAAAAAGCTGAGAGATAGAGTACTCGACTGAAAACTTTTAACACTATTTTTTCTGAAGTTTCTCGTTGTTCCATTGGCTGCCCTTTCACCTGTGGCTCACGCCTTGTTACCAACGTTCCCGCGAAGCTGTGCGGCTGCTGGAGGTCTTGCGCAGGCCTCTCACCAGCTTTTACATGGAAGAAACCGTGCATTCGTGAAAATTTGAGTGGGCCGCACAGCCAGTTAAAGGGGCCGCGCACGAAAAAAGAAATTAGAGGTAACATTGCTTGTTACCCAGGAGAGATCAGGCTTTATAGTTTACTAGCTGTAAATGATGCACAAAACAATTTGTCTTTAAACTGAGCTGGGAAATTCTGAATTCCCTTAAAGGAACAGTACACTTCGAATGGTTGTTACCAAGAATTGACAATATTATGATTCTACCATCAACATTTTGACAACTGGCCACCTACAATTTAGGGCTCTGGGGGGAGGGGACAGGGTGGGTGATGGGAAGAATTTAACTGTGAGCAGGTTTTGTGGGGGCGGGGGGGTGGTGTGGGGAGGGCCGAGCATCAAACCCGCCCGCATCATCAGTTTGAGGACGTGGGTATTTTAACTCCTGGGCCTCAGTTACATCCCGCTGACCAGCTGCCCCCTAAGACGGGCAGAAAGAGGCAACTGGCTGGCTTTAGACAGGTCAACACTGCGGGGCCCTGACATCATATACTGGCACCACGGTAACCTGCAAGATGGCGGGGAGGGGGGGACGAAATTGGTGACATTTCGTGGCTGGGAAGAGGGGGGAGCAGAGGCCCAGACTTACACTTCTGCACTTCCTGGCTTCACGAAGGAAAGTTATTGACTGACCATAAAGGGCCTTCTCTTCTCCCTCACCAGGTTTTACAGAGCTGGGTGACCACAGTGAGCCGCTCACTCAGTCAGCCCTTAAAATACCATCGGGGTCCGAATGACATCACAGGACCCTGATTTGCAGGTATTAACGAGAGTCACACCTGACTGGATGCCTTGACCCCCTAAAGAAGGGCCCAGTTACCGTGACGATGAGCAGAAGGCTGTGTCTACCCCAAGTCCGAGGCACCTCTGACTGCATCCGTGCAATCTGAGAACCCTTGACTAATCTTAGTGCTGGTGGGGTGCTTTGAATGCTCCCCATTCACCGTATTTCATGTTTGAAGTTGTCCTGGATGCCAGGGAGACTAGGACCCAATGGAGCATAATTGTCCACACCCGCCATCTTGCACACCTTCGCTGGCCAATGGCGGTGTGGAACAGGCTGCACAAGATCTGGGTCAGCAGGGGGCCAGGTGCAGGGCTGTGCTTACCTGCTGCACAGACACCTGCACCATAGAGCTGGCTCTGCCAGTGGCAACCAAGGTCATCAAAGCCAGTACTGCATTGCCTCTGCCTTCTGTTGAGCATCCCAGGGTAGGGGTGAGGTATCCTGAGCTATCCCAGGGGAGGGTATCCTGAGCTATCCCGGGGGGAGGGTCTATGAGCTATCCCGGGGGGAGGGTCTATGAACTATCCCGGGGGGAGGGTCTCCTGAGCTATCCCAGGGGGAGGGTCCATGAGCTATCCCGGGGGGAGGGTCCATGAGCTATCCCAGGGGGAGGGTCTCCTGAGCTATCCCAGGGGGAGGGTCTATGAGCTATCCCGGGGGGAGGGTCCATGAGCTATCCCAGGGGGAGGGTCTCCTGAGCTATCCCAGGGGGAGGGTCTATGAGCTATCCCGGGGGGAGGGTCTATGAACTATCCCGGGGGGAGGGTCTCCTGAGCTATCCCAGGGGGAGGGTCCATGAGCTATCCCGGGGGGAGGGTCCATGAGCTATCCCAGGGGGAGGGTCTCCTGAGCTATCCCAGGGGGAGGGTCTATGAGCTATCCCGGGGGGAGGGTCCATGAGCTATCCCAGGGGGAGGGTCTCCTGAACTATCCCGGGGGGAGGGTCCAGGAGCTATCCCAGGGGGAGGGTCTATGAGCTATCCCGGGGGGAGGGTCTCCTGAGCTATCCCAGGGGGAGGGTCTATGAGCTATCCCGGGGGGAGGGTCTCCTGAGCTATCCCAGGGGGAGGGTCTCCTGAGCTATCCCAGGGGGAGGGTCCCTGAGCTATCCCGGGGGGAGGGTCTATGAGCTATCCCAGGGGGAGGGTCTATGAGCTATCCCAGGGGGAGGGTCCAGGAGCTATCCCAGGGGGAGGGTCTATGAGCTATCCCGGGGGGAGGGTCTCCTGAGCTATCCCAGGGGGAGGGTCTATGAACTATCCCAGGGGGAGGGTCTCCTGAGCTATCCCGGGGGGAGGGTCTCCTGAGCTATCCCGGGGGGAGGGTCTATGAGCTATCCCAGGGGGAGGGTCTCCTGAGCTATCCCGGGGGGAGGGTCTATGAACTATCCCGGGGGGAGGGTCTCCTGAGCTATCCCGGGGGGAGGGTCTATGAGCTATCCCGGGGGGAGGGTCTATGAACTATCCCGGGGGGAGGGTCCATGAGCTATCCCGGGGGGAGGGTCTCCTGAGCTATCCCAGGGGGAGGGTCTCCTGAGCTATCCCGGGGGGAGGGTCCCTGAGCTATCCCGGGGGGAGGGTCTCCTGAGCTATCCCGGGGGGAGGGTCCCTGAGCTATCCCGGGGGGAGGGTCCAGGAGCTATCCCAGGGGGAGGGTCTCCTGAGCTATCCCGGGGGGAGGGTCTCCTGAGCTATCCCGGGGGGAGGGTCTATGAGCTATCCCGGGGGGAGGGTCCATGAGCTATCCCGGGGGGAGGGTCCATGAGCTATCCCGGGGGGAGGGTCTATGAACTATCCCGGGGGGAGGGTCCCTGAGCTATCCCGGGGGGAGGGGTATCCTGAGCTATCCCAGGGGGAGGGTCCCTGAGCTATCCCGGGGGGAGGGTCCCTGAGCTATCCCGGGGGGAGGGTCCCTGAGCTATCCCAGGGGGAGGGTCTCCTGAGCTATCCCAGGGGGAGGGTCCCTGAGCTATCCCGGGGGGAGGGTCCCTGAGCTATCCCGGGGGGAGGGGTATCCTGAGCTATCCCAGGGGGAGGGTCCCTGAGCTATCCCGGGGGGAGGGTCCCTGAGCTATCCCAGGGGGAGGGTCTCCTGAGCTATCCCAGGGGGAGGGTCTCCTGAGCTATCCCAGGGGGAGGGTCTCCTGAGCTATCCCAGGGGGAGGGTCTCCTGAGCTATCCCAGGGGGAGGGTCTCCTGAGCTATCCCAGGGGGAGGGTCTCCTGAGGTGCCCTACTTACAACAAACTCATCCCGCACTTGGCCACAACTCTCCAGGGTTGCCTCTAGTCTCCTGGAAAGAATAATTAATCTCCTGGACGCTGCTGCGAGCAACTCCTGGCAGAAAAAAATCATACAGGCTTTGAAAAAGTTGTGTCTTATTCATTTTCTTTGAACAGTTTTGCTTATTAGTTTATTAGTTATAAAAAATATTGGAGATGGGAGTTGGTGGCAGGAGGTCATGTGATGAAACCTCTGGGAATATATCCATCCAGAGTTGGCAACCCGAGCATATTTATTATGCCCCAAACAGCCTGTGGATTGGCCGAAACAACCATTACAATTATCTGCAGCCTTTAAAGAAGCTAAGCTGCTCCCCCATGTGGCCAATTAGTTTTAAGCGGCTGCATCGCTTTTGAGATTTTCCATGAGCCATTTGTCAGCAACCCATATGCTGGGAGATTGCTGCCTTTGTTACCATTAGTTCTGACCCAGGAGGTGCCCTGTAGAGTCAGCGCTCACCCAATCTGACGAGTGCTAACCCTGCTTCTCCTGCTGGGACCATGCGTGCACCCAAGAATCATTTTGAATGATTCACTTTCACCCATCACCCCGCTGTGCTCGCTGACCTACCTTGGCCCCCAGTCCGGCAACGCCTCGATTTAAAAATTCTCATCCTTGTTTTCAAATCCCTCCATATCCTTGCCCCTCCCTATCTCTGTAACCTACTCCAGCCCTTCCGAGATCATAGAATCACAGAGTGATACAGCAGAAGAAGGAGATTTGGCCCATCGAGTCTGTGCTGGCTCTTTCGAAGAGCAATAGATATCGGCGCTCCTCCAATTCTGGCCTCTTGTGCATCCCCAATTTTAATCGTTCCACCATTGGTGGCTGTGCCTTCAGCTGCCTCTGCCCTAAGCTCTAGAGTTCCCTCCCTAAACCTCTCCATCTCTCTACCTCTCTCTCCTCCTTTAAGACGCTCCTTAAAACCTACCTCTTTGACCAAAGGCGGCAATCTGGTCACCTGGCCTAATATCTTCTTATGTGGCTCTGTGTCAATTTTTGTTTGATATCGCTCCTGTGAAGCGCCTTGAGATGTTTTACTACCTTACAGGCGCTGTATAAATACAAGTTGTTGTTGTTGTTGAATGCGCAGTTGTATATTGTGCAACTATAATAATTGGACTTGGAATTACTGAGCACAGATATTGCTGGGGGGTGGGTGGGGGGAGAGGGTTGATGAAATGGGTGTTTGACTAGAATATGATTCCCTTTTCAGAAGGGGAAGCCATTCAGCCTTGCAGTGGATGTGGGATGTGGCTCAGGCCAGAGCTCCAGGGGACTGGCTCCTTTCTTTGAAAACGTGGTTGGAATTGATGTGAGTGGAGCTCAGGTTGAAGAGGCCAGGAAGATGGGTGGACCGAATAATGTCTCTTACAGGTAACTAACTGATACATACACGTATTCATTAAAAAAAATCTAAACTGATCTTTGATAGCTAGTCAGAGCGCGCACTGTACAGTGTGGTCCCAAACCCTACACTTCAGCATGATCTCAGGCTCAATCTTTGGCTGTACTGAGCTAGTTAATTCCAGCCAGGGAAACATTACATGATGGTGGGGAAAGATCGGTGGGGAATTAAGAGATCACTGGGGGTGGGGAGAGATCGCGGGGGGTGGGGAGAGATCGCTGGGGGGGTGGGGAGAGATCGCCGGGGGGTGGGGAGAGATCGCCGGGGGGTGGGGAGAGATCGCCGGGGGGTGGGGAGAGATCGCCGGGGGGTGGGGAGAGATCGCGGGGGGGTGCGGAGAGATCGCAGGGGGGGTGGTGAGGAGAGATCGCTGGGGGGGAGAGATCGCGGGGGGGGTGGGGAGAGATCGCTGGGGGGTGGGGAGAGATCGCTGGGGGGTGGGGAGAGATCACTGGGGGGGAGAGATCGCTGGGGGGGTGGGGAGAGATCGCTGGGGGGTGGGGAGAGATCGCTGGGGGGTGGGGAGAGATCGCTGGGGGGTGGGGAGAGATCGCTGGGGGGTGGGGAGAGATCGCTGGGGGGGTGGGGAGAGATCGCTGGGGGGGGTGGGGAGTGATCGCGGGGGGGGTGGGGAGAGATCGCGGGGGGGTGGGGAGTGATCGCGGGGGGGGTGGGGAGTGATCGCGGGGGGGTGGGGAGAGATCGCGGGGGGGGTGGGGAGAGATCGCTGGGGGGGTGGGGAGTGATCGCTGGGGGGGTAGGGAGTGATCGCGGGGGGGGTGGGGAGAGATCGCGGGGGGGGTGGGGAGAGATCGTGGGGGGGTAGGGAGTGATCGCGGGGGGGGGGGTGGGAAGAGATTGTGGGGGGGTGGGGAGAGATCGCTGGGGGGATGGGGAGAGATTTTTGGGGGTGGGGAGAGATCGCGGGGGGGTGCGGAGAGACCGCGGGGGGGTGGGGAGAGATCGCTGGGGGGGGGGGGTGGGGAGAGATCGGGGGGGGGGTGGGGAGAGATCGCGGGGGGGTGGGGAGTGATCGCGGGGGGGTGGGGAGTGATCGCGGGGGGGGTGGGGAGTGATCGCGGGGGGGTTGGGGAGTGATCGCGGGGGGGTTGGGGAGTGATCGCGGGGGGGTTAGGGAGTGATCGCGGGGGGGGGTGGGGAGAGATCGCTGGGGGGGTGGGGAGAGATCGCTGGGGGGGTGGGGAGAGATCGCTGGGGGGGTGGGGAGTGATCGCGGGGGGGGGGGGGGTGGGGAGAGATTGTGGGGGGGGTGCGAAGAGATCGCCGGGGGGGAGGGGGGGGGGTGTGGGGAGAGATTGTGGGGGGGGTGCGAAGAGATCGCGGGGGGGTGCGGAGAGATCGCTGGGGGGGAGAGATTGCGGGGGGGGGGGGTGGGGAGAGATCGTGGGGGGGTGCGGAGAGATCGCGGGGGGGGTGGGGAGAGATTGTGGGGGGTGGGGAGAGATCGCTGGGGGGTGGGGTGAGATCGCGGGGGTGTGGGGAGAGATCGTGGGGGGTGGGGAGAGATCGCTGGGGGTGGGGAGAGATCGCGTGGGGGTGGGGAGAGATCGCGGGGGGGTGGGGTGAGATCACGGGGGGGGTGGGGAGAGATCGCGGGGGGGGTGGGGAGAGATCGCGGTGGGGGGTGGGGAGAGATCGCCGGGGGTGGGGAGAGATCGCGGGGGGTTGGGGAGAGATCGGTGGGGGGTGCGGAGAGATCGCTGGGGGGTGGGGGAGAGATCGCTGGGGGGTGGGGAGATATCGCGGTGGGGTGGGGTGAGATCGCGGGGGGGGTGGGGAGAGATCGCGGGGGGGGTGGGGTGAGATCGCGGGGGGGGTGGGGAGAGATCGCGGGGGGGGGTGGGGAGAGATCGCGGTGGGGGGTGGGGAGAGATCGCGGTGGGGGGTGGGGAGAGATCGCCGGGGGTGGGGAGAGATCGTGGGGGGTTGGGGAGAGATCGGTGGGGGGTGCGGAGAGATCGCTGGGGGGTGGGGAGAGATCGCTGGGGGGTGGGGAGATATCGCGGGGGGGTGGGGTGAGATCGCGGGGGGGGTGGGGAGAGATCGCGGGGGGGGTGGGGAGAGATCGCGGGGGGGTGGGGAGAGATCGCGTGGGGGTGGGGAGAGATCGCTGGGGGTGGGGAGAGATCGCGGGGGGGTGGGGTGAGATCGCGGGGGGGGGTGGGGAGAGATCGCGGGTGGGGGGGTGGGGAGAGATTGTGGGGGGTGCGGAGAGATCGCTGGGGGGTGGGGAGAGATCGCTGGAGGGGTGGAGAGATTGCCAGGAGAAAAGAGATTGCCAGGAGGGGCGAGTTGTGATTGGCGGGGGGTGGAGGGGCGGGGAGAGATCGATGGGTGGGGGCAGGTTTCCTGAACCTTGCGAAACCCAGCTTGCATCCGGTGAATTTAAATGCCTGCCAAAATCTGAAGCACACAGCCTCATTTAAATATTAGAGTTGCTGATCTTCCTCTCCGACCCCAAACCTCCCTCAGTTAAACCAGAAGTAGGTGCGTTTGCGGTGGGTGGGGGTTGGGATTCACATTTTTACAATTTTAACCCCCCCCCCCCCTCGATCCTCTCCCATCTATTGTGGGGTGTGGGTTAACATTCCCCCCCAATGCCTCTGGGCTTAGTGATTTTCCAACATGCTTGGCACCATGTTGGACCCTGAGCTTGGTTACGGATGCCACACTCTCTTCACCACAAAAACCTCTTGCATCTGTTTCCACAACATTGGCCAGCTCTGCTGTTATCTCTGCACATTCATCCTGAAACGTCCACGTGTGCCTTCGTCACCTCCAGAGACACCTGCTCCAATGCTCCTTGCTGGCCTCCCGTCCTCCATTCTCCGAAATTCCAATTTATTCCAAGCTCTACTGCACTAAGTCTTACTCACCCATCACCCCTGCCCTCACTGGCTACATCCACTCCCTGTCCCCCAATGCCTTATTTAAAATCACCTGCGGACAGTAACCCCTTGTCTCTCTCTATTAATGTCTTAAAAACAGATCCCACTGCACTTCAAATCCTTTCCTTCCCTGCCAAAATCTCAGATCCTTCCCTGACCAACT
The DNA here is from genome assembly GCA_030390025.1 of Squalus acanthias. Taxonomy (NCBI): domain Eukaryota; kingdom Metazoa; phylum Chordata; class Chondrichthyes; order Squaliformes; family Squalidae; genus Squalus; species Squalus acanthias. The sequence goes on along the minus strand of CM059427.1, from coordinate 98,709,539 downwards.
CACCCTCTATCTTCACTTCTGCCGCACCCTACGCTCCTCCTCATTGAGAGCAACAGGATGGGACATCCACTAGTCATTGCTTATTGCTGTAAGATATCACTGATAAGCCTGTGAATTAGTCAGGGATGTACAATAAAATTGAAATTTTAAAGAGAGATTTTCATTCTGATTCAAGTAGAAACCTTAAATTGAAGATCATTGTTTAAACTCTTTGAGTTCACCTCTCATGAAAAGATCACAAGGGTCGTTAAGATTGCTACTGTCTGGAGCAAGCTGTTGGGGCTGGAGCCAAACACACTTCACAGCCAGTGAATGGGCCGCACGTGAACTCCCAGACACCACACTGCAACATTCCCCCTCACACAAAGTGATACCCCCAGAAATGAGATCCCTGGCACAAAAGATTCACGTTCATCTCCCTCCTTCCTTTATGGCATTCTTCTCCTTACCCTTCACTGCGCCCCCTCGCTGCCCCCAAAATCTTTAAAGATCCTGGGCCTGGTGGATGAGCAAAGACTGTTTCTCGACTGGTGCAAAAAGGCTGTTTCCTGATTGTTCATTTCTGGGAATTTTAAAGGACCAAACTCGGATTTGCACAAGTGCGTAAAGAAGAAAGGAACTGGTCAGGATGCGCAGGCTGGGTCAAGGGCGTGTGTGAGCTGCGTCTGTCCCACAGCCATGTCCTGGGCAGCCCGACCTAGGACTGAACCTTGACCTTGACCTGCTTTGTTTCCAATCGTGTCATTCCTGTCAGAAACTCAATGTATTTTTATCAATGAACATTTCTTCCTATCTGGGATACTAGATGCCGCTGGACGTTCATTAAAAGTCTGCAGAGTATTGAAGCTGTTGTATTTCTGTGCTTGTTGTTTCACTCAACAGACTGGGCCTGGCGGAGCGGCTGGAGTTCGAGGACGGTTCCGTTGACCTGGTGACAGCGGCAACAGCAGCACATTGGTTTGATATGGAGAAGTTTATGGAGGAGGTTGAGCGGATTCTAAAACCGAAAGGCTGCCTGGCTGTCTCTTGCTACCAAGTTCCCTTTGAATTACATTACGATGGCTGTTCTGAGCATCTGACTCAGATTGTCCAAGAGGTAAGTAGGTAATTGGTGCTAACTGGCATCTTCAGTCATTTGAACTGAAACAGAAAAGAGTCTATCTATGTGTAACATATAACTGTTATAATGCTTTAGGGACTGGATGATGCAGTGGTTTAAAACACTCCCCTTTCACTTCTGAGACTATGTTTGAACCCCAAGTCCAAACTGATTGCATGAATGTTTCTGCTCTCGCAGAGTTGTATAAACCTGATGTTACTTTTGATATGCAAGGGGAAGATTAGTTATAGGTGTAGCCATGTTGTAAACTCGCTCATTATAAATATTTTTTTGATTCCACAGTGTTAGCAAGGGAGCTGTGCTCAGATGGAGCACTGGTCGGACATAGTTACGACATTGTAGCCACGATTCTCTGACACACGCTCTGTGAAAGAGCGGGTTCCCTGCTGGGATTGCAGAATTAGCCCTTTACCATTCTGCTTCTTCATTTGAAGAACATTAGCACCTCCACCTAAAGGGGAGTTTCCACATTTTCTTGAATTACCCAGTGATGGTGGCAGGCCCAGCGTATCTGTGAACCACCGATGGCCTAGGCTGGAACATTATTCCTTCAGATACGGGCAATCAACTGGTAAATGTGTGCCTCAGCAGAGCAATTCTAATTGGTTGAAGACCTGATGCCTGAAACAGGGAACTGTTGCCTTTGTTGTATGAGTTCACTAAAAGTAGTGACGCAGGTTAATAAGGTCATTAAAAAAATAAAGAAAGCACTGGGGTTCATTTCCAACGGGATAGAATTGAAAAGCAGAGAAATTATGTTAAACTTGTATAGAACCTTGGTTAGACCACACTTGCAGTACTGTGCACAGTTCTGGTCTCCATTTTATAAAAAGGATATAGAGGCACTGGAGAAAGTGCAAAAAAGATTTACAAGGATGATACCAGAACTGAGAGGTTATAACTATCTGGAAACATTGAACAGGCTGGGGCTCTTTTCTCTAGAAAAAAGACTGAGGGGTGACCTGATAGAGGTTTTTAAAATTATGAAGGGGTTTGATAGGGTAGACGTAGAGAAGATGTTTCCACTTGTGGGGTAGACCAAAACTAGGTGCCATAAATATAAGATAGTCACTAATAAATCCAATAGGGAATTCAGGAGAAACTTCTTTACCCAGAGAGTGATTAGAATATGGAACTTACTACTACAAGGAGTGTTTGAGGTGAAAAGCATTTAAGGGGAAGCTGGATAAGTACATAGAAGGATATGCTGATAGGGTTAGATGAAGAGGGGGGGAGGAGGCTCGGCATAGGCCTGTTTCTATGCTATAAATTCTATGCAAGTTCCAGGGCCTCATGGCTAGACAGTCCTATGGCTCAAAATGGCACACTTGCTTTCCAGCTTGTCAGAACAGGCTCAAGGGGCTGACTGGATTACTCCTGTTCCTATATTCCAGCTGGGCAGCCATCTCCCAAAGCTACTTTGTTATAAGGGACTTAGAAAAGTGATTACTTCCTAATTAATGTTCTACTTCCCCGCGATGATCTGTCACACTTGTTGCCTGATCCTTTCAGCAAAGCCAAACATGGTAAATGTTCATATGTGGTGTTGTGGACATAAAACCCAGATCTCGCCTCGAGGAGAGGTCAAGTTATCAAGGTCAGGGAAATGAGAATGAAACGATTGCCATTCTTTCTCATATTTCATATACTTTTGACACTTTGAAATGTGATGGCAGAAGTATGACAGACACATGCTTGACATAGAATCATAGAAGGATACAGCATAGAAAGAGGCCATTTGGCCCATCGTGCCTGTGCCGGAGATCAGTCTCTGACAGTATCTGTAGACAAAGGGATGAATGGAAGTTCTCATCTCACCTGCTCAATTCTTCATTGTTGGAAATTCACTGAAGACAAGAGATCTCTGTACAAATCCCTCTCCTCCTCTAAGCCCTCCTTAAGAGCTAACTTGGCCAAGTCTTTGGTCACCCATCCAATATTTCTTTCTTTGCCTAGGCATCTATTTTTTTTTGATTGTGTCTCTGTGAAGCACATTGGGATGTTTTTCCATGTTAAAGGTGATATATAAATGTGCGTTGTTCTTGTTGCTGATTACATTGCGAGGGAGAGAGTTGCCCTGTCTGCCAAGGGTTATATTGATTGGGAGTAATTGCCTTTGCCTGCCAGTGGATAGGTCACTATTGGATGGGTCACTACTGGATGGGTCACTACTGGATGGGTCAGGATTGGATGGATCACAATTGCTAGTCTGTCTTCTCCTCCTCGGATGTTTGTGGGCGCTGGGGAATTGAGCACCAAAAGCGACTATTTCTCTAAATTCATGTGGAGGCCAAAGAGCATGAGGGTAACTTTCAACCCTGGTGGATGGTGGAAAACTGGCTAATGGATCGAACACTCGTACATCCCGCCTGATCTACCTTTCAACTTTGGTGCGGTCCAGAAGGGTCAAGGGATATGGGCCGGGGTGTATAAAGGTCGACCGGGGATCAAGGGATATGGGCCGGGGTGTATAAAGGGCAATCGAGGATCATGGGATATAGGCCGGGGTGTATAAAGGGCAATCGAGGATCAAGGGATATGGGCCGGGGTGTATAAAGGTCGACCGGGGATCAAGGGATATGGGCCAGGGTGTATAAAGGGCGACCGGGCATTAAGGGATATGGGTCGGGGTGTATAAAGGGCGACCGGGGATCAAGGGATATGGGCCAGGGTGTATAAAGGGCGACCGGGGATCAAGGGATATGGGCCAGGGTGTATAAAGGGCGACCGGGGATCAAGGGATATGGGCCGGGGTGTATAAAGGGTGACCGGGGATCAAGGGATATGGGCCGGGGTGTATAAAGGGTGACCGGGGATCAAGGGATATGGGCCGGGGTGTATAAAGGGTGACCGGGGATCAAGGGATATGGGCCGGGGTGTATAAAGGGTGACCGGGGATCAAGGGATATGGGCCGGGGTGTATAAAGGCGGCCGATCCAATCCCGCTAGTTTTCTGCCCCCCGCTGAGGTTGGAAGTTACCCTCCCCCCATCCCCGTTTATTCGGATCGGGATATGTCCCATAGTTGCTTCAATCACATTCCTGCCATGGGTGTCACATTATGGGACCCACTTTCTTGCAGCTAGTGACCATAATAGTTATTAGTTTGACAATAGTTATTGAATGATATGCTGATTAGTTTACAGATGTTTAAGACACTCATACCCTCTTCTTCTTTTTCTTAGGCAGTCCCTCGGAACCGAGGATGACTTGCTTCCACATTAAAAATGAGTTCTCAGGTGACTGATGAGTCCAATGTGGGACCTATAGTCCCTGTCACAGGTGGGGCAGACGGTGGTTGAAGGGGTGGGAGGGTGGGGTGCTTGGGTTGATGTGCGCTCCTTGCGCTGTTTGCGCTTGGCTTCCGCTTGCTCCCGGCGAAGAGACTCGAGGTGTTCGCCGCCTTCCCGGATGCTTCTCCTCCACTTTGTGCGGTCTTGGGCCAGGGATTCCCAGGTGTCGGTGGGGATGTTGCAATTTTTCAAGGAGGCTTTGAGGGTGTCCTTGAAGCGTTTCCTCTGCCCACCTGGGACTCTCTTGCCATGTCGGAGCTCCGAGTAGAGCGCTTGTTTTGGGAGTCTCATATAGGGCATGCGGACAATGTGACCCGTCCATTGGAGCTGATCGAGCGTGGTCAAAGCTTCGATGCTGGGGATGTTGGCCTGAGCGAGAACACTGACATTGGTGCGCCTATCCTGCCAATGGATTTGCAGGATCTTGCGAAGGCAGCGTTGGTGGTACCTCTCCAGTGCTTTGAGGTGCCTGCTGTACATGGTCCATGTCTCTGAAGCATACGGGAGGGCGGGTATCACTACTGCTCTGTAGACCATGAGCTTGGTGCCGGGTTTGAGGTCCTGGTCTTCAAACACTCTCTTCCTCAGGCGACTGAAGGCTGCACTGGCACACTGAAGGCGGTGTTGGACTCCGTCATCGACGTCTGCCCTTGTTGACAGTAGGCTCCTGAGGTATGGAAAATGGTCCACGTTGTCCAAGGCCTCGTCATGGATTTTGATAATCGGGAGCCAGTACTCTATGGCGGGGGCAGGTTGGTAGAGGACCTTTGTCTTACGGATGTTTAGTGTAAGGCCCATGCTCTCGTACGCTTCGGTGAAGGTGTTGACGATGGTTTGGAGTTCGACCTCCGAGTGTGCGCAGACGCAAGCGTCGTCTGCATAATGTAATTCGGTGACAGAGGATGGGACGACCTTGGATCTGGACTAGAGGCGACGGAGGTTGAACAGTTTCCCGTTTGTTCTCTAAATTAGCTCCACTCCAGCGGGGAGCTTACTGAGGGTGAGATGGAGCATTGCAGCAAGGAAGATCGAGAAGAGTGTTGGTACGATGACACAGCCTTGCTTGACCCCGGTCCGTACGTGAATTTGGTCTGTGGTGGAACCGTTGGTCAGGATCACGGATTGCATGTTGTCGTGAAGCAGGCGGAGGATGGTGACAAACTTTTGAGGGCAGCCGAATTTGAGGAGGACACTCCATAATCCTTCACGGTTGACAGTGTTGAAGGCCTTTGTGAGGTCAAAGAAGGCCATGTACAACGGTTGGTGCTGTTCCCTGCATTTCTCTTGTAGTTGACGCGCGGTGAAGATCATGTCCATTGTGCCCCTTAGTGGGCGGAATCTGCATTGCGACTCTGGGAGGAGCTCTTCAGCCACTGGGAGAAGGCGATTGAGGAGGATTCTTGCAATGACTTTCCCTGTGGCAAACAGCAGGGAAACTCCTCTGTAATTACCGCAATCGGACTTGTCACCTTTCTTGAAGATGGTCACAATTACGGTGTCTCTGAGATCCCCTGGTATGTTCTCCTCCTTCCAGATAAGAGAAATGAGTTCATGAATTTGCGCCAGTAGTGCTTCTCCACCATGCTTTAGTGCCTCGGCATAAGGGATCAAGGGATATTGGCCGGGGTGTATAAAGGCGGCCGATCCAATCCCGCTAGATTTCTGCCCCCGCTGAGGTTGGAAGTTACCCTCCCCCCACCCCCGTTTATATGTCTCATAGTTGCTTCAGTCACATTCCTGCCATGGGTGTCACAGAATGGGACACACTTCCTTGCAGCTAGTGACCATAATAGTTCTTAGTTTGACAATAGTTATTGAATGATATGATGATTAGTTCTCTCTTGTTTACAGATGTTCAAGACACTCATACCCTATGCGAGTGAAAAAACACAGATTGTTCGAAATGAATACAAAGAAGTATTTGATGCTATCACGTTCTCCGACAAAGAGAGGTGAGACCAGATAATACACAAAACAATCTCAAAAAACTGAAGAAGTGCTCCCTGACATCGCCCCTGAATGGCCTAGCTCTAATTTTAAAGTTGTGCCCCTTGTTCTGGACTCTCCCACCAGAGGAAATAGTTTCTCTCTATCTACCCTATTAAATCCTTCAATCATGTTAAACACCTCAATTAAACCCCTTAACCTTCTATACTCATTCTGCTTGGATTATTAATCTGCAACATTCTTTGGTTTGGCTAAGCTTTCCCACTAGCACATGGAGGTATCTGTGTGTTATCTCTTATGATGCATATATCCACATTCATTGGAAGTATCATTACTTAAATTAGCACATGCTACCAAGGCAGGTTTTACCCCCTCCTTTCCTGATATGGCATGCTCCTGTGAGTCGACCAGAGATGGGACATAGGGGGAAAAATTCGGTTGGTTAGCGCCTCCCGTTAGCGCCCCCCGGACTAGGAACTTAGCTCCTGAGCGCGGCGATTTTAGCGGCGCTCACGAAATTGACCAGTCGTTTTGTGGCGGCGCTAAACACTACCGCCACGATCTCTTGCGCCCGCAGATCGTGACGTCAGTCGAGCGTGCTACGCCCTGGACCAGATATTGGGTCGTGCCCCCTGCCTTAGCGCCTGCCGCTAGGAACGACAGGTAGAGGGGAACGTTTTCAAGTCGGGAAGGGACTGGGGGAGCGCTATTTAAAGGCGGGCACTTCCTGCCTTTTCTTGTCGGCAAAATTTTTGGTACACGCAGGTTGAGCGGGAGAGAGACGTCGGGAGAGATTTAACGCTGTCCTAAGGAGTTTTGGTCCTCAGCACCACTTTTGAGGTTCCTAAGCGCCGAGCTCTTTCCCTGGGCCTATCCATAAGTGCTTCCAACACAATTGCTTTTGAGGTCTCTCCAGACCGAGATTCAAGGCTGCAATGAGCAGGGAGTGGCTGGCCAGCAAGATGGCCCCTCCCCTTTAAAAACTGGACGGCGCCAGTCTGTCTGGCTTCCATGGTTACTGACATCGCCTGAGCTTCGGTAGCGTTCTGAGGTAGCGCCTCGCTCCCCGACGTTAGCGCCTTAAGAGAGGTGTGTAGCGCCTGATTTAGCGCTCAAATCACCTCCAGGGCTGATATAGGCGGATTTTGCAGTCGGAGGCGATAATTAGTGCCGGGCGATAAACTTTGCGCCTGGCCAATATTAGCGCCCCAAAATGGGCGATACCGAATTTTTCCCCCATAGTTTCAAGCTGGATCTGCTTCTGGAGATCACTTCATACAATAGGCAGGTATCCTATAATATAAATCAAGGTCTATGTGATATCCACGACTGGTTTCAATCGACTAAAAAGATTGGAGAGGAATTTTCCAGACTTTTTCCGTCCTGATTGGCCTGGGTTTTTAGCTGTTTTTTCGCCTCTCCCAGGATAGCACAGGACTCCGAATGGGTGGAGAGTGTCTGTATCGTGATGCGCAGAAAATCAGAACTATATGGAACAGGCTGGATGGATCAAAGGGTCTTTTCCTGTCCATCGATTTCATATGTTTCTTTTCGAGCAAATTGCATTTAAAGAAATGGGTCATGGCCAACATCACAGGAGGAGTGTCACAGTGCCAATGGCAAAAGAAAGATGGTGGTTGAAATCACCAAGAATGAGGAGTCGCTCAGTACAGAGGCTGAGGATTGGGCGCCATTTTTTAAGTCATCCTCGGTTCCGAGGGACTGCCGAAGAAGAAGAAGAAGATGAGGGTGGAAAGGAGGAAGGATATCTCGGAGAATTTCAGGGTTGTGCTTGCTGGGAAGGGGTAGTATACAACGAGGATTTTATAGGAGAGATCAGAGCATTGGAACCAGGTGAGATGCTCAATGGAGGAGAAGGTGTCAGGAGTAGGGGAACAGACCAAGTTGAGATTTGGTGATAAGGGCCACACCGCCACTGCGGTGATCTGGGCAGGGAAATTGGTGGAAGGTATAGCCAGGCGGGGAGGCTTCAGTAAAGGGGAAGATGTCACCATCCGTGAGCCAAGTTTCAGCCAAAGCCAGAATGTCAATGCAATTATCTACAATTAGGTCATGGTTGGCAAGGGTGTACACAAGTGAATGGACATTCTGGAGGTAAATACGGAGAGGGGATGTGCTTGATCCGCTGGAAGAGTCCAAGGGGGTAGTGTGAGTGGGGTAAACAGGATGGGAAGAAGGTTGGTGAGATTAGCCCCCTGCTGGGCGGGAAGGTCATTGAGAGAGGAGGATGGGGCAGTTGTTGCTGCACCATCACAACACAGTTGGTGTTTAAAGATAGAGGCCTAGAAATTCGTGGCCACCACGAAGGCTGGCGGTGCTACCGCGGCCAGGAGTTAACGGCCGGCGGAAATGGTGGCGCTGGCAGGACTGAAAAATTGGTGCTGGGGACTAATGATTATTAGCCCAGCGGTAAACTCACCATGTAACGCCTTCCTGGTGGCGTTCATCCCGGCATCAGGCCCCAAAGTGGCATCCACAAGCAGCATTGCAGCTTCGAACAGTCTCTGAAAGCGAGGCTGAGATTTCGCAAAGCATTGTGGGATCTTAAAAGGGCAATGCATTGTCGTTTTCTTAAAAGGGCAATGCTTTCTGAAATGATTACAAAAAGATGTAAAAATATGCAGTTTTCAGCCCTTCCAGCCTTCTGAAAAGAAAATTAACATTAAAAAGAATTCCCAAAGCTGAATTGCCTTCTGCACCTAAAAAAAAAGGGAAAAGTGCTTCACTCACCTACTAACAATGTGAACCAATCACGAGGCACACCTCCCATTCCTAGCTTCACCTCACCCCCTTGAAGGAGACGGTGCAGGGGCATTCTTGGCAGGGGCATGGCTGAGCCCTTGGGGTAGCTCTGCGCGACATCAGTAGGATAGGCAAAGGCAAACACAATAGTTACTAAGGGAATGCATAAAGGTGATGAGTTGATTTCTTGATGTCATGTTGGATGGATAGATGTATAAAATTGGATTGGAAAGTTTGCTTTGTGCTGGCTTTTATTTCAGCATTGTGGCCAAGAGGACACTGTGATGGTCAGTAACAGAGCGAAGGTAAGATGTGGGACAAATATTGAAAGGGGGATTGGGGTTGTGGTCACTGGTACCGCAGGTGGATGATTCCATCCCAGATATCCCGGCCAGAAAGGGTCTGTCTGGGTTGCATCCTTCCTTCTGTTTCCTCCTCTTCTGCGTCTTCCTCTTCCCTCTGCAAGCGAATGCTGTAAAGCTGAAATAAAAGCATAAAATGCTGGAAATACTCAGCAGGTCAGGCAGCATCTCGACCTGAGACGTGAACTCTGTTTCTCTCTCCATGAATGTTGCCTGGCCTGCTGAGTGTTTCCAGCATTTTCTGTCTTCTCAGAGGCCTTCCTTTACCATCCGAGGCCTTGCAAGCGTCCAGCAGCAATCCCTGCACACTTAAAAAACTTTTAACATGTCTTGCACCAAGCCACTACTTCAATAAAATTTTAAGTTTGTCGAGGTAACATTAAGTCGGCGTGCAGATGTCACCCTCTCATAATTTACATTTCCAGGGCCAGCGCTGCTATCGGCAGTGCTAAGGCCCTCACCAAAATGGCAGCCGCCGAGTCCCACGCCACAGAAGGGCGCTAGAGTGGCGGCCGCCATTTTTAGACCGGATTGCGGCAGTAAGTGGGCCAATTTCTAGGCCAGAGTCTTGATTGAAATGTTGGCAGACAGAAAATCAAATCCAGACACAGATAACATCACAATCAGATAGCATGTATGTCAGCGATGAGTGCCTCGATGGGCCCTTCAGGGAATGCCAAGAGAGATACAGAACGATGCTGTGGGCTTATCCAAGGGGGATTCAAGCTTGGAAGGGTGTCAGGTGAGTAGGAAAGCAGAGAAGTAGTGATGGGTTGGAGTAGGGATTAGGGTGAGCAAAGTACCCAGGAGGAGAGAAATGAGAAGAGGCTTGACTGGGCGACAGGAAGGAGAGGAGTCAGGAGAGGAGGTCCTAAGAGGGGCCACGAGGAAAGAAAGAGAGATAGAAATAACAGACGTGGTCCAGAGCGGCTGCCAGAATGCACACACGAGCATATACAGAGGGAATTCGGGTTAGGTAGGCATGGCAGAGATGAGAATAGACAAGCCCTGTTCGTAAACAGCCTACAGGAGCAAATCTTCATCAGATCAACAACCCCACCAAACACTAAAGCACTCCACAAAGCAAAGCCCACAAACGCAACAGAAGTTGGATTTTTTTAGTGAGTCTCCTGCTAGATAGTTTACTGGGTAAAGGCTCCGATCCCAGGGCTGTGCTGATTCCCTGATGGTTTACTGGGTAAAGGCTCCGATCCCGGGTCTGTGTTCATTCCCTGATGGTACATTTTAATTCCCAAAGTCCTTAGATATAGCTATTTAGATATTCAGATAACACTGCATATTCAAACAAGGCTATAAGTGAGAGAGAGAGATGTAAAAAAAGAAAAAATTGAAACAAAATGGAAATTCCACTAATAATGACAGCTTTACAACAGCATAAAGATCTCCATTTGTGCTTGCGAAATTCAACATTTGGAATAATTATAGGATTAATTTAAACTACATTTTCATGATAGTCTCCAAAATCTAATTGTTGTAGATTATTTTAAAAGTAGTAAGATCACTTTTTATATGTAATCAGTTTATTTAAATCAAGGTTTGACTCCATCACAATACAGCAGGGGGGTGAAATTGGAGTGGGCCCGAAAATGGGCGTGGGGAATCGCGATGCGCGATCTGCCTGCGCCTGTTGAAAGTGGTGCAGGCAGCACGTGAAATTATAATGATTGGAGTGCTGAGCTCAGCACTGAGCACGCTGCTGGTTGGCTCAGCGCTCGAGGGGGGCCAATTTCAGGTGCAGTCTGCTGGCCAATAAAATTTTGCCTAGGCTCTCTGCACTTCTTAAAGGGGGGGTGCTTTGTTGCAGAAGCACCTCATTGTCACTGTGGATGTCACAACAGGGGAGAGAAAGGGCACCTCGCTTCTCAGATGCAGCACTGGAGGTCTTGGTCCATGGGGGTATACAGAAGAAGACAGATCCTCTACCCGCAAGGGGGCAGCAGACCTTCGAATCAGAACGCCAGAAGGCAGTGGGAGGAGATAGCCCAAGCCATCAATGCCACCAGTGTTGCCTCCAGGACCTGGATCCAGTGCCGCAAGAAGTTTAATGACCTCACACGAGTGGTCAAGGTCAGTGAATGCATCTTCAAATGCCATATCTCACCAACTGCACCACTAGCCTCACACACTGCTCAATGCACCGCACCACCATCACTCACCTACCAACAATCTCTAGCAATCACGACTCATAACCCACAATCATAGTTTCACCTCACCCTCACACACTTACCACTGCTGCAACCCTCACACCCACATCTCACACCTTGCACACAATGTCAGCTGTTCAATCATGACAGGGATAACACCCAAACACATTGTACCACACTCACTGACACACTTCTCTTTCTCTTGCAGGCCAAGGTGGCTCACAACCGGCATGAGCAGCAGCAGACAGACGGGGGCGAAGCACGTCTGCACAACCTCACTGCGCTGAAAGAGACGGTGCTGGCGATCCTTGGAGGGGCCGTCACTGAGGCCGTGGCGAACAGCGAGGTTGGAAGAATTGCTGATGATGATATGCTCATACCTAATCCTTCTTCTCAGATCCCACTTCCCCTTATCGCAAAATCTCTTCTCACTTACAAGCTGCTGATGGTGGAAGCATGCACATCTTGCTTACCCGCCCCTCCCTTCACCACAACCCGACCCTTGTGCCTTTCTCCTTTCAGATACTCAAGAACTGCCAGCAGCCCAGCCTGTCCATGACTAACCAGAGGAGGAGAGTGGAGAAGAAGAGGCACCGTCACTCGATCTGACACTCCCAGGCACCAGCTCAGAAAATGGCACTGCGCGAACTTTAGAGGGTAGTATAGAGGTGGGATCTGCACGTGGTGGGTCACTGAGCACGAGTTGGCTGCAGCCAGGCCAGGGGAAAGGGTAGCTCAGGTGCCAGCAACCCAGAATGTGAGTTCACACACGAGTTCTGTTGCAGAGGACTCAGATAAGGATGTCGATGGGGCGGCCTTCAGAAGAAGGGTGATGGGCATGCACACAGAAATGCTTGGTGCAATGGCAGGCCTGCCAGAGAGCCTCTTGTCAGTGTCAAGGAGCATGGAGGAGTCCGGCTCCAACATTGCCCGGGGCTTTGCGCGGAGCTTGGAACTCCATTAGAGCACTTGTGGACCCAACCATGATGCAGGGTCTGATGGCCGATGTCGCAGCTTCCATTGCAGCACAAGCGGAAGCGACCCAACGTCTGAGTGCTGCAGTGGAAGCTCAGATTGCTCTCATGCAGTCTCAGACTGCTGCCATCGTGGCTGGGTTTACGAGTGTGGAAAGGGGTTTGCAGCGTGTCACAGCAGTCCAGCAATCTGACCTCCAACAGATTACTAGGATTGCTGAGGCGCCGCACTGAGGGAGTGGCAGTGGCTCCGTGGAGCACGAACCTGCTGTCCTCTCTCATGACAACAGCATTCATCCTCCCACCTCTGCCACTCCACCAGTGCCCTTGCTGCTGCCTGTCAGCCAGCCAACCCAGACTGCTGCCGTCCATGCCGAGGTGGTTAAGTCTGCAACCTGGGCTTCTGGGCCCATAGCTGCTCGAAGTCGTCCTGCAAGGCCATCTGCAGTGTCCCCCACGAAAAGTCAGCAGCCTTACACCAGCCATGCTGCAGCCACTGGGGTAGCACTGCATAGGAGCACTAGAATAGACAAAGGAACACGAAAGACAGACACTAAGGGAATGCACAAGGGTGATTAGTTGACTTTGTTGTGCAGTATTGGATTGAGTGATTTATAAATTACGTTTGCAATGTTTGTTTTGTGGTGGCTATCATTTCAGCTTTGTGCCCAGGAGGACGCTGTGATGTTCCATGACAGAGGAATGGTAAGGTGGGGAAGTGTTGAGCAACGGGGATCTGGGGTTTCATTCATTGGAACCGGAGTCTGATGAGGTGCTTACGCACAGCCCGTCTGGAATGGGGATTTGCTGCCTGCCTCCTCCCTTCCTCCTCCTCCCCTTCCTCCCCTCCTCCTCCCCTCCTCCTCCCTTCCTCCTCCTCCTCCTCCTCCTCCCTTCCTCCTCCCTTCCTCCCTTCCTCCTCCTCCTCCTCCTCCTGACGTGCTCGCGGAACCTGTGATGGCAAGGGCTGCACCCTCATGATGGCCAAGTTGTGGAGCATGCAGCAGACCACCACAGAATGGGACACCCGCTCCAGCGAGTACTGGAGGGCTCCTCCCGAGCGGTCAAGGCAGCGGAACTGTTGCTTCAGCACCCCGATTGTCTGCTCGATGAGGTTCCTCGTGGCAACATGGCTCTCATTATATGGGTGCTGGCCACGAGTGGTGTGGTTGTGGAGGGGAGTCATTAGCCAGGTGCAGAGCGGATAGCCCTTGTCTCCGAGCAGCCACCCTCGGGTTCGATGTGGTGGCTAGAAGCTTGCTGGTACAGTGGACTGGCGCAGGATGAAGGCATCATGACTGCTCCCAGGATATTGGGCATTCAGCATCATGATGTGCTGGGCGTGGTCGCACACCAACTGCACATTAAATCAGTGGTAACATTTGCGGTTGCAGTACATCTCAGAATTGATATGCAGCGCCCGCAAAGCCATGTGTGTGCAGTCAATGACGCCCTGCATCATGGGGAAGTCCGATATCGTGGCAAGGCCACATGTGCACTCTTCCTGCTTCTCTCTGTTCAGAGAGAAGACAATGAAGTCCCTTCTCCTGGAGTACAGAGCCTCTGTGACTTCCTGGATGCAGCAATGGATGGCGAACTGTGACATGTTAGCTATGTCTCCTGCTCCAGACTGGAAGGATCCAGTGGTGAAAACATTGAGGGCCACGGTCACCTTGAGGCCCATTGACAGCTGTCGCCACCCTGCTCTGAGGCTGCAGGTCTGGTTGCAAGAGTTCTGTGACCACCTCCTTTGTGAAGCAGAGCCTCCGAATATACTGCTCCTGGCTTAAGTGCAGGGAGTAGAAGTGCTCTCGGAAGACCCTAGGTGAGTAAGGCCTCTGCTGAGAGCGCTCCTGGCCCTCCTCCTCCTCCCTCTGCGAGCAGCTTGTCCTCTTCTTTGCTGCCTCTGCTCCATCTCCCTGTCTTGCTGCAGTGCGAGGGGGACTGCAAGTAGAGCCCCCATGACTGGGAGCAAGTGGTGTGAGCAGAACCCTTGAATTCAGATGCAAGGCCTTCTCCACTTGCAGCAACACTCGCTATCACCTCACCAACTTTAAATAACTCCAGAAAGCTCCAAACAGTTCCACAAACTTACACAGAGCCAGTAGAAATCAAACAGCAAGTTACCTGAAAGTTGTTGTTGATCCCGTTAAATATCGCTGGTGAGGGGTCCATTGTGCAGCTGAACGCTTTGGTGAGGGCGTGCAGTCGGGCGGCGATGTCCAAAATAGCAGGTCGTGCGTCAAACCAGCGTTGCGTGCTCATTTGCATTCTTCTGTCGAATGCAGGCAACGGCTGCGCTACCAACCTGCCCAAAATAGGGGCTGCCACGGCCCATGCCAGGAGTGAGGCGGCTGCCATTTTTCTGGCGAAATCGGCCTTAAGTGCCGGCGCTAAGAGGGAATTTCGCAGCCCAGGTGTTTAAAAAAACACTTTCAGATCTGTGACAGCAGAGGGCAGATGGAACCATTGTACGAAACCGATCTACAGAACCAATGTAGTAAACCAAACTATTAAACCGATGTATTAAACCAACATTTTGAACCAATATACGTATTGAACCAACAGACTGAACCAATATAGGAACATAGGAACAGGAGGAGGCCATTGAGCCCCTCGAGCCTGTTCCACCATTCAATGAGATCATGGTTGATCTGCGATCTAACTCCATATACCCACCTTTGGCCCATATCCCTTAATACCTTTGGTTAACAAAAAGCTATCAGTCTCAGATTTAAAATTAACAATTGATCTAGCATCAATTGCTGTTTGCAGAAGAGAGTTCCAAACCTCTACCACCCTTTGTGTGTAGAAGTGTTTCCTAATTTCACTCCTGAAAGGTCTGGCTCTAATTTTTAGACCATGCCCCCTAGTCCTAGACTCCCCAACCAGCAGAAATAGTTTCTCTCTATCTACCCTATCTGTTCCCTTAATATCCTGAAAACTTCGATCAGATCACCCCTTAACTTTCTAAGTTCTAGGGAATACAACCCTAATTTGTGTAATCTCTCCTCGACCATTGCTATCAATCAACCATTGGTGGCCGCGCCTTCTGTTGTCTAGGCCCTAAGCTCTGGAATTCCCTGCCTAAACCTGTCCGCCTCGCTACTTCTCTTTCCTCATTTAAGACGCTCCTTAAAACCTACCTCTTTGACCAAGCTTTTGGTCACCTGCCCTATTTTCTCCTTATGTGGCTTGGAGTCAAATTTTTTGTCTTAAAATACTCCTGTGAAGCACCTTGGGACGTTTTACTACGTTAAAGGTGCTATATAAATACAAGTTGTTGTTATTGTTGTAACTTAACCCTTGAAGTCCGGGTATCATTCTGGTAAACCTACCCTGCGCTCCCTCCAAGGCCAATATATCCTTCCTAAGGTGTGGTGCCCAGAACTGCTCACAGTTCTCCAGGTGTGGTCTAACCAGGGATTTGTATAGCTGCAGCATAACTTCTACCCCCTTGTATTCTAGTCATCTAGATATAAAGGCTAGCATTCCATTAGCCTTTTAAATTATTTTCTGTACCTGTTCATGACATTTTAATGATCTATGTACCTGGACCCCCAAGTCTCTTTGGACCTCCACTGATTTTAGCTTTTCACCATTTAGAAAGTACCCTGTTCTATCCTTTTTAGGTCCAAAGTGGATGACCTCGCATTTGCCTACATTGAAATCCATTTGCCACAGTTTTGCCCATTCACTTAATCTGTCAATATTTTTTTGTAATTTTATGCTTCCATCTACACTACTTACAATGCCGCCTATACGTATTGAACCAACAGACTGAGCCAATATACATATTGAACCAATGTACATTTAATCAACAAAGACCAAACGTTACTGAGGACATCAGCCTCAATATTAATTTGCAGTGGGCAGGTGTGGGGGTGGTGTGGGTGGTGGGAAGGTGTGAGAGCAAGCCATCAGTTTGGCCATGAACCTCCCCTTCCCCCGTTCCCTTTATTGTCTCCAGATCTTGATTTTTTTTTGGTGAAGAATCAAAGGTCACCGATGTTGGAAATAAGGGTGAGAAGAGAAAGGATGATTTGGATATAGGTCTAGAGGGAGTGATATCAAAAATAGGAGGTATCGTTAATTCTTTAGGATAATGAAAGAAGCTGCAGAAAGTATACTGATAAGATGGGGGAATGGGCTAAAAGTGGCAGGTGGAGTTCAATGTCCGTAAGTGTGAGGTGATGTATTTTAATAAAAGAAATAACAGCAGTAATTATACTGTGAGTGGAAGTAGGGTTGGTGCTGTGGGAGAGCAGAGGGATTTGGGGGACAGGTTCACAGGTCATTAAAGGCAACACCTCAGGGTGAAAAGGCGGGAAAAAGAAAGTGATAGAATTCTAGGTTTTATCACAAAGGGTAATACATGCCATAAAGACTCCAACTTCTTCCAGTTCTGACGAAAGGTCATCGACCTGAAACGTTAACTCTGTTTCTCTCTCTACAGATACTGCCTGACCTGCTGAGTGTTTCCAACATCTTCTGTTTTAATATTTGAAAAGGATATCTTTTTTCTATCTTTTGCAGAGTTGATAATATTTCATTCAAGCGACAAGTATCAATCTCGTGGACCATGGGCTTCATAAAATCCTTATCTTATTACCAAACTTTCGAGAAGAAAGATCAGGAGGTAGCTAAAGCTTCACTTGAAAGAACGGAGCAAAAGTAAGAGTTAAAATTAAAATGAAAAGTTAATTGATCAACTTGCCATTGCTCGAGACTTTAGTGCAGCAGGGCTCGCGTGGGCTGTGGGTCGTATTTACGGACAAGTGTGGGGTGAAATCAGTCTTCGCCAGTAGAACGACACAGATTCCTAGCCAATCGGTCGCCCCTGTTACACCGCGCCTGATGTTCCTATCCGTTGAACTCAATGGGCGGGGTGACTGCAACAGAAAGTTTTTCATTTATTTCAAGGCAAGTGTTTTATTTCAATGAGCTAATGCTGTGATGTTACAAGAAGTCTAAGTAAGATTTTCTCTCTCTGTAAAACCTGCTGAGTGGGTATCTATGTGTCGGAAACAAACATCTTATGTGATGTCTCACTTTGGGTACCTCCAATTAGGCCTCTTCCCTGCCTTCATCCTTCCCCTTTTCATAACATAGGAATACAGGAATTCCCATTGGGAAATCCAGCTCCCCAGTCCAAAACTACGCTTTAGCTGACAAAAAATAGCAGCAGAACCTCCAAAGTCAATTATTGCCTTTATTGCAAGGGGTTGGAGTAGAAGCTTAAGGAAGTCTTGCTGCAATTATATAGGGCCTTGGTGAGACCACACCTGGAGTACTGTGTACAGTTTTGGTCTCCTTAACTGAGGAAGGATATACTTGCCGTAGAGGGGGTGCAACAAATGTTCACTGGGATGAGAGGGCTGTCCTGTGAGGAGAGATTGAGTAGACTGTGCCTATATTCTCTGGCGTTTAGAAGAATGAGAGGTGATCTCATTGAAAAGTATAACATTCTTAGAGGGCTTGACAGGGTAGATGTTGAGAGGCTGTTTCCCTGGCTGGAGATTCTAGAACTAGGGGTCATAGTCTCAGAATAAGGGGTCGGCCATTTAGGACTGAGATGATAAGAAATTTCTTCACTCAGAGGGTTGTGAATCTTTGGAATTCTCTACTCCAGAGGACAGTGAATGCTGAGTCTTTGAGTATATTCAAGACTGAGATTGATAGATTCTTGGGCATTAAGGGAATCAGGGGATTTGGGGATAGGGCGGGAAGGTGGAGTTGAAGTCAAAGATCAGCCATGATCTCATTGAATGGCGGAGCAGGCTCGAGGGGCCGTATGGCCTACTGCTGCTCCTATTTCTTATGTTCTTAAGTACCACAGTCAATCTGCAGGCAAATTAACACCAACCTTCAAAATGACCTCCTCAATCTGCCTCAGGGATACCTTAGTGCTGCTGATGTGGCTCCTGATAGTGTGGGGCAATAGTTTGGGAAAAATTGGTTAGAGTGGTTAGTCACTCCGCATGATTCCATTTAAATGTGGTGGGAATTGAGCAGACCTTAAAGAGGACTATTTTTTGGAAGAATTATTCTGTTGTAACTTTAGGCTGACGGTTTTTTGAGGTGGTCGTCATTATCGCCACATTTTACTCTGTTTACCCTCCCAAAATTTCCAAAAATACAGGTGGCAATTCAGAGGAAAACCCAACCCCAAACCTCAGGACATTATAAGTAATTATTGACTAAAATGAGAACATATCAAATACCCAATAAACTAAAGGCCCGATTGTAACTCATGTGGGAGAGGGGCCGAGGAAAACTATACTGACGTCAGCAGTATGAGGCCCAGGAGATGATCAGGTTAAAACCGGAACCTGCAGGAACAAAGGAAAAAAAGAACTTGCATTACTATAGCGCCAGTCACGTCCTCCGGATGTCCCAGAGCACTTTACAGCCAATGAAGTACTTTTGGAGTGTAGTCACTGTTGTAATGTGGGAAATGCGGCAGCCAAACAGCGCACAGCAAGATCCCACAAACATCAATGAGATAATGACCAGTTAGTCTACTTTAGTGATGTTGGTTGAGGGATAAATATTGGCCAGGACACTGGGGAGAACTCCCCTGCTCTTCTTCTAAATAGTACCATGGGATCTTTTACATCCAATTGAGAGGGGAGACATGGTTAAACGTTTCTTCCAAAAGACAGCAGCTCCCTCAGTACTGCACTGGAGTGTCAGCCTGAATTATGTGCTCCGGTCTCTGGAGTGGAATTTGAACCACAACCTTCTGACTCAGAGGCGAGAGTGACACCAACTGAGCCACAGGTGACACAGCAGACCCTCAGCGAGTAAGTCCCTTGAGCGATTTTAGCTGTCTGGTTTCCACCAGTGTGACTGAAACAGAAGCAGCTTGATTGGGGTTGGTGACAGCCAATGATAAACATGCGAACAGGAGGAAACTGAGCAATCAGATCAGTCGGGGTCCTTTTCCCTCAAGGCCACCAATCACTACGCAGCCAGTACCATATCACTAACCAATGACATTACTCAGACAATTGCTTCACCATTTTTCCTCTTCACTCAGATGAGAGTTTGTAACAAACATGCAAAGAAAATGTGCATCATTCTGAAAAGACTCATCAGGGGGAGCATTTCCGCGGGGGATTTTCTGACCGGATTGGAAAACCCACCAGAGAAATGGCATGAGCGGTGGTTTCTGCTATTTCTCCGGGAGCTCCGCCAATCAACCTCCTGCTGAAGGTAAAGTGAGAGATCAGGGCCAGCCTTGCAGAAATTCAGGGCTAACATCTTTCACAGTTGTATAAATAACTTGAGAAAAGTAGTCAGGTTTTGAGAAAAGGACCGAGAAAAGAATAAACAAATGTTACATCTCGTACAAATACTGCAAATCCACTGTGGGAGGGAGAGAAAAATATATTTTAAATGTAAATAGCTGGGAATAAAGCTTTTGGGGAAAGTAGAACAGAGGGAATTGTGTCCTAAGCATGTTTTGGAAAGTGATCGGTATATATGTTATTATGGTGAGGATAGTATCAATACCAGGAAGGGATGTGGTTTTCACCTTGAGTCAGTCATGTGACAGGTTCATTGAGTAAATGTGCAGAATTACAGTGATGAGTAAAACAGGGGATTGCAGTAAATATCGAAAACCACCATCAGCTCCTGGACAACCATAACTAACACTGCAAAAAGTCAACTAATCATCATCACCTTTTAATAAGGAAATGGCCAGCTGATTTCTGCAAAGTAGAAAGGTTTGATGAGTCCTGAACACAAGGGCTCATCAAACTACACAGAATGTCAGTGTTTGACAGCTTCACAGAGCTGTCAAATGATGACATTTCTTCTTTCAAAAGTTCTTGACAGATGACACGTCATACATAGACGTGCTCTGTCACTGACTTCCCCCTAATTGGCCTGCTGAGCCCGCCGGGCGGGCTTAACAAGGTCAATCGGGGGAAATTCCCGCTGGTTGGCCAGAAGCTGATGGAGGCGGGACTGAAACCTAGCAAGCAGCAGTCCCACCTCCAAAAGCTTCCCATTCAGAAAATCCAGCCCTTCACGGAAGACGATACATAAAACCTCCCAGAAATAGTGGAGAACCAAGGGTCTAGCAAGAATGAGGAACTGAAAGAAATTAATAGTGGAAAAAAATAGTACTGGAGATATTAATGGGACTGAATGCCAATAAATCCCCTGGACCTGATGGCCTACTTCCTAGGGTTTTAAAAGAGGTGGCTATAGAGATAGTGGATGCATTGATTGTAATTTTCCAAAATTCCATAGATTCTAGAATGGTTCCCTGGGATTGGAAGGTAGCAAATGTAACCCCACTACTTAAGAAAGGAGGGAGAGAGAAAATGGGGAACTACAGACCAGTTAGCCTGACATCAGCAGTAGAGAAAATGTTTGAATCTATTATTAAGGACGTGGTAACAGGGCACTTAGAACATAATTCAGTAAACTCTTGTTTAAATGGCACTTAATCATCTGGAATTCTTTAATAACCGGCAAAATTGATACTCAGAAAACAACACCTCAATAACCGGTAATGTTGCCGAGTTCGAGTCTCCCGCGGTGGCCGAGTTAGTCAGTGGTGATGGTGAGTGGAAAAGCAGCATCGTGGGGGTAGTTTTCCAAACCGCCACTACTCAGCATCTTGGCGCTGTCGGTAGTCTCTTCCGAACCGAACACCTCAATAACAGGTAATGTTGCCGAGTCTGACTCTCCCGCGGTGGTCGAGTTAGTCTGTGGTGACGCTGCCGGTAGTCTCTTCCGATCCGCCATTTTTCTGTGTGTTTACATTGTGTCTCTCCATCTTTATCGTGGATTATCGCCCCCATCTTGCATTATGGAATTCCCAAAAGTTGGTCAAAGCAAAAGGAAGAGAGTGGTGTTAACTTTAAAACAGAAAATCGAGATACGCCAAAGACTAGAAAGGGGAGAGAAGCGTATGAACATTATGAATGAATTCAAAATCGGTTCGTCAACAATCTATGACATCAAATCGCAGAAGGATATGCTGCTCAAGTTTTATTCAAGCTCGGAGACATCTAAGAGTGTAGAGAAACGGCGTACGCTTTGTAAGCCTAAGCTTGAAGAGCTGGATACTGTGCTTTATGAATGGTTTTCTCTTAAGTGTTCAGAGGGTGTTCTGCTTTCCGGACCCATGCTAATCGAGAAAGTGAAAGATTTCTACGCAAAGATGGAGCTCACTGACAAGTGTGCTTTCTCCGAGGGATGGCTAATGTGCTTCAAGTTACGGCACGGGATACGACGACTCGATATTTCCGGGGAGAAGAAATCAGCTGATCACGACGCCGCAGAAGAATACTGCGATTATTTCAATCGGATTGTGCAGCAACATGATTTGTCGCCAACACAGATATACAATGCCGATGAAACTGGCTTATTTTGGAGGTTTTTGCCAGAATCAACGCTTGCTGGGGCTAGTGAGGCTAGTGCTTCAGGTTACAAGAAAAATAAAGATCGTGTAACCGTGCTAACATGTGCGAACGCTGCTGGATCACACCGGGTTAAACTTCTTGTTATTGGGAAGTATAAAAATCCCCGTGCATTTAAAAATGTGAGGCACTTACCTGTTGAGTATAAAGCTCAAAGAAATGCTTGGATGGATAAGGAAATATTTTTGTATTGGTTCCATCATATTTTTGTTCCATGTGTGAGGGTACATTTCCGTAAAATAGGGAAACCTGAAGATAGCAAATGCATTTTATTGCTTGATAATTGTAGAGCCCATCCGCATGAATGGTTTCGGGAAATATTTTCACCATTTATTTGCCAGCAAATGTAACTTCTCTCATACAACCCATGGACCAGGGCATTATCCAAAATCTCAAGTGTCATTACAAGAAAGACTTCCTACATAAACTGATAAACCAAGATGACAAAATTCAAACATTTCAGAAGGAATACAATCTTAAAGATGCCATCTATAATGTTGCATGTTCCTGGAACTTTGTGAAAGGTCACACTTTGAGGCAAGCCTGGCGCAAATTGTGGCCTTCTGTAATGTTTGCCAAAGGTTCTTCTTCAGAGGAGGAATTTCATGGGTTCAATGTTCATCCCAAGAAGAGTACAATAATGGAAATGGCTGGCATGGTGAAAAATGTAGGCCCAGCAAACTCTCTACGTAACCTCAGTGAAAGTGATATTAAGCAGTGGGTTGATGCAGATAGAGAAGTTGGCGTTGTGCATGTGCTAAGTGATGATGAAATAATTGAGATTGTTTTGAGTCCAAAGAAAGAAAAGGAAAGTGAGATGGAAAGTGAAGAGGATGAGATTTATGAAGAGAAGAAGATTTCTTGGGCTAAAGCTGCAGAAGGATTTGCTTTAATCCTTCAATTTGCTGAAAGACAGCCTTGCTACTCTGCCCAAAAAGTTATACAACTCCATATTTTGCATTCCACCTTTCTACAAAAAAGGCAAGAGTCCACTAAGCAAGCAGACATCCGGGACATGTTTAAGAAAGCTTCCAAAAGAGTTGAAGCAGTGGAAGTGCCTGATGAATCTGTTGAGGTGGAAGTGCATGATCTTGATGACCCAGCTGGCATGGATATTCCTAATGAACCAGCTGACTTGGAAGAAGTGTACAGTGAACTACAGTATACAGTAGTTTATAAGTTTAGTTTTAGTGTTAAGTAATTTAAGAGTAATGGATTACCCTCAACTGGCAGTACTGTACTTCATCAAGCATCTTCTACCATCCATTTAACGGATCATTCTGTAGGTGAGTACCCAATTATACAGTACATTTCTTGATTTTTTATTTTTGTTTGTTAAAAATTGCCTCGGTAGGTATACCTCTCTGTTATCCGGAATTTTTCATCAACCGGCACCATCCCGGTCCCGTAGGTGCCGGATACGAAAGAGTTTACTGTAATATGATTGGACAGAGTCAACACTGATTTATGAAAGGGAAATCATGTTTGATGAATGTGTTAGAGTTTTTTGAGGTTGTAACTAGCAGAATAGATGAGGGGAACCAGTGGATGTGGTGTTTTTGGATTTTCAGAAGGCATTTGATAAGGTGCCACACAAGAGGTCATTAAACAAAATTAGGGCTCATGGGATTGGGGGTAATATAGGAGCATGGATTGAGGATTGGTTAATGGACAGAAAACAGAGAGTAGGAATAAACAGGTCATTTTCGGGTTGGCAGGCTGTAACTAGTGGGGTACCATAAGGATCAGTGCTTGGGCCTTAGCTATTCATAATCTACATCAATGATTTGGATGAGGGGACCAAATGTAATATATCCAAGTTTGTTGATGATACAAAGCTAGGTAGGAATGTAAATTTTGAGGAGGATGCAAAGAGGCTTCAAGGGGATTTGGACAGGCTAAGTGAGTGGGCAAGAACATGGCAAATGGAAAATAATGTGGAGAAATGTGAAGTTATCCACTTTGGTAGGAAAAATAGAAAAGCAGCGTACTTTTTAAATGGTGAGAGATTGGGAAATGTTGATGTTCAGAGTGACCTGGGTGTCCTTGTACACGAATCACTGAAAGTTAACATGCAGGTACAGCAAGCAATTAGGAAAGCAAATGGTATGTTGGCCTTTATTACAAGAGGATTTGAGTATAAGAGTAAAGACGTCTTACTGCAATTATATAGGGCCCTGGTGAGACCACACCTGGAGTATTGTGTGCAGTTTTGGTCTCCTTACCTAAGGAAGGATATACTTGCCACAGAGGGAGTGCAACGAAGGTTCACCAGACTGATTCCTGGGATGGGGGGATTGTCCTATGAGGAGAGATTGAGTAGACTAGGCCTGTATTCTCTAGAGTTTAGAAGAATGAGAGGTGATCTCATTGAAACATACAAAATTCTTACAGGGCTTGACAGGATAGAAGCAGGGAGGATGTTTCCCCTGGCTGGGGAGTCTAGAACCAGGAGTCACAGTCTCAGAATAAGGGGTCGGCCATTTAGGACTGAGATGAGGAGTAATTTCTTCACTCAGAGGGTGGTGAATCTTTGGAATTCTCTTCCCCAGAGGGCTGTGGAGGCTCAGTCGTTGAGTATATTCTAGACAGAGATTGATAGATTTTTGGATATTAAAGGAATCAAGGGATATGGGGATAGTGCGGGAAAGTGGAGATGAGGTAGAAGATCAACCATGATCTTATTGGATGGCAGAGCAGGCTCGAGGGGCCGAATGGCCTACTCCTGCTCCTAGTTCTTATGTTTTGCATGAGAGCTGCACTCAGTATTTCGAGATGGGTTAAGATAATAGCCAGGATCTTGTTGGAGTGGGGCATCTTGTGGCACGTGCTGTTAGTTAGACTTTTTCCTGCACCCTTCAGCTCAAATATAATTTGTGCCGTAAGTGTGAGCTCATAACGGCACGCGAGGGCAATGGTGGGACCAACAGTGTATCTCCTTAACCAATGAGATTTAAGGATTGAGAAAGAAACAGGTATGGCAGAGAAGGAGGGTGAATTAGAGTCAGAAAGAGAAATAAAAGGGGGAATTTTCCCAGCCCTGAGGAGGCGGGTTTGGAGGCGGGACTGCTGGGAAAATGGGAAAAATTGGGAGCGGGTCCCAACCCCGCTCCCAACCTGCCTCCGAACCATCTTCCCGGGAGGAGGGTCCCCGACTCGCGCAGGGACCCGTCTCCTAGCGACGGGAAGGGGATTAGAGCCAATTAACTGCCTGTTAACAGGTAGTTAACAGGCAGCTAAGAGGCTTTTCACCATTTTCCGCCTGCTGATGCGGCCTTCCCGACGGCGGGAAACCCCGCCAGGGTCAGCGAGGCGAGCTGTGGGTCTGCTGCAGTGTAAGTGTGCAAATGACAGCTGCAGAGGTAGTGTGATGGGTGCAATGGTGCATAGGTAAGTATGACAGGTAAGAGAATGTAGTGAGAAATATTTTTATTCTGTTTATATGTATCTGCAGGTGACAAGATTTGATGTTTCTGTGAAGCCTCATTTGATCGGGAGAATTGACAGATGGCTTCTGCAATCTCACATGCAGCTGCCATCTGTTTTCTCCTAAGGAGAGAGTCATTGGTGAGCCTGGGTTCAAGGGCTCACCTTTGGATAGTGATTGTCAGTGTTTGACGGCACCTCAATGCTGTCAAACACTGACAATTCATCTGTCAAACAATTATGGTGCCTGTCACTTTAACAAAACCGGCAGATGAAGCGCCATGCACTGACGCCATCGGACACCGGCTTTCCCTTAATTGGCCGGCAAGCCCGCAGGGCAGGCTTAACAAGGCCAATCAAGGGAAAATAGCGTCTGTTCGTCAGACGTTGCTGGGGGCGGGACTGAAACCCGAAAACCAGCAGTCCCATCTCGACCTCCGGATCTAAGGTAAAATCCAGCTCATAGAGAGGGAAAGAAAGATTGGATTAAGAGAGAGAGAAAAAAGGGACAGTAAGGAAAAGTTAAAAAAAAATAATTTAAATTTAGCATTTCAAATTCGCCAACAACAATTTACTACATGCAGGTATAAGATTGAACAGTTTAAATTGTTCCCATTCTGGGAGAGAGTTGTTAAATATGTACTTGTGCTCTTAATTACCAGACTTAACTTTCTGCGGCGAGTTTAATGGTCAATTAATGTGCAAATCCAGCAAGTTGTTATAAATAACGGGGAGGCTAAGGCTGAGATACCATTTGTGCGAAGCAAATGGCGGAGCGGCGTAAATTGGCCAGCAAGTTCTGAAGATTCACAACTCATGGCATATCTCTTAATCCTCTGAACCTGCTGGCCGATTTGTGCCTTAATAACGACGTGTGTCATTAACACGCCGTTATTTTCCAGCAAGATCTGGCCCATTGTCTTTATTGCATTAAATTACTGAGTGCATTTAACCAGACATTCCAATGTGTCCATACAGTGGGTTAACTGCAGTGAACATTCAACTCATTACACTTTGATTTGTTTCTTACAGGCTTCTGCAGGCTATGGGAGTTTCTTCCAGTGATACTATGTTGGAAATGAAGTTGAATGCTTTCTGTTTACTGGCAAGCAAACCCGAGTGAGATCTGCAGACACTGAGTGGCAGTTTCTCCAGCGGTCTCCCAGGCCAATCATATCAAGAGGCCATCTTGATTCTCTTAAGTAGGACGTCAAATCTGTATTTCACAATGAAGCGTTGGTAGATCATAGTTTGAACACAGACGACACACACAATACACTGGTAATTTTCATCTTCAGCAGGGTCCGAGAACTGGCAGTATTGGATTGGATACCTGTTATAAACCCCGCCTCATTTTCCTGTCCATCGTGGGGGAATTTCAACTCCCGGGGGAGTTAAGATTCGAACGGTACATTTTTCGCGTGTTTCCCATTTTCTAGGGCGGTCGAGGGGCCTGCAACTGAGGCGGTACCCTTGTGAACGGAAGTAACTTGGGGTTCTACGATGTAGTTAGGACTCTGATGCGATTTTAACTGCCCACCGAGCGTAAAGCCTGCCGAAGTCCCAGTGGAGGCTCTGTCAGGTAAGGAGAAGAGTAGGAGAGCTCCCCCGGGGCCTAACAAAGAAGGCTTAGCCACTGATGTCCCAGCCTCCACCCTCCCACCCGCAAAACCCTCCCAGAACCCACAAATTACCTTAATGTCCAGACTGGAAAGCCTCCAGACTGCCCAATCCGCCTGGCCGTGAGCCTCCTTCTCGATGTCTGTTTAGGCTGGACAGTCGGCCCGGGAGAATCAAATAGACCGGGCATCACCGGCACCTCTCCACCTCCCCCCTACCCCCATCACCCGCACCTCTCCACCTCCCCCCCTACCCCCATCACCCGCACCTCTCCACCACCCCCCTACCCCCATCACCCGCACCTCTCCACCACCCCCCTACCCCCAATCACCCGCACCTCTCCACCTCCCCCCATCTGTAGGATAGAGTGTACCAGTAGGATTTAGTAAACATTATTAAGATTCTATAACCATTATTAAATAAATATAATATGTGAAATTGTATGTTTAAAAACCTAAAAAGCCTGTATAAAATGGCGAATGGCTGAGACCAAAGCATGATGGTAAAATTAAGCCAACATTATGTTAACTGCGAGAATAGTGCTGAGGTAGTGTAGATTTTCTGTTATGTTAAAAACAAAAAGACAGTGAAGGATAAAACATAGATAATGGGCTATGGGAAAGGCAAAAGATGTAAAAGTTTTCAGAGAAAAGCTCACAGCAGAAAAAGGGAGGGAATCATAGACCGTACTTGTGAAGGTCAGAATGGTGAGATAGCCCAAGCAGCTGCAAATTGCTATGTATTTTGAAGGGAAAAAAAGGTATAAAGCAACAGCTATTGAACACTGAAAGCAGCGCGCAGCGAGAAACCAGAGGATGAGAAGCTTCAGTCAACAGAACACAGCAAGAGAATAAAGAGACCACGCTACAGTCACTCGGAAGGAACGCTGGGGTTCAACGAACAGATTGTGACTATCGTCTTGTTAAGTATTGCTTTCTCTGTACTAGATATTTAATGCTTAATAAACCTGTTTTACTGATACACAATATACCTGTACCCAGAGTGGTTTGTGTAGTCACGGACAAATTATTATAAAGAGCATTTGAAAGCTACACTACCCCCATCCCCTGCACCGCCTCCTTCCCCCCGACCCCCATCCCCTGCACTGCCTCCTTCCCCCCGACCCCCATCCCCTGCACTGCCTCCTTCCCCCATCCCCCACATCTTCCCCTTCCCTTCCCCACACCTCCATCTCACCCCTCCCCCACACCACCCCTTCCCTCCCCTCCCCTGCACCTCCCCCTCTCCAGCCCGGGAGTTAATATTACCCCTGTTGATTTTGATAGAAAGGAAAATGGGGCACGGTGAGTGACGATTGATCCTAAGCCGCCAATCTTTCCAGCCTGTCAAAATTGAACGCTGCCCCCGATATATTTTTATTATTTGTAGTAAATTCCAGCACAACACAGAATATGAGATTGGAAGCTGGGCTTGTTTACTTTGGTACTTTATGTTCTTTCATTTGACTGATGACTGACTGATTTGTTCAAGTACTGGTGGATTCTAAAATTCGGGAAATGATTGTGCTGCTCCTACTCCAAGAATGCTGTCTCTGCACGCACAGAATATAGACGTGTGGAAACATGGTTTTAAGAATGTATCACGTGTGAGGCAGGATGGAACAGATCTATTTTGATTAATAACGTAATGAATAACTTGGGAGTTTTTGTTCTTTTGGCAGCTTAACTGACCTTGTTTTCTACAGCCCAAACCCTCTTACCCTTTCGTATACTCTCCCTTCGCAAAGCTACCGAACCCAAGTGGATTGCCTCACTTGCAGTAATCTCCTCACTGGATTTAGATCCATTGCCTGAATCCTTGATAGCAGGAGCCGCTCATGACTTGCTGCTTGCCCTTTCTGGATGGGCAGATGTAAACAGATGTAACTTGGGGTTCTATGATGTAGTTGGGACTCTGATGTGATTTTAACTGCCCACCGAGCGTAAAGCCTGCCGGAGTCCCAGTGGAGGCTCTGTCAGGTAAGGAGAGGAGTAGGAGAGCTCCTCCGGGGCCTAACAAAGAAGGCTTAGCCACTGATGTCCCAGCCTCCACCCTCCCACCCGCAAAACCCTCCCTGAACCCACTAATTACCTTAATGTCCAGCCTGGCAAGCCTCCAGACTGCCCAATCCTCCTGGCCATGAGCCTCCTTCTCGATGTCTGTTTAGGCCTGACAGTTGGCCCGGGAGATTCAAATAGACCGGCCATCACCGGCACCTCTCCACCGCCCCCCTACCCCCATCACCCGCACCTCTCCACCTCCCCCCACCCCCATTACCCGCACCTCTCCACCTCCCCCACCCCCAACACCGGCACCTCTCCACCTCCCCCCCACCCCCAACACCGGCACCTCTCCACCTCCCCCCTACCCCCATCACCCGCACCTCTCCACCACCCCCCTACCCCCATCACCGGCACCTCTCCACCTCCCCCCCACCCCCAACACCGGCACCTCTCCACCTCCCCCCTACCCCCATCACCCGCACCTCTCCACCTCCCCCCATCTGTAGGATAGAGTGTACCAGTAGGATTTAGTAAACATTATTAAGATTCTATAACCATTATTAAATAAATATAATATGTGAAATTGTATGTTAAAAACCTAAAAAGCCTGTATAAAATGGCGAATGGCTGAGACCAAAGCATGACGGTAAAATTAAGCCAACATTAAGTTAACTGCGAGAATAGTGCTGAGGTAGTGTAGCTTTTCTGTTATGTTAAAAACAAAAAGACAGTGAAGGATAAAACATAGATAATGGGCTATGGGAAAGGCAAAAGATGTAAAAGTTTTCAGAGAAAAGCTCACAGCAGAAAAAGGGAGGGAATCATAGATGGTACTTGTGAAGGTCAGAATGGTGAGATAGCCCAAGCAGCTGCAAATTGCTATGTATTTTGAAGGAAAAAAAAGGTATAAAGCAACAGCTATTGAACACTGAAAGCAGCGCGCAGTGAGAAACCAGAGGATGAGAAGCTTCAGTCAACAGAACACAGCAAGAGAATAAAGAGACCGCACTACAGTCACTCGGAAGGAACGCTGGGGTTCAACGAACAGATTGTGACTATCGTCTTGTTAAGTATTGCTTTCTCTGTACTAGATATTTAATGCTTAATAAACCTGTTTTACTGATACACAATATACCTGTACCCAGAGTGGTTTGTGTAGTCACGGACAAATTATTATAAAGAGCTTTTGAAAGCTACACTACCCCCATCCACTGCACCGCCTCCTTCCCCCCCGACCCCCATCCCCTGCACCGCCTCCTTCCCCCCGACCCCCATCCCCTGCACCGCCTCCTTCCCCCCGACCCCCATCCCCTGCACTGCCTCCTTCCCCCCGACCCCCATCCCCTGCATCACCTCCTTCCCCCATCCCCCACATCTTCCCCTTCCCTTCCCCACACCTCCATCTCACCCCTACCCTCACACCACCCCTTCCCTCCCCCACACCACCCCTTCCCTCCCCTCCCCTGCACCTCCCCCTCTCCAGCCCGGGAGTTAATATTACCCCTGTTGATTTTGATAGAAAGGAAAATGGGGCACGGTGAGTGACGATTGATCCTAAGCCGCTAATCTTTCCAGCCTGTCAAAATTGAACGCTGCCCCCGATATATTTTTATTATTCGTAGTAAATTCCAGCACAACACAGAATATGAGATTGGAAGCTGGGCTTGTTTACTTTGGTACTTTATGTTCTTTCATTTGACTGATGACTGACTGATTTGTTCAAGTACTGGTGGATTCTAAAATTCGGGAAATGATTGTGCTGCTCCTACTACAAGAATGCTGTCTCTGCACACACAGAATATAGACGTGTGGAAACATGGTTTTAAGAATGTATCACGTGTGAGGCAGGATGGAACAGATCTATTTTGATTCATAACGTAACGAACAACTTGGGAGTTTTTGTTCTTTCGGCAGCTTAACTGACCTTGTTTTCTACAGCCCAAACCCTCTTACCCTTTCGTATACTCTCCCTTCGCAAAGCTACCGAACCCAAGTGGATTGCCTCACTTGCAGTAATCTCCTCACTGGATTTAGATCCGTTGCCTGAATCCTTGATAGCAGGAGCCGCTCATGACTTGCTGCTTGCCCTTTCTGGATGGGCAGATGTAAACAGATGTAACTTGGGGTTCTATGATGTAGTTGGGACTCTGATGTGATTTTAACTGCCCACCGAGCGTAAAGCCTGCCGGAGTCCCAGTGGAGGCTCTGTCAGGTAAGGAGAGGAGTAGGAGAGCTCCCCCGGGGCCTAACAAAGAAGGCTTAGCCACTGATGTCCCAGCCTCCACCCTCCCACCCGCAAAACCCTCCCTGAACCCACTAATTACCTTAATGTCCAGCCTGGCAAGCCTCCAGACTGCCCAATCCTCCTGGCCATGAGCCTCCTTCTCGATGTCTGTTTAGGCTGGACAGTCGGCCCGGGAGAATCAAATAGACCGGCCATCACCCGCACCTCTCCACCTCCCCCCTACCCCCATCACCCGCACCTCTCCACCTCCCCCCTACCCCCATCACCCGCACCTCTCCACCCCCCCTACCCCATCACCCGCACCTCTCCACCCCCCCTACCCCCATCACCCGCACCTCTCCACCCCCCCTACCCCATCACCCGCACCTCTCCACCCCCCCTACCCCCATCACCCGCACCTCTCCACCCCCCCTACCCCCATTACCCGCACCTCTCCACCTCCCCCCTACCCCCATCACCCGCACCTCTCCACCTCCCCCCACCCCCATCA
The DNA here is from genome assembly GCA_030390025.1 of Squalus acanthias. Lineage (NCBI taxonomy): Eukaryota > Metazoa > Chordata > Chondrichthyes > Squaliformes > Squalidae > Squalus > Squalus acanthias. The sequence continues at coordinate 98,677,689 of CM059427.1, read as the reverse complement.
CCCGCACCTCTCCACCCCCCCTACCCCATCACCCGCACCTCTCCACCCCCCCTACCCCCATCACCCGCACCTCTCTACCCCCCCTACCCCATCACCCGCACCTCTCCACCCCCCCTACCCCCATCACCCGCACCTCTCCACCCCCCCTACCCCATCACCCGCACCTCTCCACCCCCCCTACCCCATCACCCGCACCTCTCCACCCCCCCTACCCCCATCACCCGCACCTCTCCACCCCCCCTACCCCCATTACCCGCACCTCTCCACCTCCCCCCTACCCCCATCACCCGCACCTCTCCACCTCCCCCCACCCCCATCACCCGCACCTCTCCACCTCCCCCCTACCCCCATCACCCGCACCTCTCCACCTCCCCCCTACCCCCATCACCCGCACCTCTCCACCTCCCCCACCCCCAACACCGGCACCTCTCCACCTCCCTCCTACCCCCATCACCCGCACCTCTCCACCCCCCCTACCCCCATCACCCGCACCTCTCCACCTCCCCCCTACCCCCATCACCCGCACCTCTCCACCCCCCCTACCCCCATCACCCGCACCTCTCCCCCTACCCCCATCACCCGCACCTCTCCACCTCTCCCCCTACCCCTATCACCCGCACCTCTCCACCACCCCTACCCCCATCACCCGCACCTCTCCACCTCCCTCCTACCCCCATCACCCGCACCTCTCCACCTCCCTCCTACCCCCATCACCCGCACCTCTCCACCCCCCCTACCCCCATCACCCGCACCTCTCCACCTCCCTCCTACCCCCATCACCCGCACCTCTCCACCCCCCCTACCCCCATCACCCGCACCTCTCCACCTCCCCCCCTACTCCCATCACCGGCACCTCTCCACCTCCCCCCACCCCCATTACCCGCACCTCTCTACCCCCCCTACCCCCATCATCCGCACCTCTGCACCTCCCCCCCTACTCCCATCACCTGCACCTCTCCACCGCCCCCCTACCCCCATCACCCGCACCTCTCCACCCCCCCTACCCCCATCACCCGCACCTCTCCCCCTACCCCCATCACCCGCACCTCTCCACCTCTCCCCCTACCCCTATCACCCGCACCTCTCCACCACCCCTACCCCCATCACCCGCACCTCTCCCCCTACCCCCATCACCCGCACCTCTCCACCACCCCCCTACCCCCATCACCCGCACCTCTCCCCCTACCCCCATCACCCGCACCTCTCCACCTCCCCCCTCCCCCCATCCCCTGCATCGCCTCCTTCCCCCATCCCCGCATCTTCCCTTTCCCTTCCCCACACCTCCATCTCACCCCATCCCCCGCACCACCCCTTCCCGCACCTCCCCCTCTCCTGCCCGGGAGTTAATATTACCCCTGTTGACTCCGACAGAACGATAAATGGGGCACGGTGAGTGACGATTGATCCTGAGCCGCCAATCTTTCCAGCCTGTCAAAGTTGAACGTTGCCCCCGATATATTTTTATTATTCGTAGTAAATTCCAGCACAACACAGAATATGAGATTGGAAGCTGGGCTTGTTTACTTTGGTACTTTATGTTCTTTCATTTGACTGATGACTGACTGATTTGTTCAAGTACTGGTGGATTCTAAAATTCGGGAAATGATTGTGCTGCTCCTACTCCAAGAATGCTGTCTCTGCACACACAGAATATAGACGTGTGGAAACATGGTTTTAAGAATGTATTTCGTGTGAGGCAGGATGGAACAGATCTATTTTGATTCATAACGTAACTAACAACTTGGGAGTTTTTGTTCTTTCGGCAGCTTAACTGACCTTGTTTTCTACAGCCCAAACCCTCTTACCCTTTCGTATACTCTCCCTTCGCAAAGCTACCGAACCCAAGTGGATTGCCTCACTTGCAGTAATCTCCTCACTGGATTTAGATCCATTGCCTGAATCCTTGATTGCAGGAGCCGCTCATGACTTGCTGCTTGCCCTTTCTGGATGGGCAGATCAAGGATCGAAGGGCAGGCTCTACTCAAGCAGGCCTCTTAAAGGGCATGGGAACAGGAGGAGGCCATTCGGCCCCTCAAGTCTGTTCTGCCTTTCAATTAGATCATGTCTGATCTGGATCTTAACTCCATGTACCTGCCTTTGCTCCATAATCCTTAATACCCTTACCCAACAAAAATCTGGCAATCTCAGTGTGGAGGAGGAATTCCTAGAGTATATACGGGATGGTTTCCTGGACCAATATGTCGAGGAACCAACTAGAGATCAGGCCATCTTAGACTGGGTATTATGTAATGAGAAAGGATTAATTAGCAATCTTGTTGCGCGAGGCCCCTTGGGGAGGAGTGATCATAATATGATAGAATTCTTCATTAAGATGGAGAGTGAAGTAGTTGACTCAGAGACCGCAGTCCTGAATTTAAATAAAGGAAACTACGATGGTATGAGGCGCGAGTTGTCTAGGATGGATTGGGGAGCGTTACTTAAAGGGTTGACGGTGGCTAGGCAATGGCAAACATTTAAAGATCGCATGGATGAACTACAGAATTTGTTCATCCCTGTTTGGCATAAAAATAAAACAAAAAAGGTGACTCAACCGTGGCTAACAAGGGAAATTAGGGATAGCATAAGATCCAAGGAGAGGACATATAAATTGGCCAGAAAAAGCAGCAAACCTGAGGATTGGGAACAGGTTAGGATTCAGCAAAGGAGGACAAAGGGATTAATTAAGAGGGGGAAAATAGAATATGAGAGTAAACTTGCAGGGAACATAAAAACTGACTGTAAAAGCTTCTCTAGATATGTGAAGAGAAAAAGATTGGTGAAGTCAAGCGTAGGTCCCGTGCAGTCAGAATCAGGGGAATTTATAATGGGGAACAAAGAAATGGCAGACCAATTAAATCCATACTTTGGTTCTGTCTTCACAAAGGAGGACACAAATAAACTCCCAGAGATGTCTGGGAACATAGGGCCTAATGAGGGGGAGGAATTGAATGAAATCAGTATTTGTAGGGAAATGGTGTTAGGGAAATTGATGGGATTGAAGGCCGATAAATCCCCAGGGCCTGATAATCTACATCCTAGGGTACTTAAGGAAGTGGCCCTAGAAATAGTAGATGCATTGCTGGTCATCTTTCAAAATTCTATAGACTCTGGAACAGTTCCCATGGATTGGAGGGTAGCTAATGTAACACCACTATTTAAAAAAGGTGGTAGAGAAAAAACGGGGAATTATAGACCGGCAAGCCTGACATCGGTAGTGGGGAAAATGTTAGAGTCCATTATAAAAGATGTAATAGCAGAGCACTTGGAAAACAGTGACAGGATCGGACAAAGTCAACTTGGATTTACAAAAGGTAAATCATGCCTGACTAATCTACTGGAATTTTTTGAGGATGTAACTGGTAGAATAGATAAGGGAGAACCAGTGGATGTGGTGTATTTGGACTTTCAGAAGGCTTTCGATAAGGTCCCGCATAAGAGATTAGCTTGCAAAGTTAAAGCACATGGGATTGGGGGTAAGGTACTGATTTGGATAGAGAACTGGTTGGCAGACAGGAAGCAAAGAGTTGGAATAAACAGGTCTTTTTCCGAGTGGCAGGCAGTGACTAGTGGGGTACCGCAGGGATCGGTGCTAGGACCCCAGCTATTCACAATATATATTAATGATCTAGACAAGGGAACTAGATGTAATATCTCCAAGTTTGCAGATGACACAAAGCTGGGTGGGCGTGTGTGCTGTGAGGAGGATGCAGAGAAACTCCAGTATGATTTGGACAGGTTGGGTGATTGCGCAGATGCATGGCAGATGCAGTATAATGTGGATAAATGCGAGGTTATCCACTTTGGTGGCAAAAACAGGAAGGCAGATTATTATCTGAATAGCAATAGATTGGGAAAAGGGGAAGTGCAACGAGATCTGGGAGTCCTTGTGCACCAGTCGCTGAAGGTAAGCATGCAGGTGCAGCAGGTGGTTAAGAAGGCAAATGGTATGTTGGCCTTCATAGCGAGAGGATTCGAGTACAGGAGCATGGATGTCTTGTTGCAGTTGTACAGGGCCTTGGTGAGACCACACCTTGAGTATTGTGTGCAGTTTTGGTCGCCTTATCTGAGGAAGGATGTTCTTGCCATGGAGGGAGTGCAGCGAAGATTTACCAGACTGATACCTGGGATGGCAGGAATGATGTATGAAGAGAGATTGGGTGGATTAGGCTTATATTCGCTAGAGTTTAGAAGAATGAGAGGGAATCTCATTGAAACTTATAAAATTCTAACAGGATTAGACAGACTAGATGCAGGAAGGATGTTCCCGATGGCGGGGGAGTCCAGAACCAGAGGTCACAGTCTAAGGATAAGGGGTAAGCCATTTAGGACTGAGATGAGGAGGAATTTTTTCACCCAGAGAGTGGTGAACCTGTGGAATTCTCTACCACAGAAGGCAGTTGAGGCCAATTCATTAAATATATTCAAGAAGGAGATAGGTGTTTTCAGAATCCTCAAAGGGGAAGGGGAACAATCACAAGTCGTGGTACACATCGGTACCAACGACATAGGTAGGAGAAGGGACGGGGATTTAAAACAGGAATTTAGGGAGCTAGGTTGGAAGCTGAGAGCCAGTACAAACCATGTTGTAATTTCTGGTTTGTTGCCGGTACCACGTGCTAGCGAGTTGAGGAACAGGGAGAGAGTGCAGATAAACACGTGGCTGCAGGGATGGTGTAGGGGGGAGGGTTTCAGTTATGTGGATAATTGGAGCACATTCTGGGGAAGGTGGGACCTGTACAAACAGGACGGTTTGCACCTGAACCAGAGGGGCACCAATATCCTGGGAGGGAAATTTGCTACGGCTCTTCGGGGGGGGTTTAAACTAATTTGTCAGGGGGATGGGAAAAAGGGCTGTAGTCCACGAGCCAGTGGTGAGTGTAGGGAGGTACTGAGGAGGGTATCAAGGTCGCAGGAATGTACCGGCAGACAGGAAGATGGCTTGAAGTGTGTCTACTTCAATGCAAGGAGCATCCGGAATAAGGTAGGAGAACTTGGAGCGTGGATTGGTACTTGGGACTACGATGTGGTGGCCATTACGGAGACATGGTTAGAACAGGGACAGGAATGGTTGTTGGAAGTTCCGGGGTATAGATGTTTCAGTAAGAGTAGGGAAGTTGGTAAGAAAGGTGGAGGAGTAGCATTGTTAATCAAGGATAGTTTAACAGCGGCAGAAAGGCAGTTCGAGGGGGATCTGCCGTCTGAGGTAATATGGGCTGAAGTTAGAAATAGGAAAGGAGCGGTCACGTTGTTAGGAGTTTTCTACAGGCCCCCAAATAGTAATAAAGATGTGGAGGAAGAAATTGCAAAGCAGATTATGAATAGGTGTGGAGGTCACAGAGTAGTTGTCATGGGTGACTTCAACTTACCAAATATTGATTGGAACCTTTATAGGTCAAACAGTTCGGATGGGATAGTTTTTGCACAGTGTGTGCAGGAGGGTTTCCTGACACAATATGTGGATAGGCCGACAAGAGGTGGGGCCACGTTGGACTTGGTACTGGGTAATGAACCGGGCCAAGTGTTTGATTTGTATGTGGGAGAGCACTTTGGAGATAGTGACCACAATTCGGTAACTTTCACTATTGCAATGGAGAGGGATAGGGCCATACGGCAGGGCAGGGTTTATAATTGGGGGAGGGGTAATTATGATGCGATTAGGCAAGAATTAGGGAGTATAAGATGGGAACAGAAACTATCAGGGAAAGGCACAAACGAAAAGTGGAGCTTTTTCATGGAGCAATTACTGCGTGTCCTTGATAGGTATGTCCCTGTCAGGCAGGGAGGAAATGGCCGAGTGAGAGAACCATGGTTCACAAAAGAGGTTGAATGTCTAGTCAAGAGGAAAAAGGAAGCGTATGTAAGGATGAGAAAACAAGGTTCAGTTGGGTCGATTGAGGGGTACAAGGTAGCAAGGAATGAGCTAAAAAAAGAGCTTAGGAGAGCTAGGAGGGGGCATGAGAAGTCCTTGGCGGGTCGGATCAAGAAAAACCCCAAGGCTTTTTACTCTTATGTGAGAAATAAAAGAATGACCAGGGTGAGGGTAGGGCCGGTCAAGGACAGTAGTGGGAACTTGTGCATGGAGTCAGAAGAGATAGGAGAGGTGATGAATGAATACTTTTCGTCAGTGTTCACCGAGGAGAGGGGCCATGTTCTTGAGGATGAGAGTGTGATAAAGGTGGATAGGCTGGAGGTGGTAGATGTTCTGAGGGAAGATGTTTTAGCAATTTTGAAGAACCTGAGGGTCGATAAGTCCCCTGGGCCAGATGGGATATATCCTAGGATTCTTTGGGAGGCAAGGGAGGAGATTGCAGAGCTTCTGGCTTTGATCTTTGGGTCCTCACTGTCCACGGGGATGGTGCCAGAGGACTGGAGAGTGGCGAATGTTGTTCCTCTCTTCAAGAAAGGAAATAGGAATGACCCTGGTAATTATAGGCCGGTTAGTCTTACTTCGGTGGTTGGTAAGATAATGGAAAAGGTCCTGAGGGATAGGATTTATGACCATTTGGAAAGGGGCAACTTAATCAGGGATAGTCAACACGGATTCGTGAAGGGTAAGTCTTGCCTAACAAATTTGATTGAATTCTTTGAGGAGGTAACTAAGTGTGTAGATGAAGGTAGAGCAGTTGATGTCGTATACATGGATTTTAGTAAGGCGTTTGATAAGGTTCCCCATGGTCGTCTCATGAAGAAAGTAAGGAGTTGTGGGATAGAGGGAAATTTGGCCGATTGGATAAGTAACTGGCTATCTCATAGAAGGCAGAGGGTGGTGGTGGATGGAACATTTTCGGACTGGAGACCAGTTACCAGCGGTGTGCCACAGGGGTCGGTGCTGGGTCCTCTGCTGTTTGTGATTTTTATCAATGACTTGGAGGAGGGGACTGAAGGGTGGATCAGTAAATTTGCTGATGACACCAAGATTGGTGGAGTAGTGGATGAGGTGGAGGGCAGTTGTAGGCTGCAAAGAGACATTGATAGGATGCAGAGCTGGGCCGAAAAATGGCAGATGGAATTTAACCCTGATAAGTGCGAGGTGATTCATTTTGGTAGGGCAAATTTGAATAAGGATTACAGGGTCAACGGCAGGGTTCTGAGGAACGTGGAGGAGCAGAGGGATCTGGGGGTTCATATCCACAGATCTCTGAAGGTTGCCACTCAAGTGGATAGAGCAGTAAAGAAGGCCTATGGTGTGTTGGCGTTTATTAACAGAGGGTTTGAGTTTAAGAACCATGAGGTTATGCTGCAACTGTACAGGACCTTGGTGAGACCACATTTGGAATATTGTGTGCCGTTCTGGTCACCTCACTATAGGAAGGACGTGGAAGCATTGGAAAGAGTGCAAAGGAGATTTACCAGGATGCTGCCTGGTTTGGGGGGGAGGTCTTATGAGGAAAGATTGAGGGAGTTGGGGCTTTTCTCTTTAGAGCGGAGGAGGATGAGAGGCGACTTAATAGAGGTTTATAAGATGATGAGGGGGATAGATAGAGTGGATGTTCAGAGACTATTTCCTCAGGTAGAGGCAGCTGTTACAAGGGGGCATAGCTATAAGGTACATGGGGGGAGATATAGAAGGGATGTCCGAGGTAGATTCTTTACACAGAGAGTGGTTGGGGTGTGGAATGGACTGCCTGCTGTGCTAGTGGAGTCGGACACTTTAGGAACTTTCAAGCGGTTATTGGATAAGCACATGGAGCACACCAGAGTGACAGGGAGTGTGATAGCTTGATCTTGGTCTCGGACAATGCTCGGCACAACATCGAGGGCCGAAGGGCCTGTACTGTGCTGTACTGTTCTATGTTCTATGTTCTATATATTTCTTAAGGCTAAAGGGATCAAGGGATATGGGGAGAAAGCAGGGACAGGGTACTGAATTTGGATGATCAGCCATGATCTCATTAAATGGCAGAGCAGGCTCGAGGGGCCGAATGGCCTACTCCTGCTCCTATCTTCTAGGCCTCTATGCTTCTATGGGCAGTGGGCATGGTCGGGGGATGGCAGTGGGCATGGTGGGGGGATGGGCAGTGGGCATGGTCAGGGTATGGGCAATGGGCATGGTGGGGGGATGGGCAATAGACATGGTCGGGGGATGGGCAGTGGGCAATAGTCGGGGGATGGGCAGTGGGCATGGTTGGGGGATGGGCAGTGGGCCCAAGTAACGTGAAACTTATAGCTTGAACTTGTAGTTTGGGCTGAAATGCAGCCATTATTAGAGCCAGGCGAACTTGTGGAAGAGCGGAGATTGGGGGAGAAAGGCTAAAGAATGGCAGCGGATGGCCAAAGATAGAGGTGCAGAGCAAACGAGTTTCCGAGGGAGTTGCCAGCCCAGGAGATGTGTAACCTCTCACAAAAAAAGTTTAAGATTCTGATTTTACCGATGTGAAAGGGATATCAATACAATAAACATTGGGCCAGAAATTCGGGTCTCCATGGGTGAGTACGCGCTGGGTACTCACCCATAGACCCAACGAAAGTGCCGGTTTCGCGCATGCACTGCGCATGCGCTGGAAACCGGAACTTCCGTTCCCCTGAAGGAAGGGGTTCAGAGGTCGAACGCGTGCGCCGGAGAGGCAGCGCGTAGACCTCGAACTTCGTTTTTTTTTCCAGGTTTCTCCGTGAGGGTAAGTACGGAGAAGCTGCGCGGGGAAAAAGGAGGCACAAGGCCTGCTTTTAACAAGGTAAGTGGTGAATTAAGTACAATTTAAACATTTTTTCAACAGGTTTATCTTTTATACATACTTTAAAGAAAGGTAAGTTTATTTTTAGCACCGTTAAAAAGGGTAATTAATTTTTTCAAAAATTTAAATTTTTGTTTAAAGTAGTTAATTTATGTAATTTATAGTTATTTTAAAAATGTGATGTTTTTTTTAAATTTATTTGAAGTTTTAGTGAGGTTTTGGGGCCGATCTCTATTCATAGATTTGACAGGTCTTCCTGTCAAATCTATGAATGAAGATTCCCTGCTCTGATTGGCTCTCCATGGCCCACGTGATCCCAGGGGACGCTTCGAACTAACTGCGCCGCTGGGATACGCAAGCACTGCGCGCCGGCAGCTGCAGGAGGCCCAGGAGCCGAATTCCACGCGGGCCCGAAGCACAACGGCAGGCACAGTAGGTAAGTACGCGCGCGATTCTTGCACCCGCGGGAAGCCGGAGAGCCGAATTTCTGGCCCATTAGCTATTTATCAAGTACATTTAAGCCTTAACATGTTTTCTTTCGATGCTGACTTTGTGTTTAAGGACTGCGCCAAAACATCTGAAATCTGAGCACGCCCGAACTTGTGGCAGACTGTCACATGCCCAATGGAATGTTAGATGCCAGCGTATAGCAGGTCTGACAGGCGTCCAATTGCGCTTCCAAGAATCTTTTGCTGGCGTGGTATTGTTAATAGAAACTCAATTAAAATAAGATCACGCTCAAAACAGATACTAATGGTTAATTATTGCTGTTAAGTCAGCACACATTCCTAATTCGCAGAAATATTGATCGAGGAATACAACATTTCTGACAGTTGAACTTTTAATAATGCAAGCATGTTCCCTAAGATGTATTTAAGACGAGAGTAAACAAGACTTAACAGACATTCAGTTGCTCGATGCTACACGATCATGGCCGCACGTTTTTTTGAGGAGCAGGAACACGCTGCCCTGTATCAGAAGTACAGGCTCCCTTCACCTGCTGAAATCCAAAACCTCGTCCTCCACTACCTGCAGAGAAAGGTGAGAATGTGACTGACTGGAGCCCCCAATCCTAAAATCAGCAATCTCGCCTCTGACTCAGAAGGCTGTGGGTTCAAGTCCCACTCTCGAGACTTGAACACATAATCTAGGCTGACACTCCAGTGCAGTACTGAGCGAGAACTGCACTGTTAGAGGTTCCATCTTTCGGATGAGACCCCATCTACCCTCTCCGGTGGACAAGAAAGATCTCATGGTACTATTTCGATGAAGAGCAGGGGAGTTCTCCTCGGTGCTCTGGCCAACATCACTAAAACAGATGATCTGGTCATTTATCTCATTGCTGTTTTTGGGACCTTGCTGGGCACAGATTGGCTGCCGTGTTTCCTACATTATAACAGTGACTACACTTCAAAAGTACTTCACTGATTGACATGCTGAGGCCACGAAAGGCGCTCTATAAATGTAAGGGGGTGAAATTCCCATCGTTAGCGCCTCTGGCGGAAGGCACTCATTTCGCCCCCCCCGAGGCGCTAACCACGCCTCCCACGAAATTCCGCGGGAGGTTAGCAGCGGCGCTACCAGGTAGCGCCCCGATCTTCTGCACCCGGAGATCATGACGGGCCCAGCGCTCCGGTAGCGCCTCGGGAGAAAAATTCCCCGTCGCGCCCCGCAGCAGCGGCGGGCGATGTTACCGACTGCTGCAGGGGTCGTGAACAGTGAGGCCAGCCGCTCGCGGGACGCCATTTAAAGGTGCGGTGGCCGGCCGACATGAAAAAAAAAGCGGATTTAAAAAAAACATTTCTGAGCATCGGTCAGCCTGGCACTCAGCTTGATCGCGCGGCACTCCCGCACCCCGGTGCTCCAGCAGATGCCGAAAAAAATGCAGAGCTCTCAGTGGGGTGCCCTTCCCTTTAATTGAGGGAAGAACCCCTGCAACGCGGCTGAGCTCATCGCCCAGGATCGGAACATTCCCCGCCTCTCGCGCTCCAAGAGGCAAATGGAACGCTTGACTCCACTTTCCTCTTGGAGCAAAAAATGTGAATTTCTCAAATGTTTGAAAAGGTTAGCGCCTAGCGTTAACTGTTCAAACATGTTTGACTTAGCGCCCCAAATGCCCCTCATGGGGAATTTCTCCCCCTAAACCTTTCTTTTCAAGCATCCAATCTGTTCCACTTGGATTCATACCAACAGCTTTAGATGTGTGATATTGCCTTTAACTATTTTCCAGTAGGCTTTATAGGCAGGCGTAAAATACACAAAAAAAATATGCAAAATGAAACCTTAGTCGTTTTCATGATGAGAAGTATTAACAGAATGTAATAGTGAAATGTTGGGGCGTACCTTCTCCCACGTCAACTTGGCTGTTTGTAGTATTCTCACCTCTGGACAATACTCTCACCTCTGGACAATACTCTCACCTCTGGACAATACTCTCACCTCTGGACAATACTCTCACCTCTGGGTCTTACTCTCACCTCTGAGTCAGAAGGTGACAGGTTCACGATTGTAAGGGGTTTTCTCCGATACCGGTCCCCCATTACACACAGTTCTTGGACGTCAGGATTTATAAGAACAAAATACACACGGCACAGGGTTTTGGCTCAATCTTTGATTCCTTCGTTTATTGAACACACACACACAATTACTTCCCCAGTATAAATCCTTACGATTTATATCAGGCTAACAACCCCAAAATACAAACCCCTACGCAAGGGTAATTTGCATCGACACAATTTGACACAGTTAAACCCGTCCGCGATTTGATTGTTACATATAAAGTTACCCAGACTCAATCACAAAACCCTTATTGTGATCTGACTGAAACTCACAAACTTACTCAGACTCAATCACAAAAGCCCCCTCTATGATTTGGCTGAAACATACAATCACCACTCCCGATCAGCTGTCTCTTGGAGTTGATTGTAGGCCAGAATCTTTCTGTTCGCTGTTCTGCCGTCGGCTTCCCACACACTGTCTTCGAAGTGATCTTACTTTAAACCAAAACCAACTTGCTGTATTTCCTGGCCCCTTCCTGAGCATACGATGGCCATATCAAAATGTGTTAATTGTTCCTGGTATTGTCCATTGATTTGAGATATCTTTCTGACAAAGCAACCTTCCCAAAGTGACTGCATATGTGGAGTTGTTGGTTTCTGTTAGCATTCGTATTCAAAAGGTTCGAGGCCTGGCCCATCGTCTAGGCCTGCACTGAAAGTGGTTATTCGGGGGCCATGGTCTAAGGTGGACAATGTAACCCCTTAAGGTAAATGAATATGCAAATGTTCTTGTATCTTCCCTAGACAGAAAACCTTCGTATGGCAATTCGGCCACAATGTCTGAATTAACCCTTTATTGCCCAGCTCTTTTTGCGGGCTGTGCACTTCTGGGTTTTTATATTTCATAGTCCAATATTTTTACCGTTGGGGGGGAGGAATCGATCCTACACGATCCACTGCAGATTTGAGCACAGTACTGAGGGAGTGCTGCCAGAAGCACCGACTTTCAGATGTGTTGTTAAACTGAGGTCCCATTAGCCTGTTCTGTTAGAACTTTTGGAAAAGGAGCAGGGATTTCTCCTGGTGTCTAGGAAAACATTCGGGCCGTTTGTAACTGTCCGATATCAGCACTAGCAGGATGGTAACGGCCTCGAAATGTGATCTGTAGATTTATCGACCCATTAATCACTTGCTCCGGCTGCTGCTATTTTGAAGGGGCCTTCCCTGAGGTGGCCAGAGTGCCCGCCTGTTTTAGGCAGGAGGCCTTTAATTATCCAACTTGTGCTCCCACTCTGTGGGAGTGCTGGCACCTAAAGAAAGAACTTACATTTCTATAGTACCTTTTACAACCACCGGACGTCTCAAAGCACTTTACAGCAAATGAAGTACTTTTGGAGTGTAGTCACTGTTGTAATGTGGGAAATGTGGCAGCCAATTTGCACACAGCAAGCTCCTACGAACAGCAATGTGATAATGACCAGATAATCTGTGTTTTTGTTATGTTAATTAAGGGATAAATATTGGCCAGGACACCAGGGATAACTCCCCTGCTCTTCTTCGAAATAGTGCCTTGGGATCTATTACATCCACCTGAGTAGACGGGGCCTTAGTTTAATATCTCATCCGAAAGGCGGCACCTCCGACAGTGCAGCACTCCCTCAACACTGAACTGGAATGTCAGCCTAGATTTATGTACTCAAGGCCCTGGAGTGGGACTTGAACCCACAACCTTCTGACTCAGAGGCAAGTGTGCTACCCACTGAGCCACAGCTGACCGATTGTAATTTTAAGGGACATGTGGGCAGGGCTCGCACCGCGCACACTCCATCCGTGTGTCCTGGCATTGAGCATCATAAGCAGCCACCCTGGGAGTGAGCCTTTGGCGCAGTGGCAGCAATTTTGCCTCTGGGCCAGAAGGTGCAGAGTTCGAACCCCACTCCAGACAGGCCTGGTGAGTGGAGTCGGAGCTCAGGCTTCGAATTCTGGGTTGACATCCAGCTGGATTCTCGTGTCCGGTGAGTGTGGGTGGCTCCCCCCCCACTCATCATATTGGCTGTGGGAGCCCATAAAACCCTCCCGCTGTATAGGACTGACCACCCTATCGGCAGGTATAAAGATGGTTACGGCCATGGAAGGAGCGTCAACGCGGCCAGACAGACTGTTAATCAGTCTGTGAATCCTTCCACTACTTCACACTGTTCCCCAAAGGGAACAGCGAGAAGACATGAAAAGAAGAAGCCACCCTTAAAGGGACTGTCATTGGCCACTTCCCAAAAAATGGCCCCAAAACCTCTTCAATTTTATTGTTTGTGCTCCTCCTGACTCACAAAAATACAGCAGGATAACTCCGGCCCCATCTCGCCCTCTTCTGCTTGTGCCCTACCCCACCCTCCCTGCCCCAGGACCTACCTGTGGGCCAGCTTGGTGTAAAAACTAGGGTTGCCAACTCTGCTTGGATCTATACCTAGAGATTTCATCACACGACCTCCCGCCTCCAATTGCCCTGCCCAGTCAAACAGCCTTTTTCCCCAACTCCCATAATTTTATAACTAATAAACACAAGTTTTCAAAGAAAATAAACAATACCAACATTTTTATTTTTAATGCACTATGATTTTTCGCCTGTGTTTGCTCACAGCAGCATCGGGAAGATCAATCTTTAATTCCTGGAGACTCCAGTGCAATCCTGGAGGGTTGGCAACCCCTAGTAAGAACCAGACATAATTCCTCAGGCCCAACACCGGCAAGCTGTAACAGGAGGCTTGTTCGGAGTGCAAAGCCCAGCCTTTAAAATGGGTGATTTTAATCTCCATATTGATTGGACAAATCAAATTGGCCATGGTAGCCTGGAGGAGGAGTTCATTGAGTGCATCCGGGATGTTTTCCTAGAACAGTATGTAATGAAACCAACCAGGGAGCAGGCTATCTTGGATCTGGTACTATGTAATGAGACAGAATTAATAAATGATCTCATAGTAAAGGATCCTCTAGGAAAGAGTGATCATAGCATGGTTGAATTTCAAATTCAGTTGGAGGGTGAGAAAGTTGTATCCCAAAACAGTGTCCTGATCTTAAACAAAGGCAATTACAATGGCATGAGGGCAGAACTGGCTAAAGTGGACTGGAAAAACAAATTAAAGGGTAAGAAAGTTGAAATGCAGTGGCGGACATTTAAGGAGATATTTCATAACTCTCAACAAAAATATATTCCAGTGAGAAAGAAAGATTTTAAGAAAAGGGAGCACCATCCGTGGCTAACTAAGGAAGTAAAGGATGGTATCAAATTGAAAACGAAGGCATACAATGTTGCCAAGATTGGTGGGAGACCAGAGGATTGGGAAATTTTTAAAAACCAGCAAAGGATGACTAAAAAAATAATAAAGAGAGAAGATGAATTATGAGAGTAAGCTGGCAAGAAACATTAAAACAGATAGTAAGAGCTTCGACAAGTATATAAAAAGGAAGAGGGTAGCTAAAGTAAACGTTGGTCCCTTAGAGGATGAGACTGGGGAATTAATAATGGGGAACGGGGAAATGGCAGAGACTGTGAACAAATATTTTGCATCTGTCTTCACTGTAGAAGACACTAACAACATCCCAATAATGGATAATCAAGGGGCCACAGGGAGTGGGGAACTACAGACAATCACTATAACTAAGGAAATAGTACTCGGTAAAATAATGGGACTAAAAGACGACAAGTCCCCTGGACCAGATGGCCTGCATCCCAGGGTCTTAAAAGAAGTGGCTGCAGAGATAGTGGATGCATTGGTTGCAATATACCAAAATTCCCTGGACTCTGGAGAGGTCCCAGCGGATTGGGAAACCGCTAATGTAACACCCTATTTAAGAAAGGAGGGAGACAGAAAGCAGGAAACTATAGACCAGTTAGCCTAACATCTGTCGATGGGAAAATGCTGGAGTCCTTCATTAAGGAAGCAGTAGCAGGGCATTTAGAAAAACATACTGCAGTCAAACAGAGTCAGCATGGTTTTAGGAAAGGGAAATCATGTTTAACAAATTTGCTGGAATTCTTTGAGGATGTAACAAGCAGGGTGGACAAGGGTGAGCCAGTGGATGTGGTGTATTTGGATTTCTAGAAGGCATTCGATAAGGTGCCACATAAAAGGTTACTGCATAAGATAAGAGCTCACAGAGTTGGGGGTAATATATTAGCATGGATAGAGAATTGGCTAACTAACAGAAAGCAGAGAGTCGGGATAAATGGGTCATTTTCTGGTTGGCAAACGGTAACTAGTGGGGTGCCACAAGGATCGGTGCTGGGGCCCCAACTATTTACAATCTACATTAATGACTTGGATGAAGGGATCGAGTGTAATGTAGCCAAGTTTGCAGATGATACAAAGATGGGTGGGAAAACAAGTTGTGCAGAGGACTCAAAGAATCTGCAAAGGGATATAGACAGGTTAGGTGAGTGGGCAAACATTTGGCAGATGGAGTATAATGTGGGAAAGTGCGAGGTTATCCACTTTGGCAGGAAAAATAAAAAAGCAAACTATTATTTAAATGGAGAGAGATTACAAATTATTACAGTTCAGAGGGACCTGGGGGTCCTTGTGCATGAAATACAAAAAGTTAGCATGCAGGTACAGCAAGTAATCAAAAAGGCAAATGGAATGTTGGCTTTTATTTCAAGGGGTTGGAGTATAAAAGCAGGGAAGTCCTGCTACAACTGTACAAGGTATTGGTGAGACCACACCTTGAGTACTGCGTACAATTTTGGTCTCCTTATTTAAGGAAGGATATACTTGCATTGGAGGCAGTTCAGAGACAATTCACTAGGTTAATTCCAGAGATGAGGGGTTTGACTTATGAGGAAAGGTTGAGCAGGCTGGGCCTATACTCATTGGAATTTAGAAGAATGAGAGGTGATCTTATCGAAAGATATAAAATACTGAGGGGGCTCGACAGGGTAGATGCAGAGAGGATGATTCCCCTCATGGGGAAATCTAGAACTCGGGGGCACAGTCTCAGAATAAAGGGTCGCCCTTTTAGAACTGAGATGAGGAGGAACTTCTTCTCTCAGAGGGTCATAAATTTGTGGAATTCTCTGCCCCAGAGAGCTGTGGAGGCTGGGTCATTAAATACATTTAAGGTGGAGATAGACAAATTTTTGCAAGATAAGGGAGTGAACGGTTATGGGGAGCGGGCGGGGAAGTGGCTTTGAGCCCAAGATCAGCCATGATCTTATTGAATGACAGAGCAGGCTCGAGGGCCCAACTGGCCTATTCCTGCTCCTATTTCTTATGTTCTTATGTTCTGCGGCCTAGTCACCTCCAGTACGAGCAACCGGTCAGTTGCTCGAAAGTTAAATTTCTACCCGATTAAATCTATTTAAGGCATGTCCTATTGTTGTAAAATTATACATTGTGTTAAAGGTGAGTGTTAATTCTGCTTATTACACAGTTCATAGGAAAGTGTGGCAATTCCGAGAAGAGGGGGAAGGAGTTGCTGCTTTTTGCCTACACTACTTGTAATGCTTTGTGTTACAGGTAGATATTTAATTTCAGTACCCTGAACTTAATCTAGATCAAGTAAGTAGTCAAGAAACTATAATGTAAACTAAGTTACCTAATTACAAATTTAATTAAATTTAATTAAATAAAACAAGGTCATATAGGGATGATTCCTGGGATGGGGGGATTGTCCTATGAGGAGAGATTGAGTAGACTAGGCCTATATTCTCTAGAGTTTAGAAGAATGAGAGGTGATCTCATTGAAACATACAAAATTCTTACAGGGCTTGACAGGGTAGATGCAGGGAGGATGTTTCCCCTGGCTGGGGAGTCCAGGACCAGGGGTCACAGTCTCAGAATAAGGGATCTGCCATTTAGGACTGAGATGAGGAGAAATTTCTTCACTCATAGGGTGGTGAATCTTTGGAATTCTCTACCCCAGAGGGCTGTGGAGGCTCAGTCGTTGAGCATATTCAAGACAGAGATCGATAGATTTTTGAATATTAAGGAAATCAAGGGATATGGGGATAGTGCAAGAAAGTGGAGAAGAGGTAGAAGATCAGCCATGATCTTATTGAATGGCGGAGCAGGCTCGAAGGGCCAAATGGCCTACTCCTGCTCCTATTTCTTATGTTCTTATGTTCTTATAGTGAATGACCAGGTTTATTAATTTGGGTGTTCTTGGCCTTATTGTGTTTCCGGTTGAGGACTAAATGGTTTCAACAACAACAACAACTTGTATTTATATAGCGCCTTTAATGTAGTAAAACGTCCCAAGGTGCTTCACAGGAGTATTATAAGACAAAAAATTTGACACCAAGCCACATAAGGAGAAATTAGGGCAGATGACCAAAAGCTTGGTCATAGAGGTAGGTTTTAAGGAGCGTCTTAAAGGAGGAAAGAGAGGTAGCGAGGTGGAGAGGTTTACACAGGGAATTCCAGAGGTTAAGGCCTAGGCAACAGAAGGCATGGCCACCAATGGTGGAGCGATTATAATCAGGGATGCTCAAGAGGGCAGAATTAGAGGAGAGCAGATATCTCAGGAGGTTATAGGGCTGGATGAGGTTACAGAGATAGGGAGGGGTGAGACCATGGAGGGATTTGAAAACAGGTATGTGAATTTTGAAATCGAGGCGTTGCTTAACCGCAAGCCAATGTAGGTCAGCGAGCACAGGGGTGATGGGTGAATGGGACTTGGTGCGAGTTAGGACACGGGCAGCCGAGTTTTAGATGACCTCAAGTTTACGTAGGGTAGAGTGTGGGAGGCCAGTCAGGAATGTGTTGGAATAGTAAAGCCAAGAGGTAACAAAGGCATGGATGAGGGTTTCAGTCCTGGATATGATCGGTAATGGGAACGGTAGCGTAGCCGTTATGTTACTGGACTAATGATCCAGAGGCGTGAGCTCAAATCCCACCACGGCAGCTGGGGAATTTAAATTCAGTTAATTAAATAAATCTGGAATAAAAAGCTAGTATCAGTAATGGTGACCATGTAGCTACCAGAAAATTCAACTGGTTCACTAATGTCCTTTCGGGAAGGAAATCTGCCGTCCTTACCTGGTCTGGACTATATGTGACTCCAGACCCACAGCAATATGGTTGACTCTTAACTGCCCTTTGAAATGGCCTAGCAAGCCACACAGTAGTAACAAACTGCTATGAGAAACAATAATAAGAATAAAACCGGACGAATCACCTGGCATCGACCTAGGCACCGGCTTCGGACACGACAATGGCACATCCAGCCCAGTCGACCCTGCAAAGTCCTCCTCACTAACATCTGGGGACTTGTGCCAAAGTTGGGAGAGCTGTCCCACAGACTAGTCAAGCAACAGCCTGACATAGTCATACTCACAGAATCAGCCAATTGTCCCAGACTCCTCCTCACCATCCCTGGGCATGTCCTGTTCCACCGGCAGGACAGACCCACCAGAGGTGGCGGCACAGTGGTATACAGTAGGGAGGGAGTGGCCCTGGGAGTCCCCAACATTGATACCAGACCCCATGAAGTCTCATGGCTTCAGGTCAAGCAAGGGCAAGGAAACCTCCTGCTGATTACCACCCACTGCCCTCCCTCAGCTGATGAATCAGTACTGCTCCACGTTGAACACCACTTGGAAGAAGCACTGAGGGTAGCAAGGGCACAGAATGTACTCTGGGTAGGGGACTTCAATGGCCATCACCAAGAGTGGCTCGGTAGCACCACTACAGACAGAGCTGGCCGAGTCCTGAAGGACATAGCTGCCAGACTGGGCCTACGAAAGGTGGTGAGAGAACCAACACGAGGGGAAAAACCTGCTTGACCTCATTCCCACCAATCTACCTGTCGCAGATGGATCTGTCCATGACAGTATTGGTAGCAGTAACCACCGCACAGTCTTTGTGGAGATGAAGTCCCATCTTCACACTGAGGACACGCTCCATCGTGTTGTGTGGCACTACCACCGTGCTAAATGGGATAGATTCAGAACAGATCTAACAGCTCAAAACTGGGCATCCATGAGGAGCTGTGGGACTTCAGCAGCAGCAGAATTGTATTCCACCACAATCTGTAACCTCATGGCCCGGCATATCCCTCACTCTACCATTACCATCAAGCCAGGGGACCAACCCTGGTTCAATGAGGAGCATGCCAGGAGCAGCACCAGGCGTACCTAAAAATGAGGTGCCAACCTGGGGAAGCTGCAACACAGGACTACATGCATGCTAAACAGCGGAATCAGAGCTAAGCGATCCCACAATCAACAGATCAGATCAAAGCTCTGCAGTTCTGCCACATCCAGTCGTGAATGGTGGTGGACAATTAAACAACTAACAGGAGGAGGAGGCTCCATGAATATCCCCATCCTCAATGATGGCGGAGCCCAGCATGCGAGTGCAAAAGACAAGGTTGAAGCATTTGCAGCCAGAAGTGCCGAGTGGATGATCCATCTCTGCCTCCTCAGGAGGTCCCCACCATCACAGAAGCCAGTCTTCAGCCAATTCGATTCACTCCACGTGATATCAAGAAACGGCTGAGCGCACTGGATACAGCAAAGGCTATGGGCCCCGACAACATCCCGGCTATCGTGCTGAAGACTTGTGTTCCAGAACTAGCCGCGCCTCTAGCCAAGATGTTCCAGTACAGCTACATCACTGGCATCTATCGGACAATGTGGAAAACTGCCCAGGTATGTCCCGTCCACAAAACGCAGGACAAATCCAATCCGGTCAATTACCACCCCATCCGTCTACTCTCAATCATCAGCAAAGTGATGGCTGGCGTCGTCGACAGTGCTATCAAGCAGTACTTACCAATAACCTGCTCATCAATGCTCAGTTTGGGTTCCTTCAAGACCACTCGGCTCCAGACCGCATTACAGCCTTAGTCCAAACCTGGAGAAAAGAGCTGAATTCCAGAGGTGAGGTGAGAGTGACTGCCCTTAACATCAAGGCAGCATTTGACCGAGTGTGGCCTCAAGGAGCCCTAGTAAAATTAGGGGGAAAACTCTCCACTGGCTGAAGTCATACCTAGCACAAAAGAAGATGGTTGTGGTTGTTGGAGGTCAATCATCTCAGCCCCAGGACATCGCTGCAGGAGTTCCTCAGGGCAGTGTCCCAGGCCCAACCATCTTCAGCAGCTTCATCAATGACCTTCCCTCCATCATAAGGTCAGAAGTGGGGATGTTCGCTGATGATTGCACAGTGTTCAGTTCCATTCACAACTCCTCAGAAAATGAAGCAGTCCATGCCCACGTGCAGCAAGACCTGGACGACATTCAGGCTTGGGCTGATAAGTGGCAAGTAACATTTGCGCCACAGAAGTGCCAGGCAATGACTATCTCCAAAAAGAGAGAGTCTAAACACTACCCCTTGACATTCAACGGCATTACCATCGCCGAATTCCTCACCATCAACATCCTGGAGGGCACCATTGACCAGAAACTTAACTGGACCAGCCACATAAATACTGTGGCAACAAGAGCAGGTCAGAGGCTAGGTATTCTGTGGTGAGTGTCTCACCTCCTGACTCCCAAAGCCTTTCCACCATCTACAAGGCACACATCAGGAGTGTGATGGAATACTCTCCACTTGCCTGGATGAGTGCAGCTCCAACAACACTCAAGAAGCTCGACACCATCCAGGACAAAGCAGCCCGCTGGATTGGCACCCCATCCACCACCTTAAATATTCACTCCCTCCACCACCTTAAACATTGACTCCCTCCACCACCGGTGTACCGTGGTTGCAGTGTGTACCATCTACAAGATGCACTGCAGCAACTCGCCAAGGCTTCTTCGACAGCACCTCCCAAACCCGCGACCTCGTCCACCTAGAAGAACAAGGGCAGCAGGTGCATGGGAACACCACCACCTCCAAGTTCCCCTCTAAGTCACACACCATCATGACTTGTAAATATATCGCCAATCCTTCATAGTTGCTGGGTCAAAATCCTGGAACTCCCTCCCTAACAGCACTGTGGGAGTACCATCACCACACGGACTGCAGCGGTTCAAGAAGGCAGCTCACCACCACCTTCTCAAGGGCAACTAGGGATGGGCAATAAATGCCGGCCATACCAGCGACGCCCACATCCCCTGAATGAATAAAAACAAAGCTGGCTCCTGGGCTGGCAGCTCCTTACTGAGCTGATCTTTTCTTCAACTCTATCCGTGGTCATCCATTGCCATCCTTTGCCCTTTCTTCCCCCAATCTCTTTTCTTCCATTGCTTAAGATACCCTGGTTCTGATAGTGAAGGCATTTCGGCCCAAACTGCAAGTTCAAACTACAAGTTTAAAGCTCCCCCTGCAGAGTCCACTGCCCATCCCCCGACCCCGCGTATCTTTGTTCTCACTGAGCTCTTTTCAATTGCTGGAACTCTGCTCAAATTTGACTTCCATCACCTGGATTCCTCTGCCAACAGGACTACGCTGCTCTACTGACTGCACTGTTTGACTCAGCTGCTGTGACTCAGCTGCCGGCTCTCTGGGACTAGCTGAAGTGCTCTTGCAGAGAGCCGGCATGGGCTCGACGGGCCGAATGGCTATTTTCCGTGCTGTAACTATTCTATGATTCTATGCTCTGCTAATCAGTCACTTCAAGTTTTAAGCTGCTGAGCTCTTTTCTTAAATTGGTTTCCGATCTCCTGGACTTCTCTGGACCTCTAGACTACATTTCTGCTTTGAACTACACTGGATAACACGCTTCTGCACTGGACTATACTGGATTACACTGTAAGACCTAGCTGTTGTGTCTCTAATTCTGCTGCTAAAATATTTTTTGAATAACTTTTAACGTATGTCTGTCTCTCTGCTGAACTGGTTTTTCAGCTTTGTTGGCCTCTGGCGAGCAACTGTTGTCTCATGACTCGTTCTACTGGCTTTTCAGCTTTGCTGGTTGCTGGCTTGTGGTTTTACATTTTCTCCGCCGCTTTTGATCTGCGGTGACCTCCAACTTGCGTCGATTTCGCCATCATCTTCCTGCACCGCTACCGATTCTCATTCCTACGGCAACAACCTCCATCCTCCAACTCTTTACCCTTCAAATAGCTTCTGGACTTCACTCGCCTGCTACACCTGTCTCTGAATTTGGACAGCGGTTCGTCGATGCTCCATGTCGGCTCCATCCTGCCTACATCAGCTTTGTTGCTCCATGGGACCTCTGACTATGATTCTGGTCGCACTACTATTGTCTCCAATGTATTCTCTGCTACCAGGAAATATGTATCCCATCAATTACTACATAACCAGGCCTATGTAACATGAGCTTTTCCCTGTGTCCATCTACCATTCCTAGCATCACCTCACCCCCTTGGAGGAGACGGTGCAGGCCATTCTTGGCAGGGGCATGGCTGAGCCCTTGGCCAGCGGCGGGGCTGAAAGGATACAAGATGCTGGTATCCTCATACGTTATCCCCCTTCTGGCATGGACCTCTAGGCTTCCCGCTCTCCCGTCATGCACAACTCCACCCTTGTGTCTTCCTCATTTCACACACCCAAGAAATGCATTCTGCCCAGCCAGTGGGTCAACAAGAAGAGGTAGCCTGCCCAGCCAGTGGGACTGAAGGCGGATGATTCCATCCCGGATATCCCGGCCTCAAAGGGGCTGTCTGGGATGCATCCTGCGGTCTGATTCCTTCTCTTCGGCTTCCTCCACTTCTGCGTCTTCCTCTTCCCTCTGCAAGCGGACGCTGTAATCATGAAATGACAGCACAAAATGCTGCAAATACTCAGTTAGTCAGGCAGCATGTTGACCTGAGACGTGAACTCCACGGATGTTGCATGACCTGCTGAGTATTTGCAGCATGTTCTGTCTTCTCAAATGCATTCACTGACCATCCGAGCCCTTGCAAGCGTCCAGCAGCACTCCCAAAACACTTAAACAACTTTTCACATATATTACAGCAAGCCACCACTTCAATAAAATCCAAAAAGCCAAGGCCAAACCCTTCCATTCAAACTTACCTGATTGATGTGTGTCCCTTTAACAGCTGCAGATATCGCCCCTGTCAGTGTCTGTCAGCCTGCTTGCATTAACCTGGCCTGCTTAGGACCCAACGCTGAATGGAGCGCTAGAGTCGAAGTTCACCATATTTTTTTACAGGGTGCTGCCGGTTACCGGCAGTGCAAAGGTGCCCACGAATATGGCGGCCGCCACGGGGACTACCTCCAGCTGGCGCTAGAGCGGCGGCCGGCATTTTTTCGAGAATCTCTGGCACTTACAGGTGGCCTTAAGTATATGAATTTCCCGCCAGAAGTGTTTTTAAAAAACAAAATTGTTTGAACACTTTTGTTTATTAGTTATAAAAATATCGGACATGAGAGAAAAAGCTGTTCGACCGACAGTCAAGAATCATCCAATCGGGTAATGAAGAGTCTATTCACTTTCCAATTGGCCGTGGGATGATGGGCGTGTTGGGCGACCAATGGCAGGAGTGTTGCGGTGGGGTGGTTGGTCATGTGATGGCACCTCCGGGAATATGTCCAACCGAGTTGGTAACCCTAGTGCTCACCCTGCTTCTGCTGCTGGGTCCATGTATCGACCTGAAAATCAGTTTGAATGCGCAGTTGTATATTGTGCAACTATAATTTTTGGACATGGAATTACTGAGTAGACATATTTCTGGGGGAGAGGGGGTGAAGTGATGTATGTTTAACTAGAAATAACAACAGAAAACGCTGGAAAAACTCAGCAGGCCAGGCAGCATCCGTGGAGAGAGAAAGAGAGTTGACGTTTCAGGTCGATGACCTTTTATCAGAAAGGTCATCGACCTGAAACGTCAACTCTCTTTCTCTCTCCACGGATGCTGCCTGGCCTGCTGAGTTTTTCCAGCGTTTTCTGTTGTTATTTCGGATTTCCAGCATCCGCAGTATTTTGCTATTGTATGTTTAACTAGAATATGATTCCCTTTTCAGAAGGGGAAGCCATTCAGCCTTGCAGTGGATGTGGGATGTGGCTCAGGCCAGAGCACCAGGGGACTGGCTCCGTTCTTTGAAAATGTGGTTGGAATTGATGTGAGTGAAGCTCAGATTGAAGAGGCCAGGAAGATGGGTGGACCGAATAATGTCTCTTACAGGTATCCACAGTAATCTCAAGTTTTTACAGAGCATGCAAACTAAAGGTACAATCTTGCTTATCTTGTTGTGTGAGATTAATTTTAGCTTAGGAAGATTGATCACATAAGAACATACGAACATAAGAAATAGGAGCAGGAGTAGGCCATTTGGCCCTTCGAGCCTGCTCTGCCATCCAATATCATGGCTGATCTTCTACCTCAACTCCACCTTCCCACCTAATCCCCATATCTCTGATCCCTTAGTATTCAAAAATCTATCGATCTCTGTCTTGTATATACTCATTGAGCATCCACAGCCCTCTGGGGTAGAGAATTCCAAAGATTCACAACCCTTTGAGTGAAGAAATTTCTCTCATCTCCGTCCTAAATGACCAACCCCTTATTCTGAGACTGTGACCACTAGTTCTGGACTCTCCAGCCAGAGGAAACACCCTCTCAGCATCTACCCTGTCAAGCCCCTTAAGAATTTTATATGTTTCAATGAGATCACCTCTCATTCTTCTAAACTCTAGGGAATATAGGCCTAGTCTACACAATCTCTCCTAATAGGACCATCCCCTCATCCCAGAAACCAGTCTGGTGAACCTTCGTTGCACTCCCTCTAAGGCAAGTATATCCTTCCTTAGGTAAGGAGACCAAAACTGTACACAGTACTCCATGGGAATACTTGATGGATTTTAATATAACTAAATGTACGATAACAAGAAATGTGAATCTTGGATGCACATTCAATGAGTTTTAGCAATTAGCAAAGTTCAAAAAGGATTTGGATATGATTATTGATCATTGACTCAATCCATTCAGTCAAAGTGATGCCATTATCAACAATCAAGTATCGTGATGCATATTGAGGTAATTTTAAATTCAACTGGGTTATTTTAATCCTGTATAATTCATTGGTAAGGCCGCAATTAGAATATGAACAATGATAGACAGGAAAAGACCCACTGGTCCATCCAACCTGTCCCAGACAACTGCGATGCCTTGTCCATCACAATAGCTACACTCCCCACCCCACCCGAAACCAATTTATGGGGTGGGGCGGAGAAATCTGTGAAATCTCTCACCGACCCCCATTGGTGATCGAAACTAGTCCAGGAAATCACTCTGGCCCTGATTAATGTTACCAGGTATCTACCTCTTGTATAAGGTGATCTCCACCCCAGCCAGAAATAGGTCCAGCTCTCACTTGAGAATCGGCCTCTACCGCACGAGCCGGCAGCCTGTTCCAGAGGTCCACTATTCTCTGGGAAAAGGACCACCTCTTGACAGCGAACCTTGGTCTGGCCTGATACAACTTAAAATTATGACCAAAAGAAAATACTGCAGATGCTGGAAATCTGAAATAAAAACAGAAAATGCTGGAGATACTCAGCAGGTCAGGCAGCATCTGTGAAGAGAGAAACAGAGTTAACGTTTCAGGTTGATGACCTTTCGTCAGAACTGGAAAAAAGCAGGAAATGGAACAGATTTTTAAGCAAGTGTAGGGGCTGGGAAAGGGGGGAGGGGATGAAAGAACAAAAAGGAAGGTCTGTGATAGGATAGAAGGCAGGAGAGGTTAAGAGACATTAAGAGATATTCAAGGCAAAAGGAGATGGTAATGGGACAGGTTAAGAAACAAAAGATGGCTCTAGATGAAGTGTAAATTGTGCTGGCAGAATGAAAGACAGCTGCCATGTGGGAGAGAAAAATAAAAGGTGTTGAAAAAAAATATATATGATCGGGGCCGAGGTTATGATCTGAAATTGTTGAACTCTATGTTGAGTCCAGAAGGCTGTAAAATGCCTAATCGAAAGATGAGGTGCTGTTCCTCGAGCTTACGCTGAGCTTCAGTGGAACAATGTAAGAGGCTGAGGACGGTGAGGTCTGAGTGGGAGTGGAGTGGAGAATTAAAGTGACAGGCGACCAGAAGCTCGGGGTCCCCCTTACGGACTGAACGGAGGTGTTCCGCAAAGCGGTCACCCAATCTGCGTTTGGTCTCCCCAATGTAGAGGAGACCGCAATCGTGAGCAGCGAATACAATATACTAAATTGCAAGAAGTACAAGTAAATCGCTGTTGCACCTGGAAGGGGTGTTTGGGGCCCTGGACAGTGGGAAGGGGGGAGGTATAAGGGCATGTGTTGCATCTCCTGCGCTTGCACGGGAAGGTGCCGGGCGAAGGGGAAGCGGTGTTGGGGGTGATAGAGGAGTGGACTAGGGTGTCTCAGAGGGAGCGGTCCCTTCGGAATGCTGAAAGGGGAGGTGAGGGGAAGATGTGTTTGGTGGTGGGATCACGCTGGAGGTGGCGGAAATGGCGGAGGATGATCCGTTGAATGTGGAGGCTGGTGGGGTGAAAGGTGAGGACAAGGGGAACCCTATCGTGGTTCCGGGAGGGAGGGTGAGGGGTGAGGGCAGAAGTGCGGGAGATAGAACGGACACGGTCAAGGGCCGTGTCAACCACTGTAGAGGGGAATCCTCGGTTGAGGAAAAAGGAAGACATGTCGGAAGCACTGGTATGGAAGGTGGCATCGTCAGAGCAGATGCGACGGAGACCCCTGATCCTCCCTAAACTATTTAGTTGAAACAAACTGTCAACTTAAACACAATCTAATCCCTTCATCATCTTATAAACCTCAATCAATTCACCCAGCCCTACGCTTCTCTAAAGTGTAGAGTCCACTCTCCTGCTATTCCCAATCCCAATCCTGGGTAACTAAGATGTTTTAAAGTGTGAATTAATCTTGAGACCTCAGCACCCTTTCCAAAGCCTCAATATCACCTTTTAGAAAGTACCCTGCTCTATCCTTTTTAGGTCCAAAGTGGATGCCCTCACACTTGCCTACATTGAAATCCATTTGCCACAGTTTTCACCATTCACTTATTCTATTAATATCTCTTTGTAATTTTATGCTTCCATCTACACTGCTTACAATGCCGCCTATCTTTGTGCCATCGGCAAACTTGGATGTGTGGCTCTCTATCCCGTCATCTAAGTCGTTAATAAATACGGTGAATAGTTGAGGCCCCAACACAGAACCCTGCGGGACACCATTAATCTTTTGGTCCTCCTCTGCACACTTCCTAATGCCTCAATATCACCCGCTGTGTAAGGAGACCAAAAACTGGTCCAAGTATTTTAACTGAGGTCTAACCAAGGTCTTTTCAAGGACAGAATAGTATGCCCTGTGTTCAATTTTGGATGCCCTGCCTGCAAAGGGCGAGTGCCGTAGTGAAGAAAGACTGGAATGATTCTGGGGTGTAGAGCTCTGATTTATAAGGAGATCACTTGCTAAAACAAACCTATGTGGTCAGATGACTAGTGTAGGAAGATATATAGCGATCAAGACTAATAAATGACCTTGTCAAGGACATGAAGAGGATGCAGAAGAGATTTACTAAGATGATATTTGGGGTGAGAGGCATTAGTTATCTGAATAGACTAGAGAAAGTAATTCATTAGAACAATGACGGTTAAGAGGAAATATGATAGAAGTGTTTCGAATTATGAGGGGTTTTGATACAGTAAATTGGGGGAAAAAAACTATTTCAATTGGTCCATGAGTCAGCAATTTGAGGGGATTAATTGAAGATCATCCGTTAAATGAAAAAGAATTAGGGTTTTTTTTACACAGAGGGTTAGTAGGTCATGGAATGTCCTCCTGTAAAGAATAGTGAATTCAGAATCCTTACTAGCTTTTATAAGTGAAGTGGATCAATATTTGATTCAGAAAAAAATAAAATGAGTGTGGGGAGGGGCAGGGGAATAGGACTAAGTGGACTGCTCTATCAAAGAGCCATCACAGGCACGATGGGGTGAATAGCCTCCTTCTGTGCTGTAAAATTCTATGATTCTATGTCCGTTAATCCTGTCAGAAACTCTCATTGTCAGTACGCTTTTATCACAGAAGAATTCACATCTGGGATATTAGATGCCACTGGACACCCATTAAAAGTCTGCAGAGTATTGAAGCTGTTGTATTTCTGTGCTTGTTGTTTCACGCAACAGACTGGGCCTGGCGGAGCAGCTGGAGTTCGAGGACGGTTCCGTTGACCTGGTGACAGCGGCAACAGCAGCACATTGGTTTGATATGGAGAAGTTTATGAAGGAGGTTGAGCGGATTCTAAAACCGAAAGGCTGCCTGGCTCTCTATTGCTACCGA
The DNA here is from genome assembly GCA_030390025.1 of Squalus acanthias. Taxonomy (NCBI): domain Eukaryota; kingdom Metazoa; phylum Chordata; class Chondrichthyes; order Squaliformes; family Squalidae; genus Squalus; species Squalus acanthias. The sequence continues at coordinate 98,649,346 of CM059427.1, read as the reverse complement.
GCTCCCTTTGAATTACATTACGATGGCTGTTCTGAGCATCTGACCCAGATTGTCCAAGAGGTAAGTAAAAAGAAAGAAAGACTTGCATTTCTAAAGCGACTTTCACCACCTCCGAATGTCCCAAAGCGCTTCACAGCCAATGAAGTACTGTTGCTGTTGTAATGTAGGAAACACAACAGCCAATTTGCGCACAGCAAGGTCCCACAAACAGCAATGAGATAATGACCAGATAATCTGTTTTAGTGATGTTAGATTGAGGGATAAATATTGGCCATATTGACACCAGGCAGAACTCACCAGCTCTTCTTCGAAATAGTGGCATGGGATCTTTTTCGTCCAACTGAGAAGGCAGACAGGGCCTCGGTTTAATGCCTCATCTGAAAGACAGCACCTCTGACAGTGCAGCACTCCCTCACTACTGCACTGGAGTGTCAGCTTAGATTTTGTACTCAAGTCTCTGGAGTGGGACTTGAACCCACGACTTTCTGACTCAGAGGCAAGAGTGCTACCAACTGAGCCATGACTGACACAGGAGGTTCGTTAGACTAACTATTTTCTACTCAAACCTAAAATCCTTCTCAGTATCTCAAAGATGTAATAGTGAAAGAAAACTTTGTATAACTTATTTTACAGTTAAGAATTAGCTGTAAGATCCAGTTGTTTGCATTGGATTTAACCCATGCTACACCTGATCTGGGAATGCTTGAGAGGGTAGTGTAAGTGACAATTTATTCTGTGTCTAACCCAAGGTTACTTGACCAGTATCTTGATTCAGACACAGGATAGATGCCCACCTACACTATTGCATTAATCATTCCTCATTGGACTCATTCCCCAAGGGGTGACAATGCTTGAGATCCACTTCCACACATAATGAGAACGGGTGTTCTTTTCAAAAACTTTTACAATTCACTAAAAATAACAAACAAAGGACAATTGTGCTGGGCTCTGCTGGTAGTGTGCAACCCCGTGTGAATGAAATCGGGCACATACCGCTTTCTTGATTCAGAGAATGATACTTCACGGCCAAGGAGAATTAAGGCTGAGTGAGGCTGCACTTGTGGTCAGTGTCAGCCTTATTGCTACATGCTAATTATAGTAATCAGATCCAATGCCAAATACCACATTTTTCAGGAAAGCTCCATCTCTGTGTCCAGTCCACATCTCTCCTTGTTTTCAAATCCCTCCATGGCCTCGCCCCTACCTATCTCTGTAACCTCCTCCAGTCCTACAATCCTCCAATATCTTTGTGCTCCTCCAATTCTGGCCTCTTGCACATCCCCAATTTTCACCGCCCACCATTGGTGGCAGTGCCCTCAACTGCTTAGGCCCTAAGCTCTGGAATTCCCTCCCTAAACCTCTCCGCCTCTCTCTCCTCCTTTAAGATGCTCCTTAAAACATACCTTTTTAAGCTTTTGGTCACCTGCCCTAATATCTCCTTATGTGGCTCGGTGTCAAATTTTGTTTGATAACGCTCCTGTGAACCGCTTTGGGACGTTTTACCATGTTAAAGGCGCTATATAAATGCAAGTTGTTGTTGTTATGTAACTGCATTCCAATGCAGCATGTGCTTTTGGTAGCAATATTGGTTCAAAGCACAGCTTCCAACACTTGTTCTGTCACAGTGCAAGGTATGTGTGTGCCCCACAAATGTGATTTTACTGCAATAAAAGTGTGGTTAAAGAAAAAAAGAGAAAAACTGCCTCCCTTGCTACTTTGCCATGGGTGCTACAGCTCAGTTTGGCTTGTGTATGCAAGCTAGGCCTCAGTAGTGAAATAGCATATGCAAAGTTGGGTACCCTTACTTTAGCACTCATCCTGAAACTACAAAACTTCTTCCTGATTTGGTTCCAGGTCCCCAGAACCTGTGAGACTCCATTCACTCTCTCTGTAACCTCCAATCTGTAACTTCAACCTCTGAACAGGACCAATTTCCTCTGCACCATCTGCAACACAACCTCCAAAGAGAGAGTTTTCCCCACATCCCTCCATTATCTTTATCAGAAAAGCGTCTGTCTAGGCAACTGAAGAAGAACTCGGGCTCTTAATAGCAAGCAGCTGCCCTTAAAGAACTTGTGTCTCATTGGATTTTTCTGCCCTTTTTTCAGCCAAACTGGCCAGGTTTCCCGTGCGTTAAAAACCAGAATATTAAAGTTCGGAGGAAGGGCTAACCTCCCAAACCCAGCAAGTCCAGGCCCCCTAGCGACCACTGCGAAGCTGCCCAGGCCATGGATGGATGGCGGCCTGATTTTGCAATATTGGCAATGCAGTGGTTCAATGGAAGTTGTTTTCGCAGTGGTTATATAGAATCATAGAAACATAGAAGATAGGAGCAGGAGTAGGCCATTCGGCCCCTCTAGCCTGCTCCGCCATTCAATGCGATCATGGCTGATCATCCAAATTCAGTACCCTGGCCCTGCTTTCTCCCCATATCCCTTGATCCCTTTAGCCTTAAGAAATATATCCAACTCCTTCTTAAATATATTTAATGAATTGGCCTCAACTGCCTTCTGTGGCAGAGAATTCCACAGGTTTACCACTCTCTGGGTGAAGAAATTCCTCCTCATTTCTGTCCTAAATGGCTTACCCCTTATCCTTAGACTGTGACCCCTGGTTCTGGACTCCCCGACCTTCAGGAACATCCTTCCTGCATCTAGTTTGTCCTGTCCTGTCAGAATTTTATAAGTTTCAATGAGATCCCCTCTCATTCTTCTAAACTCCAGCAAGTATAAGCCCAATCGACCCAATCTCTCTTCATACGTAATTCCTGCCATCCCAGGTATCAGCCTTGTGAATCTTCGCTGAACTCCTTCCATGGCAAGAACATCCTTCCTCAGATAAGGCGACCAAAACTGCACACAGTACTCAAGATGTGGTCTCACCAAGGCCCTGTACAACTGCAGCAAGACATCCTTGTTCCTGTACTCAAACCCTCTCGCTATGAAGGCCAACATACCATTTGCCTTCTTAACCGCCTGCTGCACCTGCATGCTTACCTTCAGCGACTGGTGCACAAGGACACCCAGGTCTCGTTGCACTTCCCCTTCTCCCAATCTATTGCCATTCAGATAATAATCTGCATTTCTGTTTTTGACACCAAAGTGGATAACCTCGCATTTATCCACGTTATATTGCATCTGCCACGCTTCTGCCCAATCACCCAACCTGTCCAAATCATCCTGGAGTTTCTCGGCATCCTCCTCGCAGCACACACGCCCACCCAGTTTTGTGTCGTCTGCAAACTTGGAGATATTACATCTAGTTCCCTTGTCTAGATCATTAATATATATTGTGAATAGCTGGGGTCCAAGGACCGATCCCTGCGGTACCCCACTAGTCACAGCCTGCCACTCGGAAAAAGACACATTTATTCCAACTCTTTGCTTTCTGTCTGCCAACCAGTTCTCTATCCAAGTCAATACCTTGCCCCCAATCCCATGTGCCTTAACTTTACACGCTAATCTCTTATGCGGGACCTTATCAAAAGCCTTTTGGAAGTCCAAATACACCACATCCACTGGTTCTCCCTTATCTATTTTACCAGTTACATCCTCAAAAAATTCCAGTAGATTAGTCAAGCATGATTTACCTTTTGCAAATCCATGTTGACTTTGTCCGATCCTGTCACTGTTTTCCAAGTGCTCAGCTATTACATATTTTATAATGGACTCTAGCATTTTCCCCACTACCGATGTCAGGCTTACCGGTCTGTAATTCCCCGTTTTCTCTCTACCACCCTTTTTGAATAGTGGGGTAACATTAGTTACCCTCCAATCCATGGGTACTGTTCCAGATTCCATCGAATGTTGGAAGATGATCAGCAATGCATCTACTATTTCTAGGGCCACTTCCTTAAGTACCCTAGGATGTAGATTATCAGGCCCTGGGGATTTAACGGCCTTCAATCCCTTCAATTTCCCTAACACCATTTCTCTACAAATACTGATTTCTTTCAGTTCCTCCCTTTCATCAGACCCTATGTTCCCCAACATCTCTGGGAGGTTATTTGTGTCCTCCTTTGTGAAGACAGAACCAAAATATGTCTTTAATTGGACTGACATTTCTTTGTTCCCCATTATAAGTTCCCCTGATTCTGACTGCAAGGGACCTATACTTGATTTCACTAATCTTTTTCTCTTCACATATCTATAAAAGCTTTTACAGTCAGTTTTTATGTTCCCTGCAAGCTTACTCTCGTATTCTATTTTCCCCTTCTTAATTAATCCCTTTGTCCTCCTTTGTTGAATCTTAAACTGCTCCCAATCCTCAGGGTTACTGCTTTTTCTGGCCAATTTATATGTCCTCTCCTTGGATCTTATGCTATCCCTAATTTCCCTTGTTAGCCACGGTTGAGTCACCCTTTTTGTTTTATTCTTATGCCAAACAGGGATGAACAAATTCTGTAGTTCGTCCATGCGGTCTTTGAATGTTTGCCATTGCCTATCCACCGTCAACCCTTTGAGTGACATTCCCCAATCAATCCTTCCCAACTCGCACCTCATACCATCGTAGTTTCCTTTATTTAAATTCAGGACCCTAGTCTCTGAGTCAACTACATCACTCTCCATCCTAATGAAGAATTCTATCATATTATGATCGCTCCGACCCAAGGGGCCTCGCACAACAAGATTGCTAATTAATCCTTTCTTATTACATAATACCCAGTCTAAGATGGCCTGATCTCTGGTTGGTTCCTCGAAATATTGGTCCAGGAAACCATCCCGTAAACACTCCAGGAATTCCTCCTCCATGGTATTGTTACTAATTTGGTTAGCCCAATCTATATGTAGATTAAAGTCACCCATGATGACTGCTGTGCCCTTATTGCACGCTTCTCTAATTTCCCTTTTAATGCCATCCCCAACCTCCGCATTACTGTTTGGAGGTCTATATATCACTCCCACTAACGTTTTCTGCCCCTTGTTATTTCTCAGTTCAACCCATACAGATTCCGCATCATCAGAGCTAATATCCTTCCTTTCAATTGTGTTAATCCCCTCTTTAACCAGCAATGCTACCCACCTCCCTTTCCTTTTTGCCTAACTTTCCTGAATATTGAGTACCCCTGGATGTTGAGTTCCCAGCCTTGGCCACCCTGGAGCCATGTTTCGGTAATCCCAATCAAATCATATTCGTTTACCTCTATTTGCGCAGCTAATTCATCCACCTTGTTCCGAATGCTCCTTGCATTAAGACACAATGAAATCTGGGCTTTCTATGAAGAAATTGTTTTTGAAAAGAGTTTACTTTGAACAAGTATGAACATGCAGTAGCTGTAAGACTTCACTCCTGAGACCTACAGGTTACCGATTCGTACTTGAGATTTACGAGAAATTACACGAAACGCATGAGTTCCGTCTTTAAGATTTTATTGTCCTTAAAACAGATTCAAAACCCCATCACTATTGCTATGAATTCGAGCAGTACAGCAATAATTTTACAAGAGATCACACATACAACCACCCACAGATGATCAGACCAGCGTTGATTGTAGGTCCTCGTAGGCGAGATGACTAGCCGAGACACCTCCTTACGACTGCAATGCTGATATCTTTTAGTCACTCTCTTTTATACAGTTCTTGTTCTTCTTCGTAAATTTCTATCATGCAGGGGCTGTGAGGGGCGCTCCTCCAATGTTTGGCTTAAGTTATCTGAGCTGTCAATCTCTCAAACATACACATCTTGTGTCTGCCGACCATTTGCTCACAATACACATTGTGCAAAACTCGTTAACTCGTGTCCTGTTTTGCAGAACTCCCAAGGTCTGTCTCCTCCCTTCAGCTACAGATGTCTCGTTTCATGATCCCAGGGCCCAAAGCTGTTCACACCATTTGCCTGAAGATGTTCCTGTCTTTGCAATGCTCAACCGTTTGTTCCTGCTCAGGGTCTGTCGCTTCCTTAACTGATTAACAGCTTGCAACCTTCACAGCTCACAGTCGCAGCAGTTTATTCAGCACATGCTTAGTTTCTTACACTCCACCCTCAAGTGGCTGTGCACGCAGAGAGTGGGTTACAGTCACTTACCCTAAAGCACCCTGCATTTTCTGCAGCAGCCTGACTGTTCCTTGTTGCTTGCGCTGTCTCTTGACACAGCAAGTTATTGTTAATAGGTATAACACAATTATCAGCTGAACGATGACCAAAACATGGGAGATGATTCTTATCCATGGATGGATCTTGATATTCATACCAATATCCCACCAAGATGAATCATCCACGACCTTAGGTATTTCTTTCCTTATTTCTGGGTCAAAATGTAATAATGTTTTTGAGACTGATTAATACGCTTCAGCGACTCTATCAGGTGCTCGGGCAGGGGTAGTATGTTGTATCCAAATATAGCGACACATTGGTGCAACTGCTCTTTTAACTCATCTTTTACACTAATAGTTAGTTGGTCATGTGAATATATATTTAGTAACACCCGCGCTCCAATCCTCAGAGGTCAGACCGGAGTAAAACAAAATGTTCCCGTCGCAATAGGACAGGTCAAATTACCGTACTGGTATTCCTGGTGTATGGTGGTGACACAATATTCCCCTTTTTCCAGATATGATGATCTCACGGGGAAGTTCTCCCCCGGAGTCACCTTCATGGTGCAATTCCATGCCACGTGATCCCATTTAAACCCACAAGCGGGGGCTGCATGCTCCGCTATGTCATAGGGGCAAATGGACGCATCCCGGACTCGGGTGCATCCAGTAAGGTCTGGGACCACCCACGAGATCCCATCCACCCGGGCCACATACTTTGGGGGTTCACTATATTCTACTAAATGGTCTCCCCGGCATACCCCTATGTTTTCTACATGGAACAGAGGACTTGGGGTTGTGCTCTCCTGCAGGACAGGATAATACAATACCAAACCCAACAGAGTGACATCCCTCTGCTCCAGCCAGTCGCAGTAATGTTTCACCGGGTATACCTGCACCAATTTCCTGACCCGAAACATAGTCAAATTAAATTGGTAGGTGGACATAGCCCTCAAATGTCGATTAGTTACCCACTGGCGTGACTTCATGATGGACATTATGGTATAGAACCTTTTGGGTTGGGATTATTACCAGTCCATTGGTCGGTCCTGGAGTGTGCCTAGGACACTTCTCCTGGAGGTTCTGAGTCACATTCATAGGAAGAGGGTGTTTAGGACGGGCCTTTAATTCAACTGCCTGTATGCCCCCTGCCCCCCCCGCCCCCGACCCCGACCCCGACCCCGACACATTCACTCACATGGTAAGTGTGGGCACATTCATTCAGGTAATAGAATGAACAGGGGCTCGGTTCATACCACTGATAGGGGAGTTGGGTAGCCTCATCAGTTGCCAGTACCGAATAAACTTGTTGACACCCCCCCGGTTGCCATTCAAGTGGTATGTCCCCGGATTTACGCAGGCATATATTCCCTCATGCTCTTGCCACCATCAACACTCATATGGCCTCCTGCTTAAAAGAAAAAACAGAAAATCTATTGCGGCTTTCCTACCAGCCCAATGACTTAATTTGTCAATTCTGGATTTCCTTCTGTCAATGTGGGGAAATATTCACTTAAAATTAAGAAACTTAAATTTAATAATGTCCAATATCTTTACAATTCAATTCAGCAAGTTAAGACATCAGACATCATTAGTAACACCACTACAAACATTCTGTGAAACAATTCCACGCACAACAATAGCATTCCCCTTTTTTTCACCCTGGAAATTGGTCAGAAATTTTAAAAATACCAATTGTTGATGTGATTGCCTCATGTCCAGAACTAGAGGCTTTCACACAATTTACACCAATCAGAATTTCACCATGGCCATAATAAAAGTCTGGTTTTAATAGGTTAATTAACCTCAATAACTCCAATTTAACTCAGCCCAATATCTTAAACTAACCAGTATCACTTGAAAAAGAGGGAGGAGCCACAGCCACACTAACAAAGAAACATTCACACATGCTTTGTAAACGTTCAAATTCATTTTCTTCCGGGCACCATGGCAAGTGTAACTTCAAGGCTGAAGCTTATCTTTTGTAAAGCAAACTGTCTTTTGTGCATTTCATAGCTGCGTAGAGCATAGTCAAAATAAATCCACACCTGCTTCTTTAACTTAAAATGTAATTCAATTTTGGGTGCACAAACTTAAATTGAAATAAACATATTTAAACAGCCACATTCACACAACTGAGAAATATTGATCCTTGTAACGGATTATGAACTTGAAGTGCTAAATCAGTTCAAAAACCAAAAACATGGCTCAAGCATCTCTCAAATAATACATGTGTATACATACATAAATCAATTAATGAACTGAAAACAACACACACTTTGTCCAACATTCAAAACAAGAGTACAAAGGGTTAAACAGCTTTTAGCTCTCTGTACAGAAAAGTGGGTGGAGCTAAAACAAACATAACAGACACCTTCTTTCAAAGACAATAAACTTTCACATTTTTAACACACACTTTCACACAAACTGAGATTCCAGCATCCTTTAAGGTTCCTTTCACTCAGCAAATCTGGTGTTTTATTTGTTTTGGCACAGAAGCTAATAGCTTCTGTGTCGGTAAAACTTTAAGTTTCCTTTTTTTCCCCCTTCTTTTAAATTGTCTCAGCAACTTCTTCTGGCTCCCTCCCTTTTCTGGTGTGGTCCCTTCTGGTTGCCACTTCCAAGGGGTTCCACCTTTCATTTTACAAACCTTGCCTTTTGGCTTGTTAATCGCCCCTGTGTTTCTTTTATTGAGCTGTCTTCTTTCAAACACCAAAGTTAGTTTCCTCAAAACCCTTTCCTTGGTGTTATTTTAATCTGTGGGATCAAAGTCCGACATGGCAGACCGTAGATATGGCAGACTATGGGATATTAGAGCCCGGAGCCAGTGATTTCTGGCCTCTCTCTCTAAGCCGGCTCGCGCTCCTACTCCTCCACCGGTTGCTTCCATATATGTGGGCCATAGTCTGTTGGCAAACGCTGTGGGTGGTTCAATGGGCCTCTGTTCTATCTCTGCCACAGCCTTGAAGGAATCCCCTTTTCCTGCCACCATCGCTTGGGCAACCCTTAATTTTAAATTCTCATACGTCCCATTACCGATCTTCGTGTCAGGTGGGAGGCTGCTAAATACTTCTGGGCTAAGAGTGAATAATAATAACTCCTTCTTTTCATCCTTGTCCATTTCACTTACAGCAGCTCTTTGTTCGACCGCAATGAAAATGTCCTTGGGGTTCATCTCCCATTTCTAACTTTTTAATGTCAGACGTCATGGGCTGGATTTTGAATGACCCATGGAGTCGGGTTTGGAGGCATGTGGGGGATTAAATTTGCGGGGTCGGGGTTTCCGACCCCATCATGACTCCATCCCGCTTCCACGCAATTTTGACAAAATCAGTCACGGGGTTCCCGACTCCGTCCCGCCTCCAAGAGGCGGGAGAGGCCGTTACAGCCCTTAACAAGCCCTAAATTGGGTCTGTAATGCTATTTTGAATCGTTGTAGCTAGTTTAACCCTTTTCTGACGTGAAGTACGCCTGGTGTGAAACACTCCAGTGAAACCTGGCGGGAGCACAAGTGGATAGCTGACTATCAGCTGCAGGTCCACTATTACAACGGAGATGTGATGAAGGTAGTAGTAGTATTAGGTCTGAAAGTCACCTCTGATGCTGCTGCATTGAATGTCTTCAGAGACTGCCTGGCCTTTGCTGTGAGAGGACCTGGATGGAAAAAATTCTCTCTCATTCTCTCTCATTCTCTCTCTCTCTCTCTCTCTCTCTCTCTCTCTCTCTCAATTTTCCATCCAGGTCCAATCACATCAAAAGCCAGGCAGGTCCTCTCTCACCAGCAGCCAGACAATCTCTGAGAGCAGGCAGTCAGCAATGATGACATCATCAGAGGCGGGTTTCAGGCTGAAACCACTAATTGGTTCATGGGTTCCCACATGCTGGAACTCAATTGCCCAATTAAGTTAAAATTGCATCATTCATCCACATTAATCTGGAGTCGGGGGGGAAACACGAAATGTGGAGGACATGACCCCAACCCGACCCCAAGACAAAATCCAGCCCCATCATGTCTTTCAAACTCCTATAATCATAATTGACAAAGAATTCTCTGTCCATTTCACCCCTCTCGCCCGGTCGGGCGTCTGCTCCCGGGCAAGATCCCTCCGTTGACGTATGGGGTTCATTGGAGAAGGCACGGTAGGGGGTAGTCTAGCCTTTTTCCCAGGTATAGGTCCTAACTCCCTTTCTTCTTCAACCTCCTCACCCTCACTGTCTGATGAAGGCCACCCAAGTACAGGCTGTTCTCCCGGGATTATCGCGCACACCATTCCCCTTTGCACTTTTAGTTTTTCTTCTAACACTTTAACCTTCCTTTTGCGTTCCGCGTGGTCCTGCTGATCACATCATTCCACAACCTGTTTCTGCGCCACCCTAATGGCAGCTTTCAAATCCTCATTATCCTTCTCTGCCTTTTCTGCCCGTTGTTGCTGGCTACAAACTTCCTCTTTCTAAGCTTTACCCTCGTTCCCTTGATTCACACACTGACTTTCCAAATATTGCTGTTTATTATACCATCTCACTTTCTCCTTCTCAAACTCCTCTCTATCTTTCTTACGACCTTCTCGTTCTTCCTCTAACTCCTTGAGTAACCGGTTGACAACTGTCTCCTGATCGCTCGCTTTACTATCCTTACTTTCAATTTCCTGTCTTAATCTGATCGTTTCGCATTCATCATCTTTAACTTGCCATTGGTACACCAATAACCAAACAGCTTTCATTATTCTATGGCGACAAGTAGACCCTCAAGTCCACTGTTCCGCCTCATAGACTGGATCATCCCCATCTATGATTACCCGAATCCACCTCTCTTTCAGAGGCAGCTTTCCCACAACATATTTAGCTTTTAACTCGTCCATCGTTTTGGCGGTAGCACAATACAAGTTAGATCTATCGTACGATGTGGTAATTCTTTCTGTTGTGTGTTCTATTTGCAGCTTTTCACGCTCCTTGTGCCCTATGAAAGTAAAGGAATAAAAGAAGTATGGAATGAATACAAAGACGTATTTGATGCTATTACTTTCCCTGACAAAGAGAGGTAAATGTATAATGCATACGACCAATTTAACACCAACTTCCAGAAACCATTAAAAATGAAATCATATGGTTTCTCATTCTCGCACCTGGATCCTGTGTGGGGGAATATTACAACGTTTAGCGATAACTATGTTATGTTACCTCTGGTGGCAATTTGACACTTATAGCCATTAGTAGGACTACTGCCACCTTCCACCAGATGGTCCCAGGGAACAGCAGTAATAGGCAGGCATGATATGGGAAACTGAGTCCCACGCCCTAACGCCTGCATTCACATGTAGTGGGCGGGAAGGGGCAGTGCTGGTGGGGTTGGGGGTGAAGGAAATCCAGGTGTGGGTGGGGGAGGCAGAGGTATGCTTCAATGTCCCACTCTCCTGCTATTCTCGCCACTCTCCTACCCAATAGTGACTACATTTCCTAAAGTACTTCATTGGCTGTAAAGTTCTTTGGGATGTCCTCAGGTCGTGAAAGGCGCTATATAAATGCAAGTCTTTCTCTCTTTTCTTTCTTTCAATGGAAAAGAAATCGGGCGGGGTGTAAAACGGACGCTCGATTCGTTATTGCCCAATTTGCGCTCCTGCCAAAGACTGATTTTACCCCCAAGGATACAAAATATGTAAATTATAAATTAGTGTTTTATTCTTCCATTAATGTTTTAATGGTTTCCTCTTTGTCACAGAGTTGATAACATGTATATCAAGTTCAAGATGCCAGTCTCATGGAATATAGGATTTCTGAAATCCTTGGGTTTTTATCAAACCTACCTGAAGAAAGATCCAGAAGGAGCTAAAGCCTCACTGGAAAGAATCGAACAAAAGTATGAAGCTATATGAAAACCACATCCTTTCAGCTGATCAGCTTAATGATGCTTGATTGTACCGTACTGTGAAGTTAACTAAGGCCTCCCAGCTCTGATGACTCCCGTAAGCTGCCCAGGGATCAGTGTTGGGGTCCCCTATTGTTTCTAATTCACATTAATGACTTGGATTCAGAAAAGCTAAACAAACTGGTCAAATTTGCAGGCAGTACTAAATTGAGCTGGGTGCGGGGCAGTTAAATCAGAGAGAAGCATCTGGGAACCGACAGATGAGTTCGATCAAATATGTAAGTGGGCAAATAAGTGGCAAATGAGAATGTTAATACAGATAACTGTATAGTATTGGAGATATGAACATACATGGGCTACATCTATATTCCATCTCTTAGGGAATGGGTGTTCTTACTTATAAGTTTAGAACTAATTCGTCAAGATAGGTGTATAAAATTATGAGGGCCTAGATAGAGTGGATAGGAAGGGCCTATTTCCCTTAGCAGAGAGGTCAATAACTAGGGGTCACACCTGACCCCTCCACTCTGTGACTGAGGTCACACTTGACCCCTCCCCCTCAGTGACTGAGCTCACACCTGACCCCTCCCCCTCAGTTTAAAGGATTCGAGGGGAGTTGAGGAGAACATTTTTCACCCAGAGGGTGGTGGGGGTCTGGAACTTAGGGCTGGATTTTGAATGACCCATGGAGTCGGGTTTGGAGGCGTGTGGGGGGTTAAATTTGCGGGGTCGGGGTTTCCGACCCTATCCCGACTCCATCCCGCCTCCACGCAATTTTGACATAATCAGTCGCGGGGTTCCAGATTCCGTCCCGCCTCCAAGAGGCGGGAGAGGCCATTAAAGCCCGTAACAAGCTCTAAATTGGCTCTGAGGTCACACCTGACCCCTCCCCGCTGTGACATGCGGTTACACATGACCCCTCCCCTCAGTGACTGAGCTCACACCTGGCCCCTCCACCCAGTGACTGAGGTTACACCTGACCCCTTCCCCCAGCGACTGAGTTCACACCTGACCCCTCCCCCCAGTGACTGAGGTCACACCTGGCCCCTCCCCCCAGTGACTGAGGTCACACATAGCCCCTCCCCTCAGTGACTGAGGTCACACCTGAGCCCTCCCCCACCTGACCACGCCCCTCAGTAACTGAGGTCACACCTGACCCCTCCCCCCTGTGACTGAGGTCACACCTGACCCCTCCCCCCTGTGACTGAGGTCACACCTGACCCCTCCCCCCTGTGACTGAGGTCACACCTGACCCCGCTACTCGCCCCCCCCCCACAGTGTCTAGGATTAGCCCGCTCTCCCCTTCCCCTGTGAGTGTGACCGGGCCCTCCCCCGTGGCCTCTCCCTCACCCGCTCCGGTTGCCGTACTCCCAGCAGCATGAGCCCGGGCGGAAACTCAGAAACAACAACCGGCACATGTGCAGACAGTCCGCCCAGTCACGCATGCTCAGGGTGTCACTCTGGCCATTGTACAAGTTGTTGTTTAATTTAGCCTTAGAGCCACAAACTGACAGCTCATGGGGTAGACTCACCGCCCTGGGGTACACTTCGGGGATGAGTTTTTTGAACCGGCGACTCTTTCGAGGATATTGTTTCCCCGGAGACACAGAACCTCATCCGGAGACTGTCCCCAGAAAACTGGGATGTATGGTCAGCCTACATTAGGAAGGATGTCAAGGCCTTGGAGAGGGTTGTAGAATTCGCAATATATCGCGATTTTTATTAATAAGGAGAAAACACATAGTTTCGTTCAAACAGCTTTTATTTCAGCAGAATGCTGTCAGGTTTCTCAAAGTGGACACAAGCAGCCTGTAAAATGGCCGCCGCACCTCGTGACAGAACATTCTAGACTTTTCGACAGGCAGACAAGATGGCGTTCCAATAAACATTTGTGCAAGATCGATTAAGATCCAGCACATTGAAGATAATACACGAGACATTATGGGTTTGCAGTATACACATAAATACTGAAATTGGTCTCCCAGGTACGAATGAAAGCTATTGTACCAAGTAATCAAGGGCCCATCCAAAAGACATTAATATGTAAAATCCCAACGACTCTACGATGAGAGAGCCGTTTAGCGGGTAGTTATACAAAACACTTGGAAGCCCCAAAACCCCTCCAGGGAGAACACCGACCGATTTAACAATGGGAGAAATATTAACAGGTACTCAGACATTTACGAGTAGCCCCGAAACCCATTAAGAACGGAGATCACCCATACAAGACATTTGAGCGCCAGACCCAAACAAAAGAAAGGACATTAAGGTTGGGCGGGAAACGGAAGATTTTGTACTATAATTACAAGCTCCAACCGTCCATCTTTCTCTTATTCTCTTATCCGATCGACTCGTAACCTCGTGGCTGCTCCTGTGTTTTTGACTCGTAGTCTTGTTCCTGCTTGCCTGGTGCCTCTTTGAAAAAGACTGTTGAACTTTCTGATCCGTTCGGATCTACCTCGTGTCGCGTAACGAAGACCTATGTTGGTAACTGGCATCGGAACCAAAGGCCCGAGATGAGATGAGATGAGATGAGAAGAGAAGAGAGGAAGACCATACTCATCGCCACGGTCAGTAAATCCCGACCGTGCCTGTAGGTCGAACAGCCAAGTTTTCCTTGCCAGGAAGACTTCTTTGAACTTGCAAGAACGGATCGTCAAAGATGATATTGACTGGTCTGTATTCGGAAAGTACCTGTTAAACCAACCAACACAGATCTTCATCACAGCAGACGGTCCAGCCTGCTAGCCGGAGCAGAAGCAAGTAAACAAGTGGGACCAGGAGACCTCCTGACCGACACGTGGGTGCTGCGGTGGAAAACATCCGATCAGCTATTAGGAATTTCTCCGAGTTATCACGAGTGGTGAGCATGAGTCTCGAAATCCTACGAATCTAGCTAGGACAGATATTGATAGGGGAGGGTTTAAGTATTAAGGATACTTGTAATGTGTGCCCCTATTTACGGTGTGTCGTTCGTTCCTCGTTTCCCTAGGATCAGCTATATAACTGCTTGTAAGATTGTACTGTCATTAATCTGTGCTTATGACATGTATTTCGTAATCTTAAATATCATGCAATAAAGATTTTCCATTTCGTACCATTCAACCGAGTCTACATGAGTTTCATCTCCATTACTGCTCTCGCATCTAAGTCCAGTGTCTAGAACCGTAAGGGCGAGTGATTCGAACCACTCACAGGTGTGTCTAGTGCTCCCAGACTGGCTGGAGACCAGAACAGGCAACAAGGCCTAAACCCGCACTGACATACAGGCTGCACAGAGCCGCGTGAATCTCACAGGCTGCGAGACACGCACGGTCAAATCCCTTACAGAAAATGGCGACCGCGGCAGGACACTGGCAGCGAGAGGGTAGTGTGTTAGACTTTGGAATGACTGTACGAAATGTTATGCAGGAAAAGATAGCAGATTATGTGTTCGGAAAGGTTAATCTAACTAAGAAATGGATAAGTGAATTGTTAGCGGATAAAAGCCCGCTAGAGGCAGCCGAAAGGTGGACAGATAGTAAAGAACATAAAAAGACACTCGAGAAAGCAGTCTGGCTTATGTGTTACAAAAGGCAGGTTCAGATTTCAAACCAGACCATTACAGCGCTAACAGCTCGAATCAGTCATTTAGAGGGAGAAATGGATGAGAAGGTCTCTGGAGGGGAAATGCTCATTAGGAATTTAAGTGCGTTGCACCAAGAACGCCAGGAAATCTCCAGTCACCATAAAACAAGGATAGATTACCTCGAGTGCCAGGTCACTGAGGCAAAGTTAAATGAGAGCAGGTTAAAGGAAAGATGTGCCCGCCAAGCTGCCCAGATAAGAACTCAGGAAGAGAGCTTAACGGGGGTTAGGGCGGCATATAAGTTGGCCCTTGAGGATAAGTTTCAGGGAGCCGATCATAGCGCTTGCAAAAGGGAGATAGAGCACCTCAAAAAGGCCGTGAACAAAGCGCACGGCATGGTGTGCCTTATCAGTCCGTCAGCACACCAGCCGCTAGTAAGTGAGGAGTTTAAGAAATCCCCACCAAGTAAAGCAGAGGAAGTAGTAGCCACTGCGCCCTCCGCGCCACCCAGCTATTCGGAAACCTGGGTTAGGGAGGAAGCAATGGAAGAAACGAAAGAGCCCATTGAGAAAGAAGTGGAAAAGGGACCGTTGTATCCAGTAACGGGTATAAAAAGGGGCCCAAACAGAAACGGTGGGGAGGAACCAGGGGATCTCCTCGGACAGCTTGTGTTGCCTCACAGCTCACACCAGCTGAGAGTTATGATAAATCACGTACGGAAGCTGACCGAGTCAGACGACCCTTCCGTACATTTCAGAGAAGTTGAGCAAACCGCAGCCATTAACGGCTGCGATGATGGGGAAACAGCAAAAATGCTGTTGTTTTCGTTAGGCAGTACAATCCTTCAGTGTCTCTCAGGCGAGAGCAAGAGGGGAACCAAGACTTATGAGGCATTAAAGAATGAGGTCCTGGAAGTGTTGGGGGCGGACGATGAAGGTCCGTTTGCTAGAGTGGGACAGACAGTGCAGATGGAGGGAGAACCCCCGAAGGTTTTTGCCGACAGGCTGTGGCCAGTATATCAGCGCAGCTGTCTAGGTGCGCCAGAGCGCGAAGATGTGGAAGGCGCCGGTTTAGCTCATTGGCTTAGGTGCATAATAGCCAACAGTTTACCAGCCGTCAGAGAGCAGGCAAAAGCATGGTTTGATCCCAATGACCCCAACATTACGGAAGAGTCGGTCTTGAATTGGCTCACGTTAGGATATCGCAATATAAGGGGTATGGCAACACGTCCCCTTAAGGGAAAAGTACATGAGGTACGACCCGCAGCCCCGTATCAAAGAGAGTGGCATCAGGAGGGTAATCGCGCCCCACAGGCAAGTAATGCTTGTTACGGGTGTGGGAAGACAGGGCACTGGCGCAAGCATTGCAGGAACCCTTGGAAGGATTCCAAGGATAAAAATCCCGCAGCCCGAGCCCAGACGCCTGTCCCTGCTAGGGAAGCTAGTGCACCCACCCCTCCCGACGACCTCGAAGTAGTGTTGGGAGCCATGCGCAAATTATTGAGTGCACATGGAAAGGTGGCGGTTGCTACCGGCCCCGTAGGTGCCGCAGGACCGTCTAATAGTACCCAATGACTAGAGCCCACGCAGCCTGCCTACCTGTGTCCTTTTAAAAGACACGCACAGGAGGGGGTCTGCGGTGAGGAGGCCAGGTTAAAAGAGCAGGCCTTGCGGGAGGAGAACGCCCGCTTACTAGGGAAAATAGATGGGCTGGAAGGGCAGCTTAGAGAGCAGGCCCTGCGGGAGGAGAACGCCCGCTCAATGGGAAAGTTAGACGTGCTCAGGCTAGAAGCGCAGCTTAGTGAGATAAAAGCAGCCTACAGGGTAGCCAAAAGCCGGGAGTATGAGGACGTAAACCAGTGCAAACTGTACAAGCCAGGTGCGCAAGGGAAAACCACAGGGGTAAGCCCCGCAAGTGGGGAAGCACAGCCCCAGGTAGGACCACAAGGCACACAGGCAGGTAAAGCAGCTTGCATCAGGGGAGGAGACATCCTGGAAGATCATGAGGCATTTTTGTGGGGATGGGAGTCAGATGAGGATGGTGATGAAGGCGAGTGGTTTTTGGGGAACCTAAGGAACGTTCCCATTTTAGGTATAGGGAGGACACGGGCTGCAGATAGAGATCCACACAGGGTGGACACACAAGCTGCAGGTCCCGAAGACAGGAGGGAGGAGCTAGGGGAGGCGGAGCCAGCCGCTGTGGGAGCACAGGGAGTGACGGTGAGGACCCCAGAGACAGAGCCGCCCGCTTTGAACGTCCCGCCCTCGGGGGAGGCAGAGATCGCGAGTGAAGGGCCGCCTGCTGGGCCGAGCAGGGCGGAGCCACAAACTGCGAGCCCCGAGGTTAGGGAGGCGGAGTCAGCGGAGGCAGAGCCAGCGACTGTGGTGGAACCACAGGTCGTCCCGATGGAAGTCTCGGAACCCGGTCCGTCAGTCACGGAACCCCCGCCCCTGACAACTCCCCGTAGGTCAAGTAGAGAACCCCAGCCCAAGAAGATATGGGTATGGCCCCAGTCTGTCCCAAGGCGTAGACTCAAGGTTAAGGCAGCCCAGATACAGCCCAGTCCCATCGCAGCAGCAACAGGCTGCGGCAGATCAGAGGAAGGGGTCAGTGCAAAAACAGGCTGCGGCAGATCAGAGGAAGGGGTCAGTACAGAAACAGGCTGCGGCAGATCAGAGGAAAAGGTCAGAGCCCTCCCAAGGTCGGTAAGAGCTCGCAGCAGCCTTCTCAGAATTTAAAGGGGCCGCCCTGAGAACGGGCGGCGCTGTACAGTAATAAGTTTCAAGTTTTAAGTTCATAGTTTAAGTTTAAGTTATAGTTTATAATTTTAAATAAGGTTAAGTTTGTAGTTTAATTCTAACAGAAAATGGCAAAATGATGGGAGCTTTAGAGATAGGTTTAGTTAAAGTCTATTTAGCGAACATTGAAGTTTACGTGAGGCGAGGTCAGGGGACCCGCTCACCCTTCACAAAAGCCAGAGACTCTTGCGAGGCTGGCTACCTCATTCTATCTGATCACAGGAACCAAGGAAGGATGGAACGAATTTTAGTATTGCTCGCGGCAATCGGATGTGGATTGGCCTATCGAGGCCGCACCAAGGATGTCGTGGTGTTTGGATGCTCCGGGGACACGGCCCCCATCGCGGTGGATGGGACCGGAAGATGGGAGGCAGAGGAGACCAGCACCTATTTCCACAAGGGAAGGTGGCCAGGATGGCTGGGAACGAACTCAACGGAGTATTCCAGCACATCAGGGTTTGCCTACCAAGAGACTTCTTTAATGTGCCCCAAAGTAAGGATCATCGCACCCAGGATCAGCGTCACCGTCGGCAAACGGATTTGTTTGACTTGTAGTGGGAATGTCCCATTGAGCCGATGGTGGTGGCTGCGAAAGCTGAGCAAAACTATGAGGAACTCTTCGGTCGAGTGGGAACGACTGGGTAATAATACCCATCGGACAATTACGGGGACAAACGGACAAGTGAGAGTCTGTTGGGACAAATGGTGGGAACCGGATGAGGGAATTTATGTATGCATGTGGGGGTCAAAATACCCTTGCCCCAAAGGCATATCCATATTTTTCATTAATCAATGGCAGGATAACGGACAGGGGATGAGGTGGGATGCGAGCACCAGGGGGTGCGGAGCCCCATACTCTTCGATCCCGGTAAATGCCACTGAGCTCATTACGCGCCCACGCAAAGCCCCGCCCACGATTCCGGTGGTTCTAGCTGAAGAGGAAGGGTGCCCTAAAACTAGTAAGGGACCCGGGAATGGTTTGGTACTGGTCCCCACAGACCAGATACTATTTCAGGGGGTACATTACGCGGTGGCCTCGGTGATTTTAAATCTCACCGAGGTGCGGTTACCAGAGTGGTGCCCCAAAAAGACGGAACAGTTGCATCAGGTCCTGTTGACCAAGATGTTCAGACAATTTTACGAATTCGATTTCGCGGAAATTGATAAAACAAGTTTGTACACCGCACCACATGAAGTTTTGGATCAAGTAGGGAGGCAAAGAAGGGGTTTAGTGAACGACGCGTTCACTGCTTTTAACACGGGTACATCTGTGGTCAACGCTCTAGACAGTGTGGAGCTGCAGACCCAGATTAATGGTTTAAAGACACAATTAAAAGACATTCTAACAGATGAGAACAAAAGTGGTAGGGTCGGGTTTACACGAGGACCAAGCCATGACTCTCCATTTAAAGGAAATTATAGCAGAGTTAGAGAAACATGCAAAGACGGTAAATGCCCTGATTAGGGAAGATCGGAATGCATCCGATCAAGCTGCGCAGAACGAGGTGTGCGTGCTTTACGGGGCGTGGTTACTGGGCGAGGGCCGCAGTAATTTGGAGGATTTAAAACAAGGTTTGGTCCCGTCCTGGATAAGTAACAAACACCTGCGGGCGCTCCACCCTTTTCAGAACGCATTAAGCCCGTGCCAGCTCAGGCTAGCTTCAGAAGCATACCCAGTCCCCGTGGACTGCGGACGATCAAATCATACTATCATGGGTATAGTTTTACGTATGCCGGTTTTGGGCGACACAGCAAAGCCCGCCCCGGTGTATCGGGTAGAGAACATTGGTGTCATTCAGGGGGGAGCCCACATTCGCTATGCAGCGGTTCCACCTTACGTCATCCGCTGGGAGCAAACGATGACAGGTACAGATCTCTCTGGTTGTCGTGGCAGGGGAGCACGCATAATACTGTGTCCCCAGCACTTGAATGCCTTTTTAACACCACAGTGCGGGTTCAGAACGGCTGGCGCCAAGTCCATGAATTGCACCATGGAGGCAATGGCACAAGATCATGTGCCTCCGCAGGTAGCATACATCGGGGGTGGAACATATTGTGTTACCACTGCAGCGCAACACTACCAGCATGGAAACCGTAGCCGGTGTCCGGTGAGTGACAGCAGTTTCTGTTTCAAACCCAGGGCGGAAGTTCAAGTAGCACAACAGCGAATTGTCCCAATCCCTGAACCATCCACTGTTCATCTCACAGTAAAAGAGAATTTCACCGACTTGCAGCGATTCGTCGCGCATTTCGGATACCTCATTCCCCCTCTCCCTGAACACCTCACCAAGCTTTTAAAAGCCGTCGCGGTGTCACAGAAACATTTTTATACATTAGAGCAGAAAACTGTCGAAATAGGAACAGACATTCTGGATATAGTAATTCCACCGTGGTGGAATCTGTTCACCAATATTGAAGTACCTTCATGGATCAGGATAGCCTCCCACATTTTAGTAGTATGCCAAGTTTTTATTGTAGTGTACCTATTGGTCGTACATTGTAAAAGAGACAAACGCCTCACCAAGCATGAAAACATGGGAGAGTGGCGAGAACGTTACGTGCGCGTGCACGATGAAAGCACCGTGTGATCGGAAAATGGCGTCACTCCCGCTCGCCACGTGCACCGCGGAAGTTTGTACTCGATCATGATTTACAAAGACTGTAAATACGTTGGGAACTCGACATGTTTTAAGAGTTTGGTGTTAATTATTTTGGTGATGGTGTTGTTGTTAAATATGATCGTTTGGTTTTGTTTTGCTTTTCCTTTCCCTGAATAAAAGATGAATATACAGGTGATACGAGAGGCATCGGCCTGGTTACGCCGGGAAGGAAAACAAGTGGTGTAAGTTTAAAGGCAAATAATGCCTACGGTGATATAAAATGTAATTTTCTTGGGAAATAAGGACGACACCGGAACCCTAGCTAGGTTAAAGTTATGGGATTAATTGGCTGGATTCGGAGAAAATCGAGATAATATTGCTCACCACTATGACTTTTGATACGATAAGCGGAGTTATTCGCATCAACAGGAGGGACTGTAGAATTCGCAATATATCGCGATTTTTATTAATAAGGAGAAAACACATAGTTTCGTTCAAACAGCTTTTATTTCAGCAGAATGCTGTCAGGTTTCTCAAAGTGGACACAAGCAGCCTGTAAAATGGCCGCCGCACCTCGTGACAGAACATTCTAGACTTTTCGACAGGCAGACAAGATGGCGTTCCAATAAACATTTGTGCAAGATCGATTAAGATCCAGCACATTGAAGATAATACACGAGACATTATGGGTTTGCAGTATACACATAAATACTGAAATCGGTCTCCCAGGTACGAATGAAAGCTATTGTACCAAGTAATCAAGGGCCCATCCAAAAGACATTAATATGTAAAATCCCAACGACTCTACGATGAGAGAGCCGTTTAGCGGGTAGTTATACAAAACACTTGGAAGCCCCAAAACCCCTCCAGGGAGAACACCGACCGATTTAACAATGGGAGAAATATTAACAGGTACTCAGACATTTACGAGTAGCCCCGAAACCCATTAAGAACGGAGATCACCCATACAAGACATTTGAGCGCCAGACCCAAACAAAAGAAAGGACATTAAGGTTGGGCGGGAAACGGAAGATTTTGTACTATAATTACAAGCTCCAACCGTCCATCTTTCTCTTATTCTCTTATCCGATCGACTCGTAACCTCGTGGCTGCTCCTGTGTTTTTGACTCGTAGTCTTGTTCCTGCTTGCCTGGTGCCTCTTTGAAAAAGACTGTTGAACTTTCTGATCCGTTCGGATCTACCTCGTGTCGCGTAACGAAGACCTATGTTGGTAACTGGCATCGGAACCAAAGGCCCGAGATGAGATGAGATGAGATGAGATGAGAAGAGAGGAAGACCATACTCATCGCCACGGTCAGTAAATCCCGACCGTGCCTGTAGGTCGAACAGCCAAGTTTTCCTTGCCAGGAAGACTTCTTTGAACTTGCAAGAACGGATCGTCAAAGATGATATTGACTGGTCTGTATTCGGAAAGTACCTGTTAAACCAACCAACACAGATCTTCATCACAGCAGACGGTCCAGCCTGCTAGCCGGAGCAGAAGCAAGTAAACAAGTGGGACCAGGAGACCTCCTGACCGACACGTGGGTGCTGCGGTGGAAAACATCCGATCAGCTATTAGGAATTTCTCCGAGTTATCACGAGTGGTGAGCATGAGTCTCGAAATCCTACGAATCTAGCTAGGACAGATATTGATAGGGGAGGGTTTAAGTATTAAGGATACTTGTAATGTGTGCCCCTATTTACGGTGTGTCGTTCGTTCCTCGTTTCCCTAGGATCAGCTATATAACTGCTTGTAAGATTGTACTGTCATTAATCTGTGCTTATGACATGTATTTCGTAATCTTAAATATCATGCAATAAAGATTTTCCATTTCGTACCATTCAACCGAGTCTACATGAGTTTCATCTCCATTACTGCTCTCGCATCTAAGTCCAGTGTCTAGAACCGTAAGGGCGAGTGATTCGAACCACTCACAGGTGTGTCTAGTGCTCCCAGACTGGCTGGAGACCAGAACAGGCAACAAGGCCTAAACCCGCACTGACATACAGGCTGCACAGAGCCGCGTGAATCTCACAGGCTGCGAGACACGCACGGTCAAATCCCTTACAGGGTGCAGAAGAGATTTACTAGATTGGTACCAGGGATGAAGGACTTCAGTTATTTGGAGAGACTGGAGAAGCTGGGATTGTTTCCATTAGAGCAGAGAAGGTAAAGGGGAGATTTAATAGAGATGTTCAAAATGATGAAGGGTTTTGATGGAGTAGATAGGGAGAAACTGTTTCCACTTGCAGGAGTGTCGGTAACCAGAGGACACAGAGTTAAGGCAATTGGTAAAAAATCCAGGGGGGGATATGAGGAGAAATTCTTTTAAGCAACGAATTGTTATGATCTGGAATGCACTGCCTGAAAGGGGGTGGAAGCAGATTCAATAATAACATTCAAAAGGGGATTAGATACATACATGAAAGGGAAAAAAATTACAGGGCTATGGGGAAAGAGCGGGGGAGTGGGACTTAGGATAGCTCTTTCAAAGAGCATGATGGGCTGAATGGCCTCCTTCCGAGCTGTATGATTCTATCACTCTGTGCCTCTATGAATTTATTGTCTGTCAGATGGGCTCCACTTCACTACATAGTCACATTGCTTTCTATAACTTGAATAAGGTATGTAGAGTAAACTGTGATTAATTTTTCCTCTCTCTTTCTCTCGCTCTCCCTCTAGACTTCTGAAGGCCATGGGCGTGTCTTCCAGTGATACCATGTTGGAATGCAGTATCAAATATTTCTGCCTTTTGGCGAACAAGCCTGAGCAATATTTGCAGACCTCCTCCCAGAGCCCTTCGTGTAACTCAGACTAACTTCTATCAAAACACCCACTGAATCTCCAAGGAGAGGATTTCAATCAGAAATGGGATCCAATTTTAAAACGCTGTAACTAGGTGGATTGTTCGAGCTTGGAGTATTGCCCTGCACCTAAACATACAATTTAGTGTGGTCTAGTTATAGTCAGTTTTTATTGAATAAAGGACACGCTTCCCCTTTAAACAGCTCACGTATATCAGATATGTCTCTTGTAGTGGATGAGAGTAATGTCCTATCACTTCTGGGACTGGGGTACAAATGCACCGAGACTAATGCAATAAAAATGCAATAACATTTTAGTGCAGACACTCTGGGGGCAATTTTGGTAAGGAGCATAGTTTGGTGGTGTCTGTAACACCCAGCTGATGCTATCGGTGGGAGGCCTAATCGGTTTCAGTGATTGGGCTTCACTGTAATGGAACAGTCGAGCTGCCCACACTAAGTGCACTGTTTATAGGCAGCTCGCCATGTGGGAGGGAGGGAAACCGGGCTGGGCGGAGCCTCACAATGCACCTTAAAGGAGAGGGCTGGAAGCATCGGGGGGGGGATTAAAGGGAACAGCAGCTTTCAACGACAGAGAAGTTTAATGAGCAGATACAGCAGCAAGGAGATGAATTCATGGAGGCTTCTAAGGTTCATATCTTTCAAGAGACTGAAGAAAGAATGAGTGCCAGACCAGCTGAAGCTAAGGATCCCTTTCAATAGCGTACCCGCCCCCCCCCCCTCCCCTGATGGCCTGTACCACCCATGATTTACGGACAGGTTGAGGTAGTAGAGGTAGAAGGGCTAATTGACAGGAAAATGGTGTTGGCGGGTTCTGACCATGTCAGTCAAGCCCTATTTGAAAATTTTAATTTGCCCCTCCACCTGTTTTCCGTGGGAGGGCTGGCACCTAAAGAGAGAACTTGCATTTATATAGCGCCTTTCACGTAGTAAAACATCCCGAGGTGCTTCACAAGAGCGTTATCAAACAAAATTTGACACCAAACCACATAACTCCTTATATTAGGGAGATGACCAAAAGCTTGCTCAAACTGGTAGGTTTTAAGGAGCATTTTAAAGGAGGGGAGAGAGGTGGAGAGGCAGAGAGGTTTAGGGAGGATATTCCAGAGCTTAGGGCCTCGGCAGCTGAAGGCAGGGCTGCAAATACAACAACAACTTGTATTTATATAACGCCTTTAACGTAGTAAAACGTCACGATGCGCATCACAGGAGTATTATAAGACAAAGGGGGAGAAATTCAGTATCGCCCCATTTGGGTGCAATTATCGGCCGGGCACAATGTTTGGCGCCTGGCGCTAATTATCGCCTCTGACTGCAAACTTCGCTTCTATCGCCCCTGGAGGTGATTGGAGCGCTAAATCAGGTGCTACACACCTGTCTTAAGGCGTTTAAGCCGAGGAGCGAGGCGCTACCTCAGAGCGCTGGCAAAGCTCATGTGATGTCAGTCAGCAATGGAACACACACACAATGGCGCTGGCCAGTTCTTAAAGGGGAGGGTCGACTTTGCTCTCCATCCACACCCTGCTCATTGCAGCCTTGAATCTCGGTCTGGAGAGACCTGTACATCAATTCTGCTGGAAAGAACAATGGAGAGGCCCAGGGAAAGAGCTCAGAGTGCAGCCCCCATAGTCTCTTCTAAATTGATGCAAGGAAGGTCAAATCAAAATGAACCTGCAAAGTGCTGCTCAGTACCCAAAACTCCTTCACACAGCGTTGAATCTCTCCAGAAGTCTCGCTCTCTCAGAATGCGTGGTGCAAAAATGTCGCCGACAAAAAAAGGCAGGAAGCGGCTGCCTTTAAATAGCGCTCCCCCAGTCCCTTCCCGACTGCAAAACATTCCTCTCTACCTGTCGTTGCTAGCGGCAGGCGGAAAGGCAGGGGGCGCCACTCAATATCCGGTCCGGGGCACTACCGGGGTGTTGCCGCTCGACTGACGTCACGATCTGCGGGCGCAGGAGATCGTGGCAGTAGAGTTTAGCGCCGCCACAAAATGTCTGGTCAATTTCGCGAGCGGCGCAAACATCGCCGTGCCCAGGCACTAGTTGCTTTGTGCCACATTAGCGCCCTCTTAGGGCGCTAACGGAGGTGCAAAGCGACCGAATTTTTCCCCCCAAAAATTCTACACCGGGCCACACAAGGAGAAACTAGTGCCGAAGGGGTAGGCTTGAAGGAGCGTCTTAAAGGAGGAAAGAGAGGTAGAGAGGCAGAGAGGTTTAGGCAGGGAATTCCAGAGCTTAGGGCCCAGGCAGCTGAAGGCACGGCCACCAATGGTGGAGTGATTATAATCAGGGATGCTCAAGAGGGCAGAATTAGAGCAGTGCAGATATCTCGGGTGGAGGGTGTGGGGCTGTAGGAGATTTCAGAGATAGGGAGGGGCGAGGCCATGGATGGATTTGAAAATAAGGATGAGAATTTTAAAATCGAGGCGTTGCTTAACTGGGAACCAATGTAGGTCAGCGATCACAGGGGTGATGGGTGAATGGGACTTGGTGCGAGTTAGGACACGGGCAGCCGAGTTTTAACATAAGAACATAAGAAATAGGAGCAGGAATAGGCCATTCGGCCCCTTGAGCCAGCCCCGCCATTCAATAAGATCATGGCTGATCTGATCTTGGCCTCAACGCCACTTTCCCGCCCGCTCCCCGTAACCCTTGACTCCCCTGTAGCTCAAATATATGTCTATCTCCGCCTTGAATATATTCAATGACTCCGCCTCCACAGCTCTCTGGGGTAGAGAATTCCAAAGATTCACGACCCTCTGAGAGAAGAAATTCCTCCTCATCTCCGTTTTAAATGGGCGACCCCTTATTCTGAAACTATGCCCCCTAGTTCTAGATTCCCCCACGAGGGGAAACATCCTCCCTGCATCTACCCTGTCAAGCCCCCTCAGAATCTTATATGTTTCAATAAGATCCCCTCTCATTCTTCTAAACTCCAATGAGTATAGGCCCAACCTGCTCAACCTTTCGTCATAAGACAACCCCATCAACTCAGGAATTAACCTAGTGAACCTTCTCTGAACTGCCTCCAATGCAAGTATATCCCTCCTTAAATAAGGAGACCAAAACTGTACGCAGTACTCCAGGTGTGGTCTCACCAGCGCCCTGTACAGTTGTAGCAAGACTTACCTACTTTTATACTCCATTGCCTTCCTAATTACTTGCTGTACCTACATGCTAACTTTTTGTGTTTCATGTACGAGGACCCCCAGATCCCTCTGTACCGCAGCATTTTGTAGTCTCTCGCCACTTAAATAATAATTTGCTTTTTTATTTTTCCTACCAAGTGGATAACCTCACATTTTCCCACATTATACTCCATCTGCCAAAATTTTGCCCACTCACTTAACCTATCTATATCCCTTTGCAGGCTCTTTGTGTCCTCCTCACAACTTGCTTTCCCACCTATCTTTGTATCATCAGCAAATTTGGCTACAGTACACACGGTCCCTTCATCCAAGTCATTAATATAGATTGTAAATAGTTGAGGCCCCAGCACTGATCCCTGTGGCACCCCACTAGTTACAGTTTGCCAACCGGAAAATTACACATTTATCCCGACTCTTTGTTTTCTGTTAGTTAGCCAATCTTCTATCCATGCTAATATATTAACTCCAACCCCGTGAGCTCTTATCTTGTGCAGTAACCTTTTAAGTGGCACCTTACCGAATGCTTTCTGGAAATCCAAATACACTACATCTATTGGTTCCCCTTTATCCACCCTGCTCATTACATCCTCAAAGAACTCTAGTAAATTTGTCAAACACAATTTCCCTTTCATAAAACCATGCTGACTCTGCTTGATTGTTTTATGATTTTCTAAATGTCCTGCTATTACTTCCTTAATAATAATAAATTCCAGGATTTTCCCAATCTTAGGCTAACTGGCCTATAGTTTCCTGCTTTTTGCCTCCCTCCTTTCTTGAATAGGGGCGTTACATTTGCGGTTTTCCAATCCGCTGGGACCTCTCCAGAATCCAGGGAATTTTGGTAGATTACAACCAACACATCCACTATCTCTGCAGCCACTTCTTTTAAGACCCTAGGATGTAGGCCATCAGGTCCAGGGGACTTGTCAGCCTTTAGTCCCATTAGTTTGCCTCATACTTTTTCTCTAGTGATAGTCATTGTTTTAAGTTCCTCCCTACCTATAGCCCCTTGATTATCAATTATTATTGGGATGCTTTTAGTATCTTCTACTGTGAAGACTGATACAAAATATTTGTTCAAAGTCTCTGCCATTTCCCTGTTTCCCATTATTAATTCCTCAGTCCTATCCTCTAAGGGACCAATGTTTACTTTAGCTACTCTCTTCCCTTTTATATACCTGTAGAAGCTCTTACTGTCTGTTTTTATATTTTTTGCTAGTTTACTTTCGTAATCTATCTTCTCCCTCTATTATTTTTTTAGTCATCCTTTGCTGGTTTCTAAAAATTTCCCAATCCTCTGGCCTACCACTAATCTTCGCAACATTGTATGCCTTTTCTTTCAATTTGATACCCTCCTTAACTTCCTCAGTTAGCCACGGATGGTTCATCCTTCTCTTAGAGTCTTTCTTTCTCACTGGAATAAACCTTTGCTGAGAGTTATGAAATATCTCCTTAAATGTCTGCCACTGCTTATCTACAGTCTTACCCTTTAATCTATTTTCCCAGTCTACTTTAACCAACTCTGTATTCATACCTTTGTAATTACTTTTATATAAGTTCAGGACGCTAATTTCAGACCCAAGTTTCTCACCCTCAAACTGAATTTGAAATTCTATCATGCTATGACCACTCTTCCCTAGAGGATCCTTTACTATGAGATCATTAATTAATCCTGTCTCATTACACATTACCAGATCTAAAATAGCCTTCTCCCTGGTTGGTTCCACAATCTATTGTTCTTTTGGATCACCTCAAGTTTACGTCAGTCACTGGTCTCAACACCGATTGGGGAGACGCCATCATTATCTTGTAATGTAAGTTCTGCTGGAATGGTTTTCTTGGGGGTAACATTGGACCCGCTTCAGTCACTGTGGGGCTGGATAGAGAGCCTGCAGAGGGTCCAGGTCATAACAGCACTTCACAGCACCTCAAACATGCTCGGGATGCCAACTCTGTTTGGAGGAATTCCAGGAGTTTTGAACATGTGATGTTCTGACCATGTGACATCTGTTCACGTGACGTCTGATTACATGATACCTGCAAAAGTTATGCATTTACGTTATAAACGTTGGGTCCCTGTAGTTGAGTAGTGTGTTGTGGTTAGTTTGTGTGTTTGGGTTAGTTTGTGTGCTGGGATTAATTTGTGTGCTGGGATTAATTTGTGTGCTGGGATTAGTTTGCGTGCTAGGATTAGTTTGCGTGCTAGGATTAGTTTGTGTGCTGGGATTAGTTTGCATGCTGGGATTAGTTTGCATGCTGGGATTAGTTTGTGTGCTGGGATTAGTTTGTGTGCTGGGATTAGTTTGCGTGCTAGGATTAGTTTGTGTGCTGGGATTAGTTTGCGTGCTAGGATTAGTTTGTGTGCTGGGATTAGTTTGTGTGCTGAGATTAGTTTGTGTGCTGGGATTAATTTGTGTGCTGGGATTAATTTGTGTGCTGGGATTAGTTTATGTGTTTTGGTTAGTTTGTGTGCTGGGATTAATTTGTGCGCTGGGGATAGATTGTGTGCTGGGATTAGTTTGTGTGCTGGGTTAGTTTGTGTGCAGGGATTAGTTTGTGTGCTGGGTTAGTTTGTGTGCTGGGATTAGTTTGTGTGCTGAGATTAGTTTGTGTGCTGGGTTAGTTTGTGTGCTGGGATTAGTTTGTGTGCTTGGATTAGTTTGTGTGCTGGGATTAGTTTGTGTGCTGGGATTAGTTTGTGTGCTGGGTTAGTTTGTGTGCAGGGATTAGTTTGTGTGCTGGGTTAGTTTGTGTGCTGGGGTTAGTATCTGTACTGAGGTTAGTTTGTGTGCCGGGGTCAGTTTGTGTGCTGGGATGAATTTGTGTGCTGGTGTTAGTTTGTGTGCCGGGGTCAGTTTGTGTGCTGGGATGAATTTGTGTGCTGGGGTTAGTTTGTGTGCTGGGATTAGTTTGTGTTCTGGGTTTAGTTTGTGTTCTGAGGTTAGTTTGTGTGCTGGGATTAGTTTGTGTGCTGGGATTAGTTTGCGTGCTGGGATTAGTTTGTGTGCTGGGATTAGTTTGCATGCTAGGATTAGTTTGTGTGCTGGGATTAGTTTGCATGCTGGGATTAGTTTGCATGCTGGGATTAGTTTGCATGCTGGGATTAGTTTGCATGCTGGGATTAGTTTGTGTGCTGGGATTAGTTTGCGTGCTAGGATTAGTTTGCGTGCTAGGATTAGTTTGTGTGCTGGGATTAGTTTGCATGCTGGGATTAGTTTGCATGCTGGGATTAGTTTGTGTGCTGGGATTAGTTTGTGTGCTGGGATTAGTTTGCGTGCTAGGATTAGTTTGTGTGCTGGGATTAGTTTGCGTGCTAGGATTAGTTTGTGTGCTGGGATTAGTTTGTGTGCTGGGATTAGTTTGTGCGCTGAGGTTAGTTTGTGTGCTGGGATTAGTTTGTGCGCTGAGGTTAGTTTGTGTGCTGGGATTAGTTTGTGCGCTGAGGTTAGTTTGTGTGCTGGGATTAGTTTGCGTGCTGGGATTAGTTTGTGTGCTGGGATTAGTTTGTGCGCTGAGGTTAGTTTGTGTGTTGGGATTAGTTTGTGCGCTGAGGTTAGTTTGTGTGCTGGGATTAGTTTGTGCGCTGAGGTTAGTTTGTGTGCTGGGATTAGTTTGTGCGCTGAGGTTAGTTTGTGTGTTGGGATTAGTTTGTGTGCTGGGATTAGTTTGCGTGCTAGGATTAGTTTGTGTGCTGGGATTAGTTTGTGTGCTGAGATTAGTTTGTGTGCTGGGATTAGTTTGTGTGCTGGGATTAGTTTGTGCGCTGAGGTTAGTTTGTGTGCTGGGATTAGTTTGTGCGCTGAGGTTAGTTTGTGTGCTGGGATTAGTTTGTGCGCTGAGGTTAGTTTGTGTGCTGGGATTAGTTTGCGTGCTGGGATTAGTTTGTGTGCTGGGATTAGTTTGTGTGCTGGGATTAGTTTGTGTGTTGGGATTAGTTTGTGCGCTGAGGTTAGTTTGTGTGCTGGGATTAGTTTGTGCGCTGAGGTTAGTTTGTGTGCTGGGATTAGTTTGTGCGCTGAGGTTAGTTTGTGTGCTGAGATTAGTTTGTGCGCTGAGATTCGTTTGTGTGCTGGGATTAATTTGCATGCTGGGATTAGTTTGTGTGCTGGGATTAGTTTGTGTGCTGGGATTAGTTTGTGCACTGAGGTTAGTTTGTGTGCTGAGATTAGTTTGTGCGCTGAGGTTAGTTTGTGTGCTGGGATTAGTTTGTGTGCTGGGATTAGTTTGCATGCTGGGATTAGTTTGTGTGCTGGGATTAGTTTGCATGCTGGGATTAGTTTGTGTGCTGGGATTAGTTTGTGTGCTGGGATTAGTTTGCGTGCTGGGATTAGTTTGTGTGCTGGGATTAGTT
This sequence comes from Squalus acanthias, assembly GCA_030390025.1. Classification (NCBI taxonomy): domain Eukaryota; kingdom Metazoa; phylum Chordata; class Chondrichthyes; order Squaliformes; family Squalidae; genus Squalus; species Squalus acanthias. The sequence continues at coordinate 98,618,157 of CM059427.1, read as the reverse complement.
TGTGTGCTGGGTTAGTTTGCGTGCTGGGATTAGTTTGTGTGCTGGGATTAGTTTGTGTGCTGAGATTAGTTTGTGTGCTGGGATTAGTTTGCATGCTGGGATTAGTTTGTGTGCTGAGATTAGTTTGTGTGCTGGGATTAGTTTGTGTGCTGAGGTTAGTTTGTGTGCTGGGATTAGTTTGCATGCTGGGATTAGTTTGTGTGCTGAGATTAGTTTGCGTGCTGGGATTAGTTTGTGTGCTGGGATTAGTTTGTGCGCTGAGGTTAGTTTGTGTGCTGGGATTAGTTTGTGTGATGGGATTAGTTTGCGTGCTGGGATTAGTTTGTGTGCTGGGATTAGTTTGTGCGCTGAGGTTAGTTTGTGTGCTGGGATTAGTTTGTGTGATGGGATTAGTTTGCATGCTGGGATTAGTTTGTGTGCTGGGATTAGTTTGTGTGCTGGGGATAGTTTGTGTGCTGGGATTAATTTGTGTGCTGGGGTAAATTTTTGTGCTGGGATTAGTTTGCCTGCCTGCTGTTGATGCTGAGCTGATTGCGAGGATCGCTGGATTCAGTCTTGTGCCCGGGAGGGATATTTATTGTGAGCACACACTGGGCTGGCAGCCTCAGCTCTGTGCAGTGTTTCCTCTGACACACGCACAGAGCCGGGACCTGCTGGCCGAGGCTGCCATCTCCAGGCTGCTGTGGATGTGTGGGCTGGGGTAGTGTGTGGGGGGCGGGGGTGATGCTCTGCCGGTTTGTGCCGCGTCACTCCTGCATTGAACCAGGTCCTGCAGCGTCACCGGAATGAAGAACCTCAGGCAAGCTGCATCAGAGACTCTGACTCGGTTAGGTGAGCAATGAACATCCACACAGCACTCGGCCAGCTGATATCTCCCTCAGTCCCTGCCTGCAGCTGTGAGCCATTGTACGTAAACAGCAGGCCTGCCTCTTGCGACCTTACAGCACTCTCAGATATTAGAAACTCACAGCACTAGCTATACACGCAGGCTGTGCCTTGCAAATCGCTGTTAACCCTTCGAGGCCAGGGACAGATTGTTCTTTTTCTCTATCGTGGAGATGGGAGAAGGTTGATGTTCTCCAGCTAAGGGTTATTGAGGGAGGGAGGGTGTTACACAAGTAAAGGAAGATCTGTGAAGTGGATTGAAGACCAAAGCATTTCCAACCTTGAGACACAGACCAAACTCAGATACCTCTCCATAGCTCAGCGTGTAAGTCCACCGCTTGGTGTGGGACTGAGCCACACAGTCCAGGAATCCTGCTTCTGATCCCTATCCCCTAATCCCCTGCTAGGATTTTGGTCCAGATCTCTATTCCTTAAATCCCTGCTGAAATTCTTGCTGCTGTTCTCCATTCCATAATCCCCTGCTGGGATTCCTGCTCCTGATCCCTATCCAGGAATCACCTGCTGGGATTCCTGCTCCTGATCCCTATCCAGGAATCTCCTGCTGGGATTCCTGCTCCTGATCCCTATCCAGGAATCTCCTGCTGGGATTCCTGCTCCTGATCCCTATTCCCTAATCCCCTGCTGGGACTCCTGCTCCTGACCTCTATCCCCTAATCCCCTGCTGGGAGGTGTGTGTGTTTGGGGATGTTGGGTGAGAATAGGATCGAGATAGTTGCCGATATCGAGTTTCTGGGCTCACTCTTGCAGATGGCCTCTTGGGTGAGGCACCCGGGAGAGAATATCCCAGCAGGGCAGGAGAATGGAGAGAATATCCCAGCAGGGCAAGAGAATGGAGAGAATATTCAAGCAGGGCAGGAGAATGGAGAGAATATTCAAGCAGGGCAGGAGAATGGGGAGAATATTCCAACAGGGCAGGAGAATGGGGAGAATATTCCAACAGGGCAGGAGAATGGGGGAGAATATTCCAGCAGGGCAGGAGAATGGGGAGAATATTCCAGCAGGGCAGGAGAATGGGGAGAATATTCCAACAGGGCAGGAGAATGGGGAGAATATTCCAGCAGGGCAGGAGAATGGGGAGAATATTCCAGCAGGGCAGGAGAATGGGGAGAATATTCCAACAGGGCAGGAGAATGGGGAGAATATTCCAACAGGGCAGGAGAATGGGGGAGAATATTCCAGCAGGGCAGGAGAATGGGGAGAATATTCCAGCAGGGCAGGAGAATGGGGAGAATATTCCAGCAGGGCAGGAGAATGGGGAGAATATTCCAGCAGGGCAGGAGAATGGGGAGAATATTCCAGCAGGGCAGGAGAATGGGGAGAATATTCCAGCAGGGCAGGAGAATGGGGAGAATATTCCAGCAGGGCAGGAGAATGGGGAGAATATTCCAGCAGGGCAGGAGAATGGGGAGAATATTCCAGCAGGGCAGGAGAATGGGGGAGAATATTCCTCATTTTATTATGTGACTACTGCAAGCAAACAAGATAGTTTTCTCCCAGTTTGAAGGGGTTTGGAATAAAAATGTCCTGCAGCAGAGCAAGGAAGATTGCCATGGAAACTAAAAGAGTTGCCATAGCAAACTCTGCTTTTCGTGGAATGAATGAGTATTCTACTTTACTCTTAAAGGGGCCATTCTTTGTGTTTTGTGAAGGGAGGGAGAATACTTCATTGTGTTGAGTGGTTAACTACCAAGAGCCAGTGAAGAGAAAGCTTTGCGAATGAAAGTTCAGGGTTGTGGGGGTCCCTTTCAATCTCCGGCATGGTGGAAAAGCCAAGTCTTTGGGACACACGTCCAGAAAAATAGATTTACTTGCCTAGAAATTCGGCTCGGTAGTGTCTGTTTTTTGGTACTGCGGGTGCCGTTTTGTGACCAAAATGTTGTTCAAGCTGCCGCACACAATTCTGGTGCGGGCTGCGCTGGGCGCCATCTTGGTAAAGGCCAAACAAGAGACGTCCTTTACCCACATCTGAAGCAGACGTTGGGCTATTAACATATGAAAATAAGGGGCCTAACACCGGCTTCTGCTCCCACTTGCACCTTTGGTTTGCGTCTGAGGCAGCCAGCGCCAGTGCTGATTGATCTCAAAGCGCTTTTACAGTCAATGAAGTGTAATCACTGTTGTAATGTGGGAAACGCAGCAGCCAATTTGCGCACAGCAAGCTCCCACAAACAGCAATGTGCTAATGATCAGATTATCTGTTTCTAGTGGTATTGATTGAGGGATAAATATTGGCCAGGACACCGGGGATAACTCCCCTACTCTTCTTCGAAATAGTGCCATGGGATCCTTTACGTCCACCTGAGAGAGCAGACGGGGCTTTGGTTTAACGTCTTATCTGAAAGACAGCACCTCCGACAGTGCAGCACTCCCTCAGCACTGCACTGGAGAGTCAGCCTAGCTTTATGTGTTCAAGTCCCTGGAGTGAGACTTACTCGGAGGCGAGTGTGCTACCCACTGAGCCACAGCTGACACTTGCTTTTAAAGGAGGAAAGAGAGGTAAAGAGGCAGCGATGTTTAGGCAGGGAATTCCAGAGCTTAGGGCCTCGGCAGCTGAAGACACAGCCGCCAATGGTTGAGTGATTAATATCAGGGATGCTCAAGAGGCCAGAACTAGAGGAGCACAGATATCTCAAGGGGTTGTGGGCTGGAGGGGATTACAGAGATAGGGAGGGGCGAGGCCATGGATGGATTTGAAAACAAGGATGAGAATTTTGAAATCGAGGTGTTGTTTAACCGGGAGCCAATGTAGGTCAGCAAGCACAGGGGTGATGGGTGAACGGGACTTGGTGCGAGTTAGGACACGGGCAGCAGAGTTTTGGATGACCTCAAGTTTACGTAGGGTTGAATGTGGGAGGGCGGCCAGGAGTGTGTTGAAATAGTCAAGTCTAGAGGTAACAAAGGCATGGATGAGGGTTTCAGCAGCGGATGAGCTGAGGCAGGGGTGGAGTCGGGCGATGTTGCGGAGGTGGAAATAGGCGGTCTTAGTTATGCCACGGATATGTGGTCGGAAGCTCATCTCGGGGTCAAATATGACACCAAGGTTGCGAACAGTCTGGTTCAGCCTCAGACAGATGTTAGGGAGAGGGATGGAGTCGGTGGCTAGGGAACAGAGTTTGTGGCGGGGACCGAAAACAATGGCTTCGGTTTTCTCAATATTTAATTGGAGAAAATTCCTGCTCATCCAGAACTGGATGTGTTAGGGGGGGATTAAATACGTGGGGTTACGGGGATAGGGTGGGATATGTGTCGGTGCAGGCTCGATGGGCCGAAATGGCCTCTATCTGCACTGTGGGGATTCTGTGGATGTCGGACAACTTAGAGACTGTGGAGGGGTCAAGAGAAGTGGTGGTGAGGTAGAGCTGGGTGTCGTCAACGTACATGTGGAAACTGACGCTGTGTTTTCGGATGATGTCACCGAGGGGCAGCATGTAGAAGAGAAATAGAAGGGGGCCAAGGATAGATCCTTGGGGGACACCAGATGCGGGAATGGGAAGAGAAGCCATTGCAGGTGATTCTCTTGCTATGATTAAATAGATAAGAATGGAACCAGGCGAGTGCAGCCCCACCCAGCTGGACAATGGTGGAGAGGCGTTGGAGGAGGATGGAGTGGTCAACCGTGTCAAAGGCTGCAGACAGGTCGAGAAGGACGAGGACAGATAGTTTACCTTTGTCACAGTCACAAAGGATGTCATTTGTGACTTTGACGAGAGCAGTGTCGATACTGTGTCGGGGCAGAAACCTGATTGGAGGGATTCAAACACGAAGTTCCGGGAAAGATGTGCATGGATTTGGGAGGCGACAACATGTTCAAGGACTTTGGAGAGGAAAGGAAGGTTGGAGATGGTGCGGTAGTTTGCAAGGATGGAGGGGTCAAGGGTTGCTTTTTTGAGGAGGGGGTGATGATGTCAGATTTGATGGAGAGGGGGACAGTACCTGAGGAGAGAGAACCGTTAACAATGTCAGCTAACATGGGAGCCAGCAAAGGAAGTTGGATGGTCAGCAGTTTAGTGGGAATAGGGTCAAGGGAGCAGGAAGTGGGTCTCATGGACAAGTTGAGTTGGAGAGGTCATGAGGGGAGATCGGAGAGAAACTGGAGAAAGATGCAAGTTCAGGGCTAGGACAGGGGGGAATCTTGGAGGAAGTTTGGCCCGGTGGGCTAGGGGAAGGAAGGATAGTGGCAGAGGCAGCTGATCGAATGGTCTCAATCTTAGAGACAAAGAAGTCCATGAGCTCCTCACACTTGTTGTTGGAGGTGAGGATGGAGGAGACAGGGAAAGGGGTTTAAGAAGACAATTAGCAGCAGAGAATAGAAGCCAGGGGTTATCTTTACATTCCAGAATGATCCTGGAATGGTGAGCAGTTTTGTCAGACGAGAGCAGGACCTGATAATGCTTTATGTGGTCCAGCCAGATCTAGCGGTGAATGGCTAAAACAGTTGTCCGCCATATCTGTTCAAGTCTGTATCCCTTGGACTTAAGGGAGTGAAGATGAGGGCCGTACCAGAGGGAACAGCCAGGGTGAGAGAGAGTAATGGTTTTGATAGGGACTAGGGCATCAAAGGTGGTGGTAACGTGTGGTTGAGCAGATCGGTAGCTGTGGAAATGATCGCCCCCCTGCCCCGGCCCAAACTCCTAGCAACCCCCCAAACAGCACTACCGACCCACCAACAATACTTCAACCCCGCCGCCCCCCCCCCCCCCACCCCCCCATCTTCTTTCCCTACCCCTGACAACCCTCGGATTGCACTCCGAGGTCCAATCGTTCCTCCTCCAGACCCCCATTCACTTACCCAAAAATTGTCGCAGGAACCTGTTTGGGCTGCTACTGCTGCTCCATCTGCATGTTAATGAGGTCCGAGGCCCAAAATTCCAGGTTCCTCGGACCTTCCCATTTGAGCGCGGGCTGTTAGCACTGTGCAGGTAAAACGCTGAAAAATGAACGCTACCCAATTTCTAGGCCACTGACTCCACAGGTGATGCAGGAGCTTTCCTACTGCACTGTATGGATCTCCCTTACTGTCAGCTATCCTGGGCACTACTCCACAAAAAGCATTTAGAGATGTCGGAGAGAGTGCAAAGCCACGATGCTGATCCCGGTGTAAAGGGGACGGGTGGGGAGGGTTAGAGAAGTTCAGCCTCCAAAGTCAGGAGACAAGGGTTCAGGTGGACCCTCTCTGAGGAAGATCAATTATTCAACCGGATAGAGAAGGGACTCCAGATTATTACTGTAAATTAAACCAAGAGTGTGTGAGCAGAGTGGAGAAACATACACTCGTAAAAGAATTTTTAAAACAGATATCTGGGAGAAATTCTTTACTCAAAGTGAAATAATCTACCAGGAGGGGCTTCGATGGAGAGTTAATGTACCAGAGGGAGGGGCTTCGATGGAGAGTTAATGTACCAGAGGGAGGGGCTTCGATGGAGAGTTAATGTACCAGAGGGAGGGGCTTCAATGGGAGGGTTAATGTACCAGAGGGAGGGGCTTCGATGGAGAGTTAATGTACCAGAGGGAGGGGCTTCAATGGGAGAGTTAATGTACCAGAGGGAGGGGCTTCGATGGGAGGGTTAATGTACCAGAGGGAGGGGCTTCGATGGGAGAGTTAATGTACCAGAGGGAGGGGCTTCAATGGGAGAGTTAATGTACCAGAGGAATGAGCTTCGATGGAGAGTTAATGTACCAGAGGGAGGGGCTTCAATGGAGAGTTAATGTACCAGAGGGAGGGGCTTAGATGGGCAAGTTAATGTACCAGAGGGAGGGGCTTCGATGGGAGAGTTAATGTACCAGAGGGAGGGGCTTCGATGGGAGAGTTAATGTACCAGAGGGAGGGGCTTCGATGGGAGAGTTAATGTACCAGAGGAAGGGGCTTCGATGGGAGAGTTCATGTACCAGAGGGAGGGGCTTCAATGGGAGAGTTAATGTACCAGAGGGAGGGGCTTCGATGGGAGAGTTCATGTACCAGAGGGAGGGGCTTCAATGGGAGAGTTAATGTACCAGAGGGAGGGGCTTCAACGGGAGAGTTAATGTACCAGAGGGAGGGGCTTCGATGCAGAGTTAATGTACCAGAGGGATGGGCTTCGATGGGAGAGTTAATGTACCAGAGGGAGGGGCTTCAATGGAGAGTTCATGTACCAGAGGGAGGGGCTTCAATGGGAGAGTTAATGTACCAGAGGGAGGGGCTTCAATGGAGAGTTCATGTACCAGAGGGAGGGGCTTCGATGGGAGGGTTAATGTACCAGAGGGAGGGGCTTCAATGGGAGGGTTAATGTACCAGAGGGAGGGGCTTCGATGGGAGGGTTAATGTACCAGAGGGAGGGGCTTCAATGGGAGGGTTAATGTACCAGAGGGAGGGGCTTCGATGGGAGGGTTAATGTACCAGAGGGAGGGGCTTCAATGGGAGGGTTAATGTACCAGAGGGAGGGGCTTCGATGGGAGGGTTAATGTACCAGAGGGAGGGGCTTCAATGGAGAGTTAATGTACCAGAGGGAGGGGCTTCAATGGGAGAGTTAATGTACCAGAGGGAGGGGCTTCGATGGGAGAGTTAATGTACCAGAGGGAGGGGCTTCGATAGAGAGTTGGCGCCTGTGGAACAATTCGACTGGTCCCAAAAGCAAACCCCACAATCGCGCGCCCCTCTAATATCTGTCCAATTCTCCTCAAAATATCCTCTCAGTTCTTTGCACACAATCACCACCTCCCCCAGTGTAAAATATTATTCTCTGTGGGCCTTCACTGCTGTGAGCCTGAGCTCCCATCCCCTGTTTTTAGATCCAATCTCCAACATCTTATCAGAGTCCTATTAATCGATCCCCTGAAGTGGTCCAGTATGAACGCGGTTGTGATGAAAAATGGTGGCCTCTTCTTCTCCAGATGTTGACGGATGTGCAGCGAAATTCTAACATTTTCTGCTCTTATTTCTGATTTCTGCTTTTCCTTGTTCTCTTCATCATTGACTATATTTGATAACTCCTCTCTTCAGAATACTCACTCTGTTATTTATTCTTAACAGGTCTGACACACCGACATCCTGGATACAAAGAGGTAACGGTTATGCTGGTCACTGATAGTGGGGCTGGTCCCCACACTGGTACTGTTTTTATATCTGTTCTCAGGTTGTGGATGTCACTGGCAAGGCCAGCATTTATTGTCCATCCCTAGAGCAGATAGTGAGTTTGAGGGTGCTGGACAGGTGAGCAGGTGCGTGGTGGGCAGGGGTGGAAGCAGGGGAGGGAGGTGGAGGAGGAGGAAGAAAAAACCCTCACTGGAGGGTGTCACTTCCACTGACAGCTGCAGAGGGCAGAGATTGTGATCAGGGCCCAGCTCTGGGCCTCCTCCCCTCTGGGCTCTAGCTCCTCCCCTCTGGGCTTTAGCTCCTCCCCTCTGGGCTTTGGCCCCTCCCCTGTGAGCTCTAGCCCTGCCCCTCTGAGCTCTAGCCCCGCCCCCTGAGCTCTAGCTCCTCCCCTCTGGGCTCTAGCCCCTCCCCTCTGGACTTTGGCTCCTCCCCTGTGAGCTCTAGGGCTTTGGCTCCTCCCCTCTGAGATATAGCTCTGCCCCTCTGTGTTATAGCTCCTCCCCTCTGAGCTCTAGCTCCTCCCCTCTGGGCTCTAGCTCCTCCCCTCTGGGCTCCTGCTTCAACTCCTCAATTACTTATTAACAAAGCTCATAACTCAAGCAGTGATACCAGCACCCTTTCCCTCGCCACCCCTTCCCTTTTCCCTTGCTGCTCTGGCTCGTTCTCCCAATCCTGAATTGCCCTCTCTCCCCCTCCCTATTCGCAGCCCCTTTCCTGTCACCTTGTCTGGATTTAGATCTAGCAAAAGGTGGAAATGCCAGCGATCTCCTCCAACATTCTCACTTTGCTCGCACATCCTGAAGGGCTCCCAGGTCTGGTAAATGTTTGGGTTGGTCCCAGCACACAGAGGGCTGTGTGTTTGTTATGTTTTGGAGTTGTCTGATCCTCACAAGAAAGGGGCTTTTGTAACCGAGTCATGAGACAGTGGCCATGTGACTGAGCCAAGTGTTGGAGCAGTGATGGTCTGAAGTCTAGCTGTAAGGGGCTTGTGCAGTGAGAGAGAATGTCCCAGTGATGGTCTGAAGTCTAGCTGTAAGGGGCTTGTGCAGTGAGAGAGAATGTCCCAGTGTGGAACTGAGAGCTCGTGGAGAAGAATCTGCTGCTGTCCAACACTGGAGTCCAGGCTGGAGGGTGTCCGGAATGGAAGGGAAGCTTCCTTTGAGGTAATTCCAGCCTGTCATCTGAGAGCTTTCACCAGGCAAGAGAAATACTGACAAGTGAGTGGTTGAGGCGAATAGTATAGTTGCATTTAAGGGGAGGCTAGGTAAGCATATGAGGGAGAAGGGAATAAAGGGTTATGCTGAAGGGGTCAGATGAGGAAGGATGGGAGGAGGCTCGAGTGGGGCATAAATGCCAGCATGGACTGGTTGGGCTGAATGCCCAGTTTCTGTGCTGTATATTCTATGTAAATCTATGTAAAAAGTCCCTCGCAGTCTCTGAGAGCTAGAGGTGCGTGTGGCCTTAGCTTGAAGAGAGCATTGCGATGATCAGTTCAGGCCAGCCTGAGGGTTGAGGTGGGAGTTTGACAGTAACTCCAACCGTTGGAGAAGGAAGCTGGAATGCAGGGAGTGAGCAGCAAAGCGGAATCAAAGCCTGAGAAACAGTGCAGCGAGACCTAAAAAACAAATTCAGAGTCACAAGAATTATTAGCCTTTCATTTTAAATCTTGAGTTTAAACCACTGTCATCTACGTACTATCTTTTTTGGGAATTATCCCTGCATTAAAAATAGATTTGGGGTTTGGTGAGTTTTTAGCTGTGTGTACTTGGAGTTATTATTTATTTTCCCACAGCTGATGAATGTCTGCAGCACAGGCATCAGGATGTCCCCATCACTGGGGCAGAGTGTTCTCAAACAGCGGCTGGACAACAGGAGGTTGTGCACTATAAAGGGATAGTTTTCTGTTGTGGGGGTTCTGGACGTGTACTGATTGTTTTAATTGATTAGTAACAGCGTGTTGTTACTACTGGCATCAGCCCTACCCAACATGGTGGTGGCAGGAGGAACTCGCAATGGCCCTACACACTGTACGCGAGCTGGGATAACCCCGCCCCTAATGACAGGCCTCTCCCACACTACGAGAGCTGGGATAACCCCGCACCTAATGACAGGCCTCTCCCACACTACGAGAGCTGGGATAACCCCGCCCCCTTATGACAGGCCCCTCCCACACTACGGGAGCTGGGATAACCCTGCCCCTAATGACAGGCCCCTCCCACACTATGGGAGCTGGGATAACCCCGCCCCTAATGTCAGGCCACTTCCACACTATGGGAGCTGGGATAACCCCGCCCCTAATGTCAGGCCACTTCCACACTATGGGAGCTGGGATAACCCCGCCCCTAATGTCAGGCCACTTCCACACTATGGGAGCTGGGATAACCCCGCCCCTAATGTCAGGCCACTTCCACACTATGGGAGCTGGGATAACCCCGCCCCTAATGTCAGGCCACTTCCACACTATGGGAGCTCGGATAACCCCGCCCCTAATGACAGGCCCCTCCCACACTATGGGAGCTGGGATAACCCCGCCCCTAATGTCAGGCCACTTCCACACTATGGGAGCTGGGATAACCCCGCCCCTAATGTCAGGCCACTTCCACACTATGGGAGCTGGGATAACCCCGCCCCTAATGACAGGCCCCTCCCACACTATGGGAGCTGGGATAACCCCGCCCCTAATGTCAGGCCACTCCCACAATATGGGAACTGGGATAACCCCACCCCTAATAACAGGCCCCTCCCACACTATGGGAGCTGGGATAACCCCACCCCTAATGTCAGGCCCCTCCCACAATATGGCAGCTGGGATAACCCCGCCCCTAATGTCAGGCCCCTCCCACACCATGGGAGCTGGGATAATCCCGCCCCTAATAACAGGCCCCTCCCACACTTCAGGAGCTGGGATAACCCCCCCCTAATGTCAGGCCCCTCCCACACTATGGGCAATGGGATAATCCCGCCCCTAATGTCAGGCCCCTCCCACACTATGGGAGCTGGGATAACCCCGCCCCTAATGTCAGGCCACTCCCACAATATGGGAACTGGGATAACCCCACCCCTAATAACAGGCCCCTCCCACACTATGGGAGCTGGGATAACCCCACCCCTAATGTCAGGCCCCTCCCACAATATGGCAGCTGGGATAACCCCGCCCCTAATGTCAGGCCCCTCCCACACCATGGGAGCTGGGATAATCCCGCCCCTAATAACAGGCCCCTCCCACACTTCAGGAGCTGGGATAACCCCCCCCCTAATGTCAGGCCCCTCCCACACTATGGGCAATGGGATAATCCCGCCCCTAATGTCAGGCCCCGCCCACACTATGGGAGCTGGGATAACCCCGCCCCTAATGTCAGGCCCCGCCCACACTATGGGAGCTGGGATAACCCCGCCCCTAATGTCAGGCCCCTCCCACACTATGGGCGATGGGATAACCCCGCCCCTAATGTCAGGCCCCTCCCACACTATGGGAGCTGGGATAACCCCGCCCCTAATGTCAGGCCCCTCCCACACTATGGGCGATGCGATAACCCCGCCCCTAATGTCAGGCCCTGCCCACACTATGGGCGATGGGATAACCCCGCCCCTAATGTCAGGCCCCTCCCACACTATGGGAACTGGGATAACCCCACTCCTAATGTCAGGCCCCTCCCACACTATGGGCGATGGGATAACCCCGCCCCTAATGTCAGGCCCCTCCCACACTACGGGAGCTGGGATAATCCCGCCCCCTAGTAACAGGTCCCTCCCACACTATGGGAGCAGGGATAACCCCACCCCTAATGTCAGGCCCCTCCCACACTATGGGAGCTGGGATAACCCCGCCCCTAATGTCAGGCCCCTCCCACACTACGGGAGCTGGGATAATCCCGCCCCCTAGTAACAGGCCCCTCCCACACTATGGGAGCTGGGATAACCCCGCCCCTAATGTCAGGCCCCTCCCATACTTTGGGAGCTGGGATAATCCCGCCCCCTAGTAACAGGCCCCTCCCACACTATGGTAGCTGGGATAACCCCGCCCCTAATGTCAGGCCCCTCCCATACTTTGGGAGCTGGGATAATCCCACCCCCTAGTAACAGGCCCCTCCCACGCTAGGGGAGCTGGGATAACCCCGCCCTAATGACAGGCCCCTCCAACACTACGGGAGCTGGGATTACCCCGCCCCTAATATCCGCCTAGATTATGCGCTGAATTCCCGGGAGTGGGGCTTGAATCCACCATCTTCTGACTCAGAGGAAAGAGCGATACCAACTGAGGCAAGCTGTAGAGACAAGAAAGTCGTGAGTGTCACTGGAGATCATGTGATGTCGCAAATGGCTGGGGCAGAGGTCAATGGGCTGTTTGAGCCCAAGGATTTGAGCTTTATCACAGGGATAGTGATTATTCAGCCTATATCTCGCCACTGTCTCGATACTAAAGCTGTTTTCTCTTTTTCCAGCTGACTGAGGTTGCTGAGTCACCAAGAAGTCCATTTGTCTGCGAGTCCCGTCTGTACCACACACTGCAGGCCAGGAAACCCACCAGCCACAGGAACCGCAGCAACAGCATTCCGATAGGGTGCAAGAACTACACACAGGGTCACCAATGGGTATGCTGCATCAACATTAACCTCTGTACAACAGCCCCCACCTGTACAACAGCCCCCACCTGTACAACAGCCCCACCTGTACAACAGTCCCCACCTGTACAACAGCCCCACCTGTACAACAGCCCCCACCTGTACAACAGCCCCACCTGTACAACAGCCCCCACCTGTACAACAGCCCCACCTGTACAACAGCCCCCACCTGTACAACAGCCCCCACCTGTACAACAGCCCCACCTGTACAACAGCCCCACCTGTACAACAGCCCCCACCTGTACAACAGCCCCACCTGTACAACAGCCCCCACCTGTACAACAGCCCCCACCTGTACAACAGCCCCCACCTGTACAACAGCCCCCACCTGTACAACAGCCCCACCTGTACAACAGCCCCCACCTGTACAACAGCCCCACCTGTACAATGGCTCCCACCTGTACAACGGCCCCCACCTGTACAATGGCCCCCACCTGTACAATGGCTCCCACCTGTACAACAGCCCCCACCTGTACAACAGCCCCACCTGTACAATGGCTCCCACCTGTACAATGGGCCCCATCTGTACAACGGCCCCCACCTGTACAACGGCCCCCACCTGTACAACAGCCCCCACCTGTACAATGGCCCCCACCTGTACAACAGCCCCCACCTGTACAACAGCCCCGACCTGTACAATGGCTCCCACCTGTACAACGGCTCCCACCTGTACAACAGCCCCCACCTGTACAACAGCCCCCACCTGTACAATGGCCCCCACCTGTACAATGGCTCCCACCTGTACAACAGCCCCCACCTGTACAATGGCTCCCACCTGTACAATGGCCCCCACCTGTACAACAGCCCCCACCTGTACAATGGCCCCCATCTGTACAATGGCACCCACCTGTACAACAGCCCCCACCTGTACAACGGCCCCCACCTGTACAATGGCTCCCACCTGTACAACAGCCCCCACCTGTACAACAGCCCCCACCTGTACAATGGCTCCCACCTGTACAACAGCCCCCACCTGTACAACAGCCCCCACCTGTACAATGGCCCCCACCTGTACAATGGCCCCCACCTGTACAATGGCCCCCACCTGTACAACAGGCCCACCTGTACAACGGCACCCACCTGTACAACAGGCCTCACCTGTACAACAGCCCCCACCTGTATAACAACCCCACCTGTACAACGGCCTCCATCTGCACAATGGCCCCCAGCTCTGGCTCAAACAGCCCATTGACCTCTGCCCCGGCCATTTGCGACATCACGTGATCTCCAGTGACACTCACGACTTTCTTGCCTTTACAGCTTGCCTCAGTTGGTATCGCTCTTTCCTCTGAGTCAGAAGGTGGTGGGTTCAAGCCCCACTCCAAGGAATTCGGCGCATAATCTAGGCTGCACTCCAATGCAAAACTGAGGGAGTGCTGCATTGCTGGAAGTGCCGTCTTTCGGATGAGATTTTAAACAGGACTTCGTCTCCACAATGACTGTGCAGTGGTCACTGCTACCAATGCTGTCATGGACAGATGCATCTGCCACAGGTAGATTGGTGAGGACGAGGTCAAGTAGGATTTCCCCTCATGTTGGTTCTCTCACCATCTGCCCTCTCAGAAGAGCAGGGGAGTTATCCCCGGTGTCCTGGTCAATTTTGATCCCTCAAACAACATCACGAAAAAACAGATTTTCTGGTCATTATTTCATTGCTGTTTGTGGGAGCTTGCTGTGTGCAAATTTGCTGCCGTGTTTCCCACATTACAACAGTGGCTACACTTCCAAAGTACTTCATTTGCTGTAAAGTGCTTTGGAACATCTGGAGGTCACTGGGAGTGGTAGCATACTGGTTATGTTACTGGACTAGTAATCCAGAGGCCTGGACTAATGATCCGAGAGAAATTAGTTCAAATCCCACTAATTATTTAAATTCAATTAAATAAATCTGGAATAAAAAAACTAGTGTCAGTACTGGTGACCATGAAACTGTCGTAAAAACCCATCTGGTTCACTATTGTCCTTTAGGGAAGGAAATCTGCCGTCCTTACCCAGTCTGGCTGATATGTGACTCCTCTATCACCAACCTTGGGTATGTCCTGTCCCACAACTGACACAGTGGTATACAATCTGGAAGGAGTGGCCCTGGGAGTCCTCAACATTGACTCTGGACCCCATGAAGTCTCATGGCTTCAGGTCAAACATGGGCAAGGAAATCTGCTGATTACCACCTGCAGCCCTCCCTCAGCTGACGAATCAATACTCCTTCATGTTGAACACCACTTGGAAGAAGCACTGAGGGTAGTAAGGGCACGGAATGTACTCTGGGTGGAGGACTTCAATGTCCATCACCAAGATTGGCTCGGTGCTGGCCGAGTCCTGAAGGACATAGCTGCCAGACTGGGCCTGCGGCAGATGGTGAGAGAACCAACATGAGGGGAAATCCTACTTGACCTCGTCCTCACCAATCTACCTGTGGCAGATGCATCTGTCCATGACAGCATTGGTAGCAGTGACCACTGCACAGTCATTGTGGAGACGAAGTCCTGTCTTCACACTGAGGACACCCTCCATCGTGTTGTGTGGCACTACCACCGTGCTAAATGGGATAGATTCAGAACAGATCTAACAGTTCAAAACTGGGCATCCATGAGGCACTGTAGGCCATCAGCAGCAGCAGAATTGTATTCCACCACAATCTGTAACCTCATGGCCCGGCATATCCCTCAGTCTACCATTACCATCAAGCCAGGAGACCAACCCTGGTTCAATGAGGAGTGTAGAAGAGCATGCCTGGAGCAGCATCAGGCGTACCTAAAAATGAGGTGCCAACCTGGGGAAGCTGCAACACAGGACTACATGCATGCTAAACAGCGGAAGCAGCATGCTATAGACAGGGCTAAGCGATCCCACAATTAACGGATCAGATCAAAGCTCTGCAGTCCTGTCACATCCAGTCGTGAATGGTGGTGGACAATTAAACAACTAACAGGAGGAGGAGGCTCCATGAATATCCCTATCCTCAATGATGGCGGAGCCCAGCACGCGAGTGCAAAAGACAAGGCTGAAGCTTTTGCAACCATCTTCAGCCAGAAGTGCCGAGTGGATGATCCATCTCTGCCTCCTCCGGAACTCCCCACCATCACAGAAGCCAGTCTTGAGACAATTCGATTCACTACACGTGATATCAAGAAATGGCTGAGCACACTGGATACAGCAAAGGCTATGGGCCCCGACAACATCCCGGCTGTAGTGCTGAAGACTTGTGCTCCAGACCTAGCCGTGCCTCTAGCCAAGCTGTTCCACTACAGCTACAGCACTGGCATCTACCCACAAAATGGAAAATTGCCCACAAAAAGCAGGACAAATTCAATTCGGCCAATTACCGCCCCATCTGTCTACTCTCAATCATCAGCAAAGTGATGGAAGGTGTCGTCGACAGTGCTATTAGACGGCACTTACCAATAACAAATACTCAGATTGGGTTCCGCCAGGACCACTCGGCTCCAGACCTCATTATAACCTTGGTCCAAACATGGACAAAAGAGCTGAATTCTAGAGTTGACTGCCCCTGACATCAAAGCAGCATTTGGCCGACTGTGGCATCAAGGAGCCCTACATAAGAATTAGGAGCAGGAGTAGGCCATATGGCCCCTCGAGTCTGCTCTGCCATTCAATAAGATCATGGTTGATCTTTGACCTCAACTCCACTTTCCCGCCTGATCCCCATATCCCTTGATTCCCCTAGAGTCCAAAAATCTATCTATCTCAGCCTTGAATATACTCAAAGATTCAGCATCCACAGCACTTTGGAGCAGAGAATTCCAAAGATTCACAACCCTCTGAGTGAAGAAATTCCTCCTTATCTCGGTCTTAAATGGCCGACCCGTTATCCTGAGACTATGCCCCCTAGTTCTAGACTCTCCAGCCAGGGGAAACAACCTCTCAACAACTACCCTGTCAATCCCCCTCAGAATCTTATCTGTTTCAATGAGATCACCTCTCATTCTTCTACACTCCGGACAGTATAGGCCCAATCTACTCAATCTCTCCTCATAGGACAACCCTCTCAGCCCAGGGATCAATCTAGTGAACCTTTGTTGCACCGCCTCTAAGGCAATTATGTCCTTCCTCAGATAAGGAGACCAAAACTGTGCACAGTACTCCAGGTGTGGTCTCACCAAAGCCCTGTACAATTGTAGCAAGACTTCCTTACTCTTGTACTCCAACCCCTTTGTAATAAAAGCCAACATACCATTTGCCTTCCTAATTGCTTGCTGTATTTGCATGCTAACTTTATGTGTTTCCTGTACGAGGACACCTAAATCTCTCTGGACACCAAGATTTAATAGTGTCTCACCATTTAAAAAATATTGTTTTTCTATTCTTCCTACCAAAGTGAATAACCTCACATTTCCCCACATTATACTCTATCTACCACCTTATTGCCCACTCATTTAACCTGTCTATATCCCTTTGCAGGTTCTTTGTGTCCTCCTCAGCTTACTTTCCCACCTATCTTGGTATCGTCAGCAAACTTGGAAACATTACACTTGGTCCCTTCATCTAAGTCATTAATATAGATTGTAAATAGCTGAGGCCCCAGCACGGATCCTTGAGGCACCCCACTAGTTACAGCCTGCCAACCGGAAAATGACCCGTTTATCTCTACTCTCTGTTTTCTGTCCATCCCTCTGATTAGGTTTCCGTCCCTGCCACAGTACCAAAACGGTTCTCATCAAAGTCACAAATGACATCCTTTGTGACTGTGACAAAGGTAAACTATCCCTCCTCGTCCTTCTTGACTTCTCTACAGCCTTTGACACGGTTGACCACTCCATCCTTCTCCAACGCCTCTCCACTGTCCAGCTGGGTGGGACTGCACTCGCCTGGTTTTAATCTTATCTATCTAATCATAGCCAGAGAATCACCTGCAACGGCTTCTCTTCCCACTCCCGCATCGTTACCTCTGGTGTCCCCCAAGGATCTATCCTTGGCCCCCTCCTATTTCTCATCTACACGCTGCCTCTTGGCGACATCATCCGAAAACACAGCATCAGTTTCCACATGTACGCTGACAACACCCAGCTCTACCTCACTACCTCTTCTCTCGACCCCTCCACGGTCTCTAAATTGTCAGACTGCTTGTCCGACATCCAGTTCTGGATCAGTAAAAATTTTCTCAATTAAATATTGGGAAGACTGAAGCCATTGTTTTCGGTCCCCGCCACAAACTCTGTTCCCTAGCCACTGACTCCATCCCGCTCCCTAACATCTGTCTGAGGCTGAACCAGACTGTTCTCAACCTTGGTGTCATATTTGACCCTGAAATGAGCTTCTGACCACACATCCATAGCATAACTAAGACCACCTATTTCCACCTCCGTAACATCGCCCGTCTCCGCCCCGCCTCAGCTCATCCGCTGCTGAAATCCTCATCCATGTCTTTGTTACCTCTAGACTTGACTATTCCAACGCACTCCTGGCTGGCCTCCCACGTTCTACCCTCCGTAAACTTCAGTTCACCCAAAACTCGGCTGCCCGTGTCCTAACTCGTAACAAGTCCCGTTCACCCATCACTCCTGTGCTCACTGACCTACATTGGCTCCCGGTTAAGCAGCGCCTCGATTTCAAAATTCTCATCCTTGTTTTCAAATCCCTCCATGACCTCACCTCTTCCTATCTCTGTAATCTCCTCCAGCCCCACAACCCCCCGAGATATCTGTGCTCCTCTAATTCTGCCCTCTTGAGGATCCCTGATTATAATCGCTCAACCATTGGTGGCCGTGCCTTCTGTTGCCTAGGCCCTAAGCTCTGGAACTCTCTCCCTAAACCTCTCCGCCCGGCTAACTCTAATTTCTCCTTATATGGCTCGGTGTCAAATTTTTTTGTCTGCTAACATTCCTGTGAGGCGCCTTGGGACATTTTACTACGTTAAAGGTGCTATTTAAATACAAGTTGTTGTTGTTGTTATTAACCAATCCTCTATCCATGCTAATATATAACCCCGAACCCAATGAGCTCTTATGTTGCGCATCTTATCCAGTAAAATTGAAGTCAATGGGAATCAGGGGGACAACTCTCCACTGGCTGGAGTCATACATCGCACAAAGGAAGATGGTTGTGGTTGTTGGAGGTCAATCATCTCAGCCCCAGGACATCGCTGCAGGAGTTCCTCAGGGCAGTGTCCTAGGCCCAACCATCTTCAGTTGCTTCATCAATGACCTTCCCTCCATCAGAAGGTCAGAAGTGGGGATGTTCGCTGATGATTGCACAGTGTTCAGTTCCATTCGCAACTCCTCAGATAATGAAGCAGGCCATGCCTGCATGCAGCAAGACCTGGACAACATTCAGGCTTGGGCTGATAAGTGGCAGGTAACATTCGCGCCACACAAGTGCCAGGCAATGACTATCTCCAACAAGAAAGAGTCTAGCCACCGCCCCTTGACATTCAACTGGACTATGATCACCAAATCCCCCAATATCAACATCCTCGGGGTTACCATTGACCAGAAACTTAACTGGACCAGCCATATAAATACTGTGGCTACAAGAGCAGGTCAGAGGCTGGGTATTCTGCGGCGAGTGTCTCACCTCCTGACTCCCCAAAGCCTTTCCACTATCTACAAGGTATAAGTCAGGAGTGTGATGGAATATTCTCCACTTGCCTGGATGAGTGCAGCTCCAACAACACTCAAGAACCTCAACACCATCCAGGACAAAGCAGCCTGCTTGATTGGCACCCCATCCACCACCTTAAACGTTCACTCCCTCCACCACCAGCGTACCGTGGCTGCAGTGTGTACCATCTACAAGATGCACTGCAGCAATTCACCATGGCTTCTTCGACAGCACCTCCCAAGCCCGCTACCTCTACCACCTAGAAGAACAAGGGCAGCAGGCGCATAGGAACACCACCACCAGCTGCAAGTTCCCCTCCAAGCCACACACCATCCTGACTTGGAAATATATCGCTGTTCCTTCATTGTCACTGGGTCAAAATCCTGGAACTCCCTACCTAACAGCACTGTGGGAGTACCTTCACCACATGGACTGCAGTGGTTCAAGAAGGTGGCTCACCATCACCTTCTCAAGGGCAATTAGGAATGGGCAATAAATGCTGGCATTGCCAGTGACACCCACATCCCAGGAATGAATAAAAAAAAGAATGGCGCTATAGAAATGCAAGTGTTTCTTTAAAGGAAATTGTAATATTAGTTTCTTTTTTTCAGCGAAGTGGCCTACGATTTGGGACAGCTGCCTCCTACCTAAATCTGGAGAAACTGGGGGAAGGATCCTACTCCACAGTGTACAAGGGGATCAGTAGGTTAGTTGTAAAGTTTTTACCCTCCTTGGACCCCAGTAAGGGATGGTCCTCCAGCACTGAAACCCTTTGAGGTCTGTTGAGGGGTATTATCCAGTATGGTGCCCATCAAACTCAAGAAACTGTTATCTCCAACTTCCTGGAGATGCGGAAAAGTGGTGGAGCAGGCTGCAGGGAGGGGGAGTGATGGGGCAGGGGGCAGGGAGGGGGAGTGATGGGGCAGGGAGGGGAAGTGATGGGGTAGGGGGAAGGGAGGGGGAGTGATGGGGTAGGGGGAAGGGAGGGGGAGTGATGGGGTAGGGGGAAGGGAGGGGGAGTGATGGGGTAGGGGGCAGGGAGGGGGAGTGATGGGGCAGGGGGCAGGGAGGGGGAGTGATGGGGTCAGGGGGTGCGATGGGGTCAGGAGGCAGGGTTGGGTTGTGATGGGGTCAGGGGGCAGGGAGGGTGTGTGATAGGGTCAGGGGGTGCAATGGGGTCAGGGGACAGGGAGGAGGCGTGATGGGGTCAGGGGGCAGGGAGGGGGTGTGATGGGGTCAGGGGCAGGGACAGGATGTGATGGGGTCAGGGGGCAGGGAGGGGGTGTGTTGGGTCAGAGGGCAGGGAGGGGATGTGATGGGGTCAGGGGCAGGGAGGAGTTGTGATGGAGTCGGAGGGCAGGGAGGGGGTGTGATGGGGTCAGAGGGCAGGGAGGGGATGTGATGGGGTCGGAGGGCAGGGAGGGGGTGTGATGGGGTCAGAGGGCAGGGAGGGGGTGTGATGGGGTCAGGGGCAGGGAGGGGATGTGATGAGGTCGGGGGCAGGGAGGGGGTGTGATGGGGTCAGGGTCAGGGAGGGGGTGTGATGGGGTCAGGGGACAGGGAGGGGATGTGATGGGGTCAGGGGTCAGGGGGCAGGGAGGGGCTGTGATGGGGTCAGGGGGCAGAGAGGGGGTGTGATGGGGTCAGGGGACCGGGAGGGGGAATGATGGGGTCAGGGGGCAGGGAGGGGGTATGCTGGGGTCAGGGGGCAGGGAGGGGGTGTGATGGGGTCATGTGAGTGTGCAGTTGATACCCTCACTTCAAGCTCCCAGAAATCCAAGTCTGTCCCTCATTAAATCTCATCTTATCTTTCTCGGCTCCAGTGGAAACAGTCCCAGTATCTCTAGTCTCTCCTCATAACTATAGTTTCCCATCACTGTCATCACCCTGGTGACTCTGTGCTATGGCGTTAATGTCCTTTCTATAATTGGGTGCCAAAAACAGCCCTAAAATGCCACTTTTTATAGAACCCAAAATTAAATTGGCCTCTTTAATGGGTTTATCTCCCTGCACTTGCACTTTCAGGGAATTCTATATTTGAACCCAATGGTCTCTGTTCATCCACACCCTTCAGTGTCTCTTCATTCATTGTTCACTCCCATTCCCTGTTTTCCCTCCGAAAATGTATTACCTCTCACCTCTCCACATTAAACTGGATCTGCCCCCTCTCTGCCCATTCCACTAACTTGCCTCTTTTCCTGAGATCTTTCACGCTCCTCCTCACTGTTGAATGCTCTGGGATATTTCAGAGAGATGGGATCAGAGGCTGTAAAAACTCAAGTATTAATATCACTGATGTTAACCATCCTCTCACTCTGCACAGGATAAATGGCAATCTTGTTGCCTTGAAGGTGATTAAGATGCAGGAAGAAGAAGGTGTTCCTTTCACAGCAATCCGTGAGGGTAGGTACAGAGTGAGGGTGTGTTATATATACTGTAAATCACTCCAGTGGGGGATGGTACAGAGTGAGGGTGTGTTATATATACCGTAAATCACTCCAGTGGGGGATGGTACAGAGTGAGGGTGTGTTATATATACCGTAAATCACTCCAGTGGGGAATGGTACAGAGTGAGGGTGTGTTATATATACCGTAAATCGGTATGGTGAGGAGTTGGGTCAGTGTGAGTGCTGCATGAAAACAGGATGGGCTTGCTGTTCTAAATTACCCTTTTTCTATTCCTGAAAATATCCCGTCTCCGATGCTTTCCTCTGTTGTTTCCAGCGTCCCTGTTGAAGGGTTTAAAGCACAGCAATATCGTGCTTCTGCACGACATCATCCACACGCAGGAGACCCTGACCTTCGTCTTTGAATATGTGGTGAGTGACCACCGCCCAGCAGCGAGGGAGTGAATCGTGTGTGTAACCAAATAGAACCATCGCGCGGAAATTCCACATCAGGACTCGGTATTCAGAAGCACAAGTGAAAGGCCAAAATACTCTTAATGCCACTGAGGTTGGAGAGAGTAGGAAGTGTAATTCAGTCATTAGTGAGTAAGTGACGTCAAGGTTGGTCTTTCAAAGCCTACAGTTTGTAGGAGTGAGGAGTTCCCCAATTTTGATCTCCTGAGTTAACAACAACTTGCACCTTTAACGTAGTAAAATGTCCCAAGGCGGTTCACAGGAGTATTATCAGACACAATTTGACACTGAGCCATATAAGGAGATAATAGAGCAGGTGGCCAAAAGCTTGGTAGAAGAGGTAGGTTTTAAGGAGCATCTTAAAAGAGGAGAGAGAGGTAGAAAGGTGGGGTGGTTTATGGAGAGGATTCCAGAACTTAGGATCATGGCAGCTGAAGGCAAGGCAATCAATGGTGGAGCGATTAAAATCAGGGATGCGCAAAAGGCCAGACTTGGAGGAACACAGAGTTCTCAGAGACACTGCGATAAGTCTTGATTTCCACACAGGCAGGAGGAGGATGGGAACATAGGACCAGCAGGAGGCTATTCAGCCCCTCGAGCCTGTTCCGCCATTCAGTTAGATCATGGCTGATCTGTACTCCAACTGGGAATGGCACACAGGTTGCTGACTGCGAAGTAGCTACACACATGCACAGTAGTATTGTGCTGATAGACCTATCGTAGAACAACAGTGTGCATTCAGGCACAGGTCCCACATGAAGAACATGGCGGAAGTTTAGGAGGGGGAAATAGAAACCATGGTCAAAGAGATAGATTAGTGGCCCACAGGGCTGGGTATAGTGGCTGATGGACTGGCCTGGAATGATGAAGAGAAGATGAGTGTACAATACCTGGGATTAAGGTGAAGAACAAGTAGACATATTTACTTGCACTTGTTTGAAGAGGTTTGTGACGAAGGAAGTTGCTTGGTATTTTGAGCTGGAGTGGTGGGGTCAGGGGGCAGGGATGGGTTTTTTTGTCCCGAGTGAGAAGGACCAAAGGTTCAGCCTGTGGCCTATGACTGGAGATTTCCCAGATCGGGGTTGAAGTTGTGCAGATATTTGCAAATGACGATAAGGATCTTGAAATCGATTCAGCGAGGAGCAAGAAACCAGTGCAGTTTGGTGGGGACAGGAGTGCTGGGTATGTGGGACAAGTTCTGGATTAGTTGTAGTTTGCCTTGGGTGGGAGCGGGGAGTCTAGCAACGAGAGTGTCAGAGAAGTCAATCCTGGAGGCATTGACACAACAAGCTGGGGTGAGATAGGGGCAATGTCTTGGGGTGCGCAAG
The DNA here is from genome assembly GCA_030390025.1 of Squalus acanthias. Lineage (NCBI taxonomy): Eukaryota > Metazoa > Chordata > Chondrichthyes > Squaliformes > Squalidae > Squalus > Squalus acanthias. The sequence continues at coordinate 98,594,810 of CM059427.1, read as the reverse complement.
AAAGCGGTTTGGTGATGGGGCGTGTGTAGGGTTTAAAGCACAAATATGGGGTTGAATATGACACTGAGATTATGCTGGTGGGTTATATCGGACTGGGCAGCCAGAGAGGTTGATAGAGTTGGACTCAGAAGCATATAGTTTGAGCAGACAGAGGGGCGGAAGGAGGGGATTTTGAAATTAATAAGAACATTCCTGCCGATAGGGAAATGTTGAGAATGTCGGCAAGCAACTGGACAAAGACAGGGAAGTATATTTGTGATATGTACTTAAATAGTGTCACACCAGTATTTTGCAGGATTTGATCAGTACTGTTTGCAGTCAATGGCAGTTAAACAGGCCTCTCTATTCTGGCTGAGTCTGGTGTTATTTTGGTTCATAAAGAGACACTTTATCTCTTTCTCCCCTTAGCAAACTGACCTCGCACAGTACATGACCCAGCACCCGGGAGGGCTGCACACACACAATGTCAAGGTAAGGTGGGTTCAGGAGGTCCAGACCTTTGTTTCACTGCTCCTGTTAACAATTCTGATGCAGTGAGAGGGTGAGCTCTGTGGGACATGATGCACCAATGAACCACTGAGGAAGAGCTGACCCAGGAACACATAAGTATGCACAGGTGTGTGACTGATGGGCTGGAGTAACCGGCAATATCTCACCTAAACAGCACACCTCACTCTTCTTTCTGTTAGTTTAATTCACCCTACAATTTTCACTGGTCCTTCCCTGAAGGCGCTGACACAAATTAGATTGAAGCTTCATTGGTGCTGGTCACTCCCTGGTTTATTGGTGCTGGTCACTATCTGGTTTATTGGTGCTGGTCACTCTCTGGTTTATTGGTGTAGGTCACTCCCTGGTTTATTGGTGCTGGTCATTCTCTGGTTTATTGGTGCTGGTCATTCTCTGGTTTATTGGTGCTGGTCACTCTCTGTTTATTGGTCCTGGTCACTCTCTGTTTATTGGTCCTGGTCACTCTCTGGTTCCATTGGTGCTGATCATTCTCTGGTTTTTGGTGGTGGTCACTTTCTGGTTTATTGGTGCTGGTCACTCTCTGGTTTATTGGTGCTGGTCACTCTCTGGTTTATTGGTGTTGGTCACTCTCTGGTTTATTGGTGCTGGTCATTCTCTGGTTTATTGGTGCTGGTCACTCTCTGGTTTATTGGTGCTGGTAACTCCCTGGTTTATTGGTGCTGGTCACTCTCTGGTTTATTGGTGTTGGTCACTCTCTGGTTCCATTTGTGCTGATCACTCTCTGTTTATTGGTCCTGGTCACTCTCTTGTTTATTGGTGCTGGTCACTCTCTGGTTTATTGGTGCTGGTCACTCTCTGGTTTATTGGTGCTGGTCACTCTCTGGTTTATTGGTGCTGGTAACTCCCTGGTTTATTGGTGCTGGTCACTCTCTGGTTTATTGGTGTTGGTCACTCTCTGGTTCCATTTGTGCTGTTCACTCTCTGTTTATTGGTGCTGGTCACTCTCTTGTTTATTGGTGCTGGTCATTCTCTGGTTTATTGGTGCTGGTCATTCTCTGGTTTATTGGTGCTGGTCACTCTCTGGTTTATTGGTGCTGGTAACTCCCTGGTTTATTGGTGCTGGTCACTCTCTGGTTTAGTGGTGCTGGTCACCCTCTGGTTTATTGGTGCTGGTCACTCTCTGTTTATTGGTCCTGGTCACTCTCTGGTTTATTGGTCCTGGTCATTCTCTGGTTTATTGGTCCTGGTCACTCTCTGGTTTATTGGTCCTGGTCACTCTCTGGTTTATTGGTGTTGGTCACTCTCTGGTTTATTGCTGCTGGTCACTCTCTGGTTTATTGGTGCTGGTCATTCTCTGGTTTATTGGTGCTAGTCACTCTCTGTTTATTGGTGCTGGTCACTCTCTGTTTTATTGGTGTTGGTCACTCTCTGGTTTATTGGTGCTGGTCACTCTCTGTTTTATTGGTGTTGGTCACTCTCTGGTTTATTGGTGCTGGTCATTCTCTGGTTTATTGGTCCTGGTCACTCTCTGGTTTATTGGTGTTGGTCATTCTCTGGTTTATTGGTCCTGGTCACTCTCTGGTTTATTGGTGTTGGTCACTCTCTGGTTTATTGCTGCTGGTCACTCTCTGGTTTATTGCTGCTGGTCACTCTCTGGTTTATTGGTGCTGGTCACTCTCTGGTTCCATTTGTGCTGATCACTCTCTGTTTATTGGTGCTGGTCACTCTCTGGTTTATTGGTGCTAGTCACTCTCTGGTTTATTGGTGCTGGTCACTCTCTGTTTTATTGGTGTTGGTCACTCTCTGTTTATTGGTGTTGGTCACTCTCTGGTTTATTGGTGTTGGTCAGTCTCTGGTTTATTCGTGTTGGTCACTCTCTGGTTTATTGGTGCTGGTCACTCTCTGGTTTATTGGTGGTGGTCACTCTCTGGTTTATTGGTGCTGGTCACTCTCTGGTTCCATTGGTCCTGGTCACTCTCTGGTTTATTGGTGCTGGTCACTCACTTTATTGGTGCTGGTCACTCTCTGGTTTATTGGTGGTGGTCACTCTCTGGTTTATTGGTACTGGTCACTCTCTGGTTCATTGGTACTGGTCACTCTCTGGTTTATTGGTGCTGGTGACTCACTTTATTGGTGCTGGTCACTCTCTGGTTTATTGGTGTTGGTCACTCTCTGGTTTATTGTTGCTGGTCACTCCCTGGTTTATTGGTGCTGGTCACTCTCTGGTTTATTGGTGTTGGTCACTCTCTGGTTTATTGTTGCTGGTCACTCCCTGGTTTATTGGTGCTGGTCACTCTCTTTATTGGTGCTGGTCACTCTCTGGTTTATTGGTGCTGGTCACTCTCTTTGTTTATTGGTGCTGGTCACTCTCTGGTTTATTAGTGCTGGTCACTCTCTTTGTTTATTGGCGCTGGTCACTCTCTGGTTTATTGGTGTTGGTCACTCTCTGGTTTATTGGTGCTGGTCACTCTCTGGTTTATTGGTGCTGGTCACTCCCTGGTTTATTGGTCCTGGTCACTCTCTGGTTCCATTGGTGCTTATCATTCTCTGGTTTATTGGTAGTGGCCACTTTCTGGTTTATTGGTGCTGGTCACTCTCTGGTTTATTGGTGTTGGTCACTCTCTGGTTTATTGGTGCTGGTCACTCTCTGGTTTATTGGTGCTGGTCACTCTCTTTGTTTATTGGTGCTGGTCACTCTCTGGTTTATTGGTGTTGGTCACTCTCTGGTTTATTGGTGCTGGTCACTCTCTGGTTTATTGGTGCTGGTCACTCTCTGGTTTATTGGTGCTGGTCACTCTCTGGTTTATTGGTGCTGGTCACTCTCTGGTTTATTGCTGCTGGTCACTCTGTTTGTTTATTGGTGCTGGTCACTCTCTGGTTTATTGGTGCTGGTCACTCTGTTTGTTTATTGGTGCTGGTCACTCTCTGGTTCATTGGTACTGGTCACTCACTTTATTGGTGCTGGTCACTCTCTGGTTTATTGGTGCTGGTCACTCACTTTATTGGTGCTGGTCACTCTCTGGTTTATTGGTGGTGGTCACTCTCTGGTTTATTGGTGGTGGTCACTCTCTGGTTTATTGGTGCTGGTCACTCTCTGGTTCATTGTTACTGGTCACTCCCTGGTTTATTGGTGCTGGTCACTCTCTTTGTTTATTGGTGCTGATCTGACTCTGGCTTATTGTTGCTGATCACTCTCTGGTTTATTGGTGCTGGTCACTCTCTGGTTTATTGGTGTTGGTCACTCCCTGGTTTATTGGTGCTGGTCACTCTCTGGTTTATTGTTGCTGGTCACTCTCTGGTTTATTGGTGCTGGTCACTCTCTTTGTTTATTGGTGCTGATCTGACTCTGGCTTATTGTTGCTGATCACTCTCTGGTTTATTGGTGCTGGTCACTCTCTTTGTTTATTGGTGCTGGTCACTCTCTGGTTTATTGGTGTTGGTCACTCTCTGGTTTATTGGTGCTGGTCACTCTCTGGTTTATTGGTGCTGGTCACTCCCTGGTTTATTGGAGCTGGTCACTCTCTGGTTTATTGGTGGTGGTCCCTCTCTGGTATATTGGTGCTGGTCACCTTCTGGTTTATTGGTGCTGGTAACTCCCTGGTTTATTGGTCCTGGTCACTCTCTGTTTATTGGTGTTGGTCACTCTCTGGTTCCATTTGTGCTGATCACTCTCTGTTTATTGGTCCTGGTCACTCTCTGGTTTATTGGTGCTGGTCACTCTCTGGTTTATTGGTGTTGGTCACTCTCTGGTTTATTGCTGCTGGTCACTCTCTGGTTTATTGGTGCTGGTCACTCTCTGGTTTATTGGTGTTGGTCACTCTCTGGTTTATTGCTGCTGGTCACTCTCTGGTTTATTGGTGCTGGTCACTCTCGGGTTTATTCGTGTTGGTAACTCTCTGGTTTATTGGTGTTGGTCACTCTCTGGTTTATTGGTGCTGGTCACTCCCTGGTTTATTGCTGCTGGTCACTCTCTGTTTATTGGTGCTGGTCATTCTCTGGTTTATTGGTGCTAGTCACTCTCTGTTTATTGGTGCTGGTCACTAACTGGTTTATTGGTGCTAGTCACTCTCTGGTTTATTGGTGCTGGTCACTCTCTGTTTTATTGGTGCTGGTCACTCTCTGGTTTATTGGTGCTTGTCACTCTGGTTTATTGGTGCTGGTCACTCTCTTGTTTATTGGTGCTGGTCACTCTCTGGTTTATTGGTGCTTGTCACTCTGGCTTATTGTTGCTGATCACTCTCTGGTTTATTGGTGCTGGTCACTCTCTGGTTTATTGGTGCTGGTCACTCCCTGGTTTATTGGAGCTTGTCACTTTCTGGTTTATTGGTGGTGGTCCCTCTCTGGTTTATTGGTGCTGGTCACCTTCTGGTTTATTGCTGTTGGTCACTCTCTGGTTTATTGGTGCTGGTAACTCCCTGGTTTATTGGTTCTGGTCACTCTCTGTTTATTGGTGCTGGTCACTCTCTGGTTTATTGGTGTTGGTCAGTCTCTGGTTTATTCGTGTTGGTCACTCTCTGGTTTATTGGTGCTGGTCACTCTCTGGTTTATTGGTGATGGTCACTCTGGTTTATTAGTGCTGGTCACTCTCTGGTTTATTGGTGTTGGTCACTCTCTGGTTTATTGGTGTTGGTCACTCTCTGGTTTATTGGTGTTGGTCAGTCTCTGGTTTATTCGTGTTGGTCACTCTCTGGTTTATTGGTGCTGGTCACTCTCTGGTTTATTGGTGTTGGTCAGTCTCTGGTTTATTGGTGCTGGTCACTCCCTGGTTTATTGCTGCTGGTCACTCTCTGTTTATTGGTCCTGGTCACTCTCTGGTTCCATTGGTGCTGATCATTCTCTGGTTTATTGGTAGTGGTCACTTTCTGGTTTATTGGTGCTGGTCACTCTCTGGTTTATTGGTGCTGGTCACTCTCTGGTTCCATTGGTGCTGATCATTCTCTGGTTTATTGGTAGTGGTCACTTTCTGGTTTATTGGTCCTGGTCACTCCCTGGTTTATTGGTGCTGGTCACTCACTTTATTGGTGCTGGTCACTCTCTGGTTTATTGGTGGTGGTCACTCTCTGGTTTATTGGTACTGGTCACTCTCTGGTTCATTGGTACTGGTCACTCCCTGGTTTATTGGTGCTGGTCACTCACTTTATTGGTGCTGGTCATTCTTTGGTTTATTGGTGGTGGTCACTCTCTGGTTTATTGGTGCTGGTCACTCTCTGGTTCATTGGTACTGGTCACTCTCTGGTTTATTGGTGCTGGTCACTCACTTTATTGGTGCTGGTCACTCTCTGGTTTATTGGTGTTGGTCACTCTCTGGTTTATTGTTGCTGGTCACTCCCTGGTTTATTGGTGCTGGTCACTCTCTTTATTGGTGCTGGTCACTCTCTGGTTTATTGGTGCTGGTCACTCTCTGGTTTATTAGTGCTGGTCACTCTCTTTGTTTATTGGCGCTGGTCACTCTCTGGTTTATTGGTGTTGGTCACTCTCTGGTTTATTGGTGCTGGTCACTCTCTGGTTTATTGGTGCTGGTCACTCCCTGGTTTATTGGTCCTGGTCACTCTCTGGTTCCATTGGTGCTTATCATTCTCTGGTTTATTGGTAGTGGCCACTTTCTGGTTTATTGGTGCTGGTCACTCCCTGGTTTATTGGTGCTGGTTACTCTCTGGTTTATTGGTGCTGGTCACTCTCTGGTTTATTGGTGCTGGTCACTCTCTGGTTTATTGGTGCTGGTCACTCTCTGGTTTATTGGTGCTGGTCACTCTCTGGTTTATTGGTGTTGGTCACTCTCTGGTTTATTGGTGCTGGTCACTCTCTGGTTTATTGGTGCTGGTCACTCTCTGGTTTATTGGTGCTGGTCACTCTCTGTTTCCATTGGTGCTGGTCACTCTCTGGTTTATTGTTACTGGTCACTCTCTTTGGTAATTGGTGCTGTTCACTCTCTGGTTTATTGGTGCTGGTCACTCTCTGGTTTATTGGTGCTGGTCACTCTGTTTGTTTATTGGTGCTGGTCACTCTCTGGTTTATTGGTGCTGGTCACTCTCTGGTTTATTGGTGCTGGTCACTCTGTTTGTTTATTGGTGCTGGTCACTCTCTGGTTCATTGGTACTGGTCACTCTCTGGTTTATTGGTGTTGGTCACTCTCTGGTTTATTGGTGTTGGTCACTCTCTTTATTGGTGCTGGTCACTCTCTGGTTTATTGGTGCTGGTCACTCTCTTTGTTTATTGGTGCTGGTCATTCTCTGGTTTATTGGTGTTGGTCACTCTCTTTATTGGTGCTGGTCACTCTCTGGTTTAATGGGGCTGGTCAGTCTCTTTGTTTATTGGCGCTGGTCACTCTCTGGTTTATTGGTGTTGGTCACTCTCTGGTTTATTGGTGCTGGTCACTCTCTGGTTTATTGGTGCTGGTCACTCCCTGGTTTATTGGTGCTGGTCACTCTCTGGTTTATTGCTGCTGGTCACTCTCTGGTTCCATTGGTCCTGGTCACTCTCTGGCTTATTGGTGCTGGTCACTCACTTTATTGGTGCTGGTCACTCTCTGGTTTATTGGTGGTGGTCACTCTCTGGTTTATTGGTGCTGGTCACTCTCTGGTTCATTGGTACTGGTCACTCCCTGGTTTATTGGTGCTGGTCACTCACTTTATTGGTGCTGGTCATTCTTTGGTTTATTGGTGGTGGTCACTCTCTGGTTTATTGGTGCTGGTCACTCTCTGGTTCATTGTTACTGGTCACTCCCTGGTTTATTGGTGCTGGTCACTCACTTTATTGGTGCTGGTCATTCTTTGGTTTATTGGTGGTGGTCACTCTCTGGTTTATTGGTGTTGGTCACTCTCTGGTTTATTGTTGCTGGTCACTCCCTGGTTTATTGGTGCTGGTCACTCTCTGGTTTATTGGTGCTGGTCACTCTCTGGTTTATTGGTGTTGGTCACTCTCTGGTTTATTGGTGCTGGTCACTCTCTGGTTTATTGGTGCTGGTCACTCTCTGGTTTATTGGTGTTGGTCACTCTCTGGTTTATTGGTGTTGGTCACTCTCTGGTTTATTGGTGTTGGTCACTCTCTGGTTTATTGGTGCTGGTCACTCTGTTTGTTTATTGGTGCTGGTCACTCTCTGGTTTATTGGTACTGGTCACTCACTTTGTTTATTGGTGTTGGTCACTCTCTGGTTCATTGGTGCTGGTCACTCTCTGGTTTATTGGTGCTGGTCACTCACTTTATTGGTGCTGGTCACTCTCTGGTTTATTGGTGCTGGTCACTCTCTTTGTTTATTGGTGCTGGTCACTCTCTGGCTTATTGTTGCTGATCACTCTCTGGTTTATTGGTGCTGGTCACTCTCTTTGTTTATTGGTGCTGGTCACTCTCTGGTTTATTGGTGTTGGTCACTCTCTGGTTTATTGGTGCTGGTCACTCTCTTTGTTTATTGGTGCTGGTCACTCTCTGGTTTATTGGTGTTGGTCAGTCTCTGGTTTATTGGTGCTGGTCACTCTCTGGTTTATTGGTGCTGGTCACTCCCTGGTTTATTGGAGCTTGTCACTTTCTGGTTTATTGGTGGTGGTCCCTCTCTGGTATATTGGTGCTGGTCACCTTCTGGTTTATTGCTGTTGGTCACTCTCTGGTTTATTGGTGCTGGTAACTCCCTGGTTTATTGGTCCTGGTCACTCTCTGTTTATTGGTGTTGGTCACTCTCTTGTTCCATTTGTGCTGATCACTCTCTGTTTATTGGTCCTGGTCACTCTCTGGTTTATTGGTGCTGGTCATTCTCTGGTGTATTGGTGCTGGTCACTCTCTGGTTTATTGGTGTTGGTCACTCTCTGGTTTATTGCTGCTGGTCACTCTCTGGTTTATTGCTGCTGGTCATTCTCTGGTTTATTGGTGCTAGTCACTCTCTGTTTATTGGTGCTGGTCACTCTCTAGTTCCATTTGTGCTGATCACTCTCTGTTTATTGGTGCTGGTCACTCTCTGGTTTATTGGTGCTAGTCACTCTCTGGTTTATTGGTGCTGGTCACTCTCTGTTTTATTGGTGCTGGTCACTCCCTGGTTTATTGCTGCTGGTCACTCTCTGTTTATTGGTGCTGGTCATTCTCTGGTTTATTGGTGCTAGTCACTCTCTGTTTATTGGTGCTGGTCACTCTCTAGTTCCATTTGTGCTGATCACTCTCTGTTTATTGGTGCTGGTCACTCTCTGGTTTATTGGTGCTAGTCACTCTCTGGTTTATTGGTGTTGGTCACTCTCTGTTTTATTGGTGCTGGTCACTCTCTGGTTTATTGGTGCTTGTCACTCTGGTTTATTGGTGCTGGTCACTCTCTTGTTTATTGGTGCTGATCTGACTCTGGCTTATTGTTGCTGATCACTCTCTGGTTTATTGGTGCTGGTCACTCTCTTTGTTTATTGGTGCTGGTCACTCTCTGGTTTATTGGTGTTGGTCACTCTCTGGTTTATTGGTGCTGGTCACTCTCTGGTTTATTGGTGCTGGTCACTCCCTGGTTTATTGGAGCTTGTCACTTTCTGGTTTATTGGTGGTGGTCCCTCTCTGGTTTATTGGTGCTGGTCACCTTCTGGTTTATTGCTGTTGGTCACTCTCTGGTTTATTGGTGCTGGTAACTCCCTGGTTTATTGGTTCTGGTCACTCTCTGTTTATTGGTGTTGGTCACTCTCTGGTTTATTGGTGTTGGTCACTCTCTGGTTTATTGGTGTTGGTCAGTCTCTGGTTTATTCGTGTTGGTCACTCTCTGGTTTATTGGTGCTGGTCACTCTCTGGTTTATTGGTGATGGTCACTCTGGTTTATTAGTACTGTTAACTCTCTGGTTTATTGGTGCTGGTCACTCTCTGGTTTATTGGTGCTGGTCCCTCCCTGGTTTATTGCTGCTGGTCACTCTCTGTTTATTGGTCCTGGTCACTCTCTGGTTCCATTGGTGCTGATCATTCTCTGGTTTATTGGTAGTGGTCACTTTCTGGTTTATTGGTGCTGGTCACTCTCTGGTTTATTGGTGCTGGTCACTTTCTGGTTTATTGGTGCTGGTCACTCTCTGGTTCCATTGGTCCTGGTCACTCTCTGGTTTATTGGTACTGGTCACTCTCTGGTTCATTGGTACTGGTCACTCCCTGGTTTATTGGTGCTGGTCACTCTCTGGTTTATTGGTGGTGGTCACTCTCTGGTTTATTGGTACTGGTCACTCTCTGGTTCATTGGTACTGGTCACTCCCTGGTTTATTGGTGCTGGTCACTCTCTGGTTTATTGGTACTGGTCACTCTCTGGTTCCATTGGTCCTGGTCACTCTCTGGTTTATTGGTGCTGGTCACTCACTTTATTGGTGCTGGTCACTCTCTGGTTTATTGGTGGTGGTCACTCTCTGGTTTATTGGTGCTGGTCACTCTCTGGTTCATTGGTACTGGTCACTCTCTGGTTTATTGGTGCTGGTCACTCACTTTATTGGTGCTGGTCACTCTCTGGTTTATTGGTGTTGGTCACTCTCTGGTTTATTGTTGCTGGTCACTCCCTGGTTTATTGGTGCTGGTCACTCTCTTTATTGGTGCTGGTCACTCTCTGGTTTATTGGTGCTGGTCACTCTCTTTGTTTATTGGTGCTGGTCACTCTCTGGTTTATTAGTGCTGGTCACTCTCTTTGTTTATTGGCGCTGGTCACTCTCTGGTTTATTGGTAGTGGCCACTTTCTGGTTTATTGGTGCTGGTCACTCCCTGGTTTATTGGTGCTGGTCACTCTCTGGTTTATTGGTGCTGGTCACTCTCTGGTTTATTGGTGTTGGTCACTCTCTGGTTTATTGGTGCTGGTCACTCTCTGGTTTATTGGTGCTGGTCACTCTCTGGTTTATTGGTGCTGGTCACTCCCTGGTTTATTGGTCCTGGTCACTCTCTGGTTCCATTGGTGCTGGTCACTCTCTGGTTTATTGCTGCTGGTCACTCTCTGGTTCCATTGGTCCTGGTCACTCTCTGGCTTATTGGTGCTGGTCACTCACTTTATTGGTGCTGGTCACTCTCTGGTTTATTGGTGGTGGTCACTCTCTGGTTTATTGGTGCTGGTCACTCTCTGGTTCATTGGTACTGGTCACTCCCTGGTTTATTGGTGCTGGTCACTCACTTTATTGGTGCTGGTCATTCTTTGGTTTATTGGTGGTGGTCACTCTCTGGTTTATTGGTGCTGGTCACTCTCTGGTTCATTGTTACTGGTCACTCCCTGGTTTATTGGTGCTGGTCACTCACTTTATTGGTGCTGGTCATTCTTTGGTTTATTGGTGGTGGTCACTCTCTGGTTTATTGGTGTTGGTCACTCTCTGGTTTATTGGTGTTGGTCACTCTCTGGTTTATTGTTGCTGGTCACTCCCTGGTTTATTGGTGCTGGTCACTCTCTGGTTTATTGGTGCTGGTCACTCTCTGGTTTATTGGTGCTGGTCACTCTCTTTGTTTATTGGTGTTGGTCACTCTCTGGTTTATTGGTGTTGGTCACTCTCTGGTTTATTGGTGCTGGTCACTCTCTTTGTTTATTGGTGTTGGTCACTCTCTGGTTTATTGGTGCTAGTCACTCTCTTTGTTTATTGGTGTTGGTCACTCTCTGGTTTATTGGTGCTAGTCACTCTCTTTGTTTATTGGTGTTGGTCACTCTCTGGTTTATTGGTGCTGGTCACTCTCTGGTTTATTGGTGCTGGTCACTCTCTGGTTTATTGTTGCTGGTCACTCTCTGGTTTATTGGTGCTGGTCACTCTCTTTGTTTATTGGTGTTGGTCACTCTCTGGTTTATTGGTGTTGGTCACTCTCTGGTTTATTGGTGTTGGTCACTCTCTGGTTTATTGGTGTTGGTCACTCTCTTTGTTTATTGGTGCTGTTCACTCTCTGGTTTATTGGTGCTGGTCACTCTCTGGTTTATTGGTGCTGTTCACTCTCTGGTTTATTGGTGTTGGTCGCTCTCTTGTTTATTGGTGTTGGTCACTCTCTGGTTTATTGGTGCTGGTCACTCTCTGGTTTATTGGTGCTGTTCACTCTCTGGTTTATTGGTGTTGTTCACTCTCTGGTTTATTGGTGTGGGTCACTCTCTGGTTTATTGGTGCTGGTCACTCGCATTGTTTATTGGTGCTGGTTACTCTCTGGTTTATTGATGCTGGTCACTCGCATTGTTTATTGGTGCTGGTTACTCTCTGGTTTATTGGTGCTGGTCACTCTCATTGTTTATTGGTGGTGATCACTCTCTGGTTTATTGGTGTTGGTCACTCTCTGGTTTATTGGTGCTGGTCACTCTCTGGTTTATTGGTGCTGGTCACTCTCTTTGTTTATTGGTGTTGGTCACTCTCTGGTTTATTGGTGCTGTTCACTCTCTGGTTTATTGGTGCTGTTCACTCTCTGGTTTATTGGTGTGGGTCACTCTCGGGTATATTGGTGCTGGTTACTCTCTGGTTTATTGGTGCTGGTCACTCTCATTGTTTATTGGTGCTGGTTAGTCTCTGGTTTATTGGTGCTGGTCACGCTCATTGTTTGTTGGTGCTGGTCACTCTCTGGTTTATTGGTGCTGTTCACTCTCTGGTTTATTGGTGCTGTTCACTCTCTGGTTTATTGGTGTGGGTCACTCTCTGGTTTATTGGTGTGGGTCACTCTCTGGTTTATTGGTGTGGGTCACTCTCTGGTTTATTGGTGCTGGTCACGCTCATTGTTTGTTGGTGCTGGTCACTCTCTGGTTTATTGGTGCTGTTCACTCTCTGGTTTATTGGTGCTGTTCACTCTCTGGTTTATTGGTGTGGGTCACTCTCTGGTTTATTGGTGTGGGTCACTCTCTGGTTTATTGGTGTGGGTCACTCTCTGGTTTATTGGTGCTGGTCACTCTCATTGTTTATTGGTGCTGGTCATTCTCTGGTTTATTGGTGCTGGTCACTCTCTGGTTTATTGGTGTGGGTCACTCTCTGGTTTATTGGTGCTGGTCACTCTCTGGTTTATTGGTGTGGGTCACTCTCTGGTTTATTGGTGTGGGTCACTCTCTGGTTTATTGGTGCTGGTTACTCTCTGGTTTATTGGTGTGGGTCACTCTCATTGTTTATTGGTGCTGGTTAGTCTCTGGTTTATTGGTGCTGGTCACGCTCATTGTTTGTTGGTGCTGGTCACTCTCTGGTTTATTGGTGCTGTTCACTCTCTGGTTTATTGGTGCTGTTCACTCTCTGGTTTATTGGTGTGGGTCACTCTCTGGTTTATTGGTGTGGGTCACTCTCTGGTTTATTGGTGTGGGTCACTCTCTGGTTTATTGGTGCTGGTCACGCTCATTGTTTGTTGGTGCTGGTCACTCTCTGGTTTATTGGTGCTGTTCACTCTCTGGTTTATTGGTGCTGTTCACTCTCTGGTTTATTGGTGTGGGTCACTCTCTGGTTTATTGGTGTGGGTCACTCTCTGGTTTATTGGTGTGGGTCACTCTCTGGTTTATTGGTGCTGGTCACTCTCATTGTTTATTGGTGCTGGTCATTCTCTGGTTTATTGGTGCTGGTCACTCTCTGGTTTATTGGTGTGGGTCACTCTCTGGTTTATTGGTGCTGGTCACTCTCTGGTTTATTGGTGTGGGTCACTCTCTGGTTTATTGGTGTGGGTCACTCTCTGGTTTATTGGTGCTGGTTACTCTCTGGTTTATTGGTGTGGGTCACTCTCTGGTTTATTGGTGCTGGTCACTCTTTGGTTTATTGGTGCTGGTCACTCCCTGGTTTATTGGTGCTGGTCACTCTCTGGTTTATTGGTGCTGGTCACTCTCTGGTTTATTGGTGCTGGTCACTCTCTGGTTTATTGGTGCTGGTCACTCTCTGGTTTATTGGTGTGGGTCACTCTCTGGTTTATTGGTGCTGGTCACTCTTTGGTTTATTGGTGTGGGTCACTCTTTGGTTTATTGGTGCTGGTCACTCCCTGGTTTATTGGTGCTGGTCACTCTCTGGTTTATTGGTGCTGGTCACTTCCTGGTTTATTGGTGCTGGTCACTCCCTGGTTTATTGGTGCTGGTCACTCTTTGGTTTATTGGTGCTGGTCACTCCCTGGTTTATTGGTGCTGGTCACTCTCTGGTTTATTGGTGCTGGTCACTTCCTGGTTTATTGGTGCTGGTCACTTCCTGGTTTATTGGTGCTGGTCACTCCCTGGTTTATTGGTGCTGGTCACTCTCTTGTTTATTGGTGCTGATCACTCACTTTGTTTATTGGTGCTGGTTACTCTCTGGTTTATTGGTGTTGGTCACTCTCTGGTTTATTGGTGCTGTTCACTCTCTGGTTTATTGGTGCTGATCACTCACTTTGTTTATTGGTGTTGGGCACTCTCTGGTTTATTGGTGTTGGTCACTCTCTAGTTTATTGGTGCTGGTCACTTCCTGGTTTATTGGTGCTGGTCACTCCCTGGTTTATTGGTGCTGGTCACTCTCTGGTTTATTGGTGCTGTTCACTCTCTTTGTTTATTGGTGCTGTTCACTCTCTGGTTTATTGGTGCTGGTCACTCTCTGGTTTATTGGTGCTGGTCACTCTCTGGTTTATTGGTGCTGGTCACTCTCTGGTTTATTGGTGCTGGTCACTCTCTTTGTTTATTGGTGTTGGTCACTCTCTAGTTTATTGGTGCTGGTCACTCTCTGGTTTATTGGTGCTGGTCACTCTCTGGTTTATTGGTGCTGGTCACTCTCTTTGTTTATTGGTGTTGGTCACTCTCTAGTTTATTGGTGCTGTTCACTCTCTGGTTTATTGGTGCTGTTCACTCTCTTTGTTTATTGGTGCTGATCACTCTCTGGTTTATTGGTGCTGTTCACTCTCTGCTTTATTGGTGCTGTTCACTCTCTGCTTTATTGGTGCTGGTCACTCTCTGGTTTATTGGTGCTGGTCACTCTCATTGTTTATTGGTGCTGGTTACTCTCTGGTTTATTGGTGCTGGTCACTCTCTGGTTTATTGGTGCTGGTCACTCTCATTGTTTATTGGTGCTGGTCACTCTCTGGTTTATTGGTGCTGGTTACTCTCTGGTTTATTGGTGCTGGTCACTCTCTGGTTTATTGGTGCTGGTCACTCACTTTGTTTATTGGTGCTGGTCACTCTCTGGTTTATTGGTGCTGGTCACTCTCATTGTTTATTGGTGCTGGTCACTCTCATTGTTTATTGGTACTGGTCACTCTCTGGTTTATTGGTGCTGGTCACTCTCTAGTTTATTGGTGCTGATCACTCTCTAGTTTATTGGTGCTGGTCACTCTCTGGCTTATTGGTGCTGATCACTCTCTGGTTTACTGGTGGTGGTCACTCTCTTGTTTATTGGTGCTGATCACTCACTTTGTTTTATTGGTGCTGGTCACTCCCTTGTTTATTGGTGCTGGTCACTCTTTGGTTTATTGGTGCTGGTCACTCTCTGGTTTATTGGTGCTGGTCACTCCCTGGTTTATTGGTGCTGGTCACTCTCTGGTTTATTGGTGCTGGTCACTTCCTGGTTTATTGGTGGTGGTCACTCTCTTGTTTATTGGTCCTGGTCACTCTCTGGTTTATTGGTGCTGGTCACTTCCTGGTTTATTGGTGCTGGTCACTCCCTGGTTTATTGGTCCTGGTCACTCTCTGGTTTATTGGTGCTGGTCACTCTCTGGTTTATTGGTGCTGGTCACTCTCTGGTTTATTGGTCCTGGTCACTCTCTGGTTTATTGGTCCTGGTCACTCTCTTGTTTATTGGTCCTGGTCACTCTCTGGTTTATTGGTGCTGGTCACTCTCTGGTTTATTGGTGCTGGTCACTCTCTGGTTTATTGGTCCTGGTCACTCTCTGGTTTATTGGTGCTGGTCACTCTCTGGTTTATTGGTGCTGGTCACTCTCTGGTTTATTGGTCCTGGTCACTCTCTGATTTATTGGTGCTGGTCACTCTCTGGTTCATTGGTGCTCGTCACTCTCTGGCTTATTGGTGCTGATCACTCTCTGGTTTACTGGTGGTGGTCACTCTCTGGTTTATTGGTGCTGTTCACTCTCTGGTTTATTGGTGCTTGTCACTCTCATTGTTTAATGGTGCTGATCACTCTCTGGTTTTTGGTCTTCGTCACTCTCTGGTTTATTGGTGCTGGTCACTCTCATTGTTTATTGGTGCTGGTCACTCACTTTGTTTATTGGTGCTGGTCACTCTCATTGTTTATTGGTGCTGGTCACTCTCTGGTTTATTGGTGTGGGTCACTCTCTGGTTTATTGGTGCTGGTCACTCTTTGGTTTATTGGTGCTGGTCACTCCCTGGTTTATTGGTGCTGGTCACTCTCTGGTTTATTGGTGCTGGTCACTCGCTGGTTTATTGGTGCTGATCACTCGTTGGTTTATTGGTGTTGGCCACTCTCTTTGGTAATTGGTTTTGGTCACTCTCTGGTTTATTGGTGCTAGTCACTCTCTGGTTTATTGGTGCTGGTCACTCTCTGGTTTATTGGTGCTGGTCACTCTCTATTTTATTGGTGCTGGTCACTCCCTGGTTTATTGGTGCTGGTCACTCTCTGGTTTATTGGTGTTGGTCACTCTCTGGTTTATTGGTGCTGGTCACTCCCTGGTTTATTGGTGCTGGTCACTCTCTGGTTTATTGGTGCTGGTCACTCTCTGGTTTATTGGTGCTGGTCACTCTCTATTTTATTGGTGCTGGTCACTCCCTGGTTTATTGGTGCTGGTCACTCTCTATTTTATTGGTTTTGATCACTCACTTTGTTTATTGGTGCTGGTCACTCCCTTGTTTATTGGTGCTGGTCACTCTCTGGTTTATTTCTGATGGTCACTCTCTGGTTTATTGGTGCTGGTCACTCCCTGGTTTATTGGTGCTGGTCACTCCCTGGTTTATTGGTGCTGGTCACTCCCTGGTTTATTGGTGCTGGTCACTCCCTGGTTTATTGGTGCTGGTCACTCTCTGGTTTATTGGTGCTGGTCACTCTCTGGTTTATTGGTGCTGGTCACTCTCTGGTTTATTGGTGCTGGTCACTCTCTGGTTTATTGGTGCTGGTCACTCTCTTGTTTATTGGTGCTGGTCACCCTCTGGTTTATTGGTGCTGGTCACTCTCTGGTTTATTGGTGCTGGTCACTCTCTGGTTTATTGGTGCTGGTCACTCTCTGGTTTATTGGTGGTGGTCACTCTCTGGTTCATTGGTGCTCATCACTCTCTGGTTTATTGGTACTGGTCACTCTCTGGTTTATTGGTGCTGGTCACTCTCTAGTTTATTGGTGCTCGTCACTCTCTGGTTTATTGGTGCTGTTCACTCTCTTGTTTATTGGTGTGGGTGACTCTCGGGTATATTGGTGCTGGTTACTCTCTGGTTTATTGGTGCTGGTCACTCTCATTGTTTATTGGTGCTGGTTACTCTCTGGTTTATTGGTGCTGGTCACTCTCATTGTTTATTGGTGCTGGTCACTCTCTGGTTTATTGGTGTGGGTCACTCTCTGGTTTATTGGTGCTGGTCACTCCCTGGTTTATTGGTGCTGGTCACTCTCTGGTTTATTGGTGCTGGTCACTTCCTGGTTTATTGGTGCTGGTCACTCCCTGGTTTATTGGTGCTGGTCACTCTCTGGTTTATTGGTGCTGGTCACTCTCTTGTTTATTGGTGCTGATCACTCACTTTGTTTGTTGGTGCTGGTCACTCCCTTGTTTATTGGTGCTGGTCACTCTCTGGTTTATTGGTGCTGGTCACTCTCTGGTTTATTGGTGCTTGTCACTCCCTGGTTTATTGGTGCTGGTCACTCTCTGGTTTATTGGTCCTGGTCACTCTCTGGTTTATTGGTGCTGATAACCCTCTGGTTTATTGGTGCTGGTCACTCCCTGGTTTATTGGTGCTGATAACCCTCTGGTTTATTGGTGCTGGTCACTCCCTGGTTTATTGGTGCTGGTAACCCTCTGGTTTATTGGTGCTGGTCACTCCCTGGTTTATTGGTGCTGGTCAATCTCTTGTTTATTGGTCCTGGTCACTCTCTGGTTTATTGGTGCTGGTCACTCTCTGGTTTATTGGTGCTGGTCACTCTCTGGTTTATTGTTGCTGGTCACTCTCTGATTTATTGGTGGTGGTCACTCTCTGGTTCATTGGTGCTCGTCACTCTCTGGTTTATTGGTACTGGTCACTCTCTGGTTTATTGGTGCTGGTCACTCTCTAGTTTATTGGTGCTCGTCACTCTCTGGCTTATTGGTGCTGGTCACTCTTGTTTATTGCTGCTGGTCACTCCCTGGTTTACTGGTGCTGGTCACTCCCTGGGTTATTGGTGTTGGTCACTCTCTTGTTTATTGGTGCTGATCACTCACTTTGTTTATTGGTGCTGGTCACTCCCTGGTTTATTGGTCCTGGTCACTCTCTGGTTTATTGGTGCTGGTCACTCTCTTTGTTTATTGGTCCTGGTCACTCTCTGGTTTATTGGTGCTGGTCACTCCCTTGTTTATTGGTGCTGGTCACTCTCTGGTTTATTGGTGTTGGTCACTCTCTGGTTTATTGGTGCTGGTCACTCTCTGCTTTATTGGTGCTGGTCACTCTCTGGTTTGTTGGTGCTGGTCACTCTCTGTGTTTATTGGTGCTGGTAACTCTCTGCTTTATTGGTGCTGGTCACTCTCTGGTTTATTGGTGCTGGTCACTCTCTGGATTATTGGTGCTGGTCACTCTCTGGTTTATTAATTTTGGTCAGACTCTGTTTATTGGTGCTGGTTACTCTTGGTTTATTGGTGCTGGTCACTCTCTTTGTTTATTGGTGCTGGTCATTCTCTGGTTTATTGGTGCTGGTCACTCTGTTTACTGGAGCTGGTCACTCTTGTTTATTGGTACAGGTCACTCTCTGGTTTATTGATGTTGGTCAGTCTCTGTTTATTGGTGCTTGTTACTCCATGGTTTATTGGTGCTGGTCACTCTCTTTGCTAATTGGTGCTGGTCACTCTCTTTGTTTATTGGTGCAGTTCACTCTCTGCTTTATTGGTGCTGGTCACTCTCTCTGTTTATTGGTGCAGTTCACTCTCTGCTTTATTGGTGCTGGTCACTCTCTTTGTTTATTGGTGCTGGTAACTCTCTGCTTTATTGGTGGTGGTCACTCTCTGGTTTATTGGTGTTGGTCACTCTCTGGTTTATTGGTGTTGGTCACTCTCTGGTTTATTGTTGCTGGTCACTCTCTGGTTTATTGGTGCTGGTCACTCTCTGGTTTATTGGTGTGGGTCACTCTCTGTTTATTGGTGCTAATCACTCTCTGGTTAATTGGTGCTGGTCACTCTCTGGTTTATTGGTGCTGGTCACTCTCTGGTTAATTGGTGCTGGTCACTCTCTGGTTTATTGGTGCTGGTCACTCTCTGGTTCCTTGGTGCTGGTCACTCTCTGGTTTATTGGTGCTGTCACTATCTGATTTATTGGTGCTGTTCATTCTCTGGTTTATTGGTGCTGGTCACTCTCTGGTTTATTGGTGCTGGTCACTCTCTGCTTTATTGGTGCTGGTCACTCTGGTTTGTTGGTGCTGGTCACTCTCTGGTTTAATGGTGTTGGTCACTCTCTGGTTTATTGGTGCTGGTTACTCTCTGTTTTATTGGTGCTGGTCACTCTCTGGTTTATTGTTCCTAGTCACTCTCTGTTTATTGGTCCTGGTCACTCGCTGGTTTGTGGTCCTGGTCACTCTCTGGATTATTGGTGCTGGTCACTCTCTGGTTTATTGGTGCTGGTCACTCTCCGGTTTAATGGTGTTGGTCACTCTCTGGTTTATTGGTGCTGGTTAGTCTCTGATTTATTGGTGCTGGTCACTCTCTGGTTTATTGGTGCTGGTCACTCTCCGGTTTAATGGTGTTGGGCACTCTCTGGTTTATTGGTGCTGGTTAGTCTCTGATTTATTGGTGCTGGTCACTCTCTGGTTTATTGGTGCTGGTCACTCTCTGGTTTATTGGTGCTGGTCACTCTCTGATTTATTGGTGCTGGTCACTCTCTGGTTTATTGGTGCTGGTCACTCTCTGATTTATTGGTGCTGGTCACTCTCTGGATTATTGGTGCTGGTCACTCTCTGGTTTATTGGTGCTGGTCACTCTGGTTTGTTGGTGCTGGTCACTCTCTGGTTTATTGGTGCTGGTTACTCTCTGATTTATTGGTGCTGGTCACTCTCTGGTTTATTGGTCCTGGTCACTCTCTGGTTTATTGGTGCTTGTCACTCTCTGGTTTAATGGTGCTGGTCACTCTCTGGTTTATTGGTACTGGTCACTCTCTGGTTTATTGGTGTTGGTCACACTGGTTTATTGGTGCTGGTTACTCTCTGATTTATTGGTGCTGGTCACTCTCTGGTTTATTGGTCCTGGTCACTCTCTGGATTATTGGTGCTGATCACTCTCTGGTTTAATGGTGCTGGTCACTCTCTGGTTTATTGGTACTGGTCACTCTCTGGTTTATTGGTGCTGGTCACTCTCTGGTTTATTGGTCCTGGTCACTCTCTGGTTTATTGGTGCTTGTCACTCTCTGGTTTATTGGTGCTGGTCACTCTCTGGTTTATTGGTGCGAGTCACTCTCTGGTTTATTGGTGCTGGTCACTCTCTGGTTTACTGGTGCTGGTCACTCTGGTTTATTGGTGTTGGTCACTCTCTGGTTTATTGGTGCGAGTCACTCTCTGGTTTATTGGTACTGGTCACTCTCTGGTTTATTGTTGCGAGTCACTCTCTGGTTTATTGGTGCTGGTCACTCTCTGGTTTACTGGTGCTGGTCACTCTGGTTTATTGGTGTTGGTCACTCTCTGGTTTATTGGTGTTCGTCACTCTCTGGTTTATTGGTGTTGGTCAGTCTCTGGTTTATTGGTGCTGGTCACTCTCTTTGCAAATTGGTTCTGGTCACTCTCTTTCTGTATTGGTGCTGATCACTCTCTTTGCAATTTGGTTCTTGTCACTCTCTTTGTTTATTGGTGCTGGTCACTCTCACGTTTATCGGTGCTGGTTACTCTCTGGTTTATTTTTGCAGTTCACTCTCTGGTTTGTTGTTGCTGGTCACTCTCTGGTTTATTGATGCTGGTCACTCTCTGGTTTATTGGTGCTGGCCACTCCCTGGTTTATTGGTGCTGGTCACTCTCTGATTTTTTGGTGTTGGTCACTCTCTGGTTTATCGGTGTTGGTCACTCTCTGGTTCATTGCTGCTTGTCACTCTCTGGTTTATTGGTGTTGGTCACTCTCTGGTTTATTGGAACTGGTCACTCTCTGGTTTATTGGTGCTGGTCACTCTCTGGTTTATTGGTGTTGGTCACTCTCTTTGTTTATTGGTGTTGGTCACTCTCTTTGTTTATTGGTGCTGGTCACTCTCTTTGTTTATTGGTGCTGGTCACTTTCTGGTTTATTGGTGCTGGTCACTCTCTGGTTTATTGGAGCTGGTCACTCTCTGGTTTATTGGTGGTGGTCACTCTCTGGTTTATTTGTGCTGGTCACTCTCAGTTTATTGGTGCTGGTCATTCTCTGGTTTATTGGTGCTGGTCACTCTCTGGTTTATTGGTGCTGGTCACTCTCTTTGTTTATTGGTGCTGGTCACTTTCTGGTTTATTAGTGCTGGTCACTCTCTGGTTTATTGGTGTTGGACACTCTCTGGTTTATTGGTGCTGGTCACTTTCTGGTTTATTAGTGCTGGTCACTCTTTGGTTTATTAGTGCTGGTCACTCTCTGGTTTATTGGTGCTGGTCACTCTCTGGTTTATTGGTGCTAGTCAATCTCTGGTTTATTGGTACCGGTCACTCTCTGGTTTATTGGTGCGAGTCACTCTCTGGTTTATTGGTGCTGGTCACTCTCTGGTTTACTGGTGCTGGTCACTCTGGTTTATTGGTGTTGGTCACTCTCTGGTTTAATGGTGTTGGTCAGTCACTGTTTTATTGGTGTTGGTCAGTCTCTGGTTTATTGGTGCTGGTCACTCTCTGGTTTATTGGTGCTGGTCACTCTCTGGTTTATTGGTCCTGGACACATTCTGGTTTATTGGTGCTGGCCACTCCCTGGTTTATTGGTGCTGGTCACTTTCTGATTTTTTGGTGTTGGACACTCTCTGGTTTATCGGTGTTGGTCACTCTCTGGTTCATTGCTGCTTGTCACTCTCTGGTTTATTGGTGTTGGTCACTCTCTGGTTTATTGGTGTTGGTCACTCTCTGGTTTATTGGAACTGGTCACTCTCTGGTTTATTGGTGCTGGTCACTCTCTGGTTTATTGGTGTTGGTCACTCTCTTTGTTTATTGGTGTTGGTCACTCCCTTTGTTTATTGGTGCTGGTCACTCTCTTTGTTTATTGGTGCTGGTCACTTTCTGGTTTATTGGTGCTGGTCACTCTCTGGTTTATTGGAGCTGGTCACTCTCTGGTTTATTGGTGGTGGTCACTCTCTGGTTTATTTGTGCTGCTCACTCTCAGTTTATTGGCGCTGGTCATTCTCTGGTTTATTGGCGCTGGTCACTCTGGTTTATTGGTGCTGGTCACTCCCTGGTTTATTGGTGCTGGTCACTCTCTGGTTTATTGGTGCTGGTCACTCTCTGGTTTATTGGTGCTGGTCACTCTCTTTGTTTATTGGTGCTGGTCACTCTCTGGTTTATTGGTGCTGGTCACTTTCTGGTTTATTTGTGCTGGTCACCCTCTGGTTTATTTGTGTTTGTCACTCTCTGGTTTATTGGTGCTGGTTTCTCTATGGTTTATTGGTGCTGGTCACTTTCTGGTTTATTGGTGTTGGTCACTCCCTGGTTTATTGGTGCTAGTCACTTTCTGGTTAATTGGTGCTGGTCACTCTCTGGTTTATTGGTGTTGGTCACTCTCTGGTTTATTGGTGCTGGTCACTCCCTGGTTTATTGGTGCTGGTCACTCCCTGGTTTATTGGTGCTGGTCACTCTCTGGTTTATTGGTGTTGGTCACTCTCTGGTTTATTGGTGCTGGTCACCCTCTGGTTTATTTGTGTTGGTCACTCTCTGGTTTATTGATGCTGGTCACTCTCTGGTTTATTGGTGCTGGTCACTCTCTGGTTTATTGATGCTGGTCACTCTCTGCTTTATTTGTGATGGTCACTCTGGTTTATTGGTGCTGGTCACTCTCTGGTTTATTGGTGCTGGTCACTCTCTGGTTTATTGGTGTTGGTCACTCTCTTTGTTTATTGGTGTTGGTCACTCTCTTTGTTTATTGGTGCTGGTCACTCTCTGGTTTATTGGTGCTGGTCACTCTCTGGTTTATTGGTGCTGGTCACTCTCTGGTTTATTGGTGCTGGTCACGCTCTGCTTTATTTGTGATGGTCACTCTGGTTTATTGGTGCTGGTCACTCTCTGGTTTATTGGTGCTGGTCACTCTCTGGTTTATTGGTGCTGGTCACTCTCTGGTTTATTGGTGCTGGTCACTCTCTGGTTTATTGGTGCTGGTCACTCTCTGGTTTATTGGTGCTGGTCACGCTCTGCTTTATTTGTGATGGTCACTCTGGTTTATTGGTGCTGGTCACTCTCTGGTTTATTGGTGCTGGTCACTCTCTGGTTTATTGGTGCTGGTCACTCTCTGGTTTATTGGTGCTGGTCACTCTCTGGTTTATTGGTGCTGGTCACTCTCTGGTTTATTGGTGCTGGTCACTCCCTGGTTTATTGGTGCTGGTCACTCTCTGTTTATTGTATGGCAGGAATGACGTATGAAGAGAGATTGGGTCGATTGGGCTTTTACTCGCTGGAGTTTAGAAGAATGAGAGGGGATCTCATTGAAACTTATAAAATTCTGATAGGACATGACAAACTGGATGCAGGAAGGATGTTCCCAATGGTCGGGGCGTCCAGAACCAGTGGTCACAGTCTAAGGATAAGGGGTAAGCCATTTAGGACAGAAATGAGGAGGAATTTCTTCACCCAGAGAGTGGTGAACCTGTGGTTTTCTCTGCCGTAGAAGGCAGTAGAGGCCAATTCATTAAATAGATTCAAGAAGGAGTTGGATATATTTCTTAAGGCTAAAGGGATCAAGGGATATGGGGAGAAAGCAGGGACAGGGTACTGAATTTGGATGATCAGCCATGATCGCATTGAATGGCGGAGCAGGCTAGAGGGGCCGAATGGCCTACTCCTGCTCCTATCTTCTATGATTCTATGATTCTATATTGGTGCTAGTCACTCTCTGGTTTATTGGTGCTGGTCACTCTCTGGTTTATTGGTGCTGGTCACTCCCTGGTTTATTGGTGTTGGTCACTCTCTGGTTTATTGGTGCTGGTCACTCACTTTGTTTATTGGTGCTGGTCACTCTCTTGTTTATTGGTGCTGGTCACTCTCTTGTTTATTGGTGCTGGTCACTCTCTGGTTTATTGGTGTTGGTCACTCTCTGGTTTATTGGTGCTGGTCACTCTCTGGTTTATTGGTGCTGGTCACTCTCTGGTTTATTGGTGTTGGTCACTCTCTGGTTTATTGGTGCTGGTCACTCTCTGGTTTATTGGTGCTGGTCACTCTCTGGTTTATTGGTCCTGGTCACTCCCTGGTTTATTGGTGCTGGTCACTCTCTGGTTTATTGGTGCTGGTCACTCTCTTGTTTATTGGTGCTGGTCACTCTCTTGTTTATTGGTGCTGATCATTCTCTGGTTTATTGGTGCTGGTCACTCTCTGGTCTATTGGTGCTGGTCACTCTCTGGTTTATTGGTGTTGGTCACTCTCTGGTTTATTGGTGCTGGTCACTAACTGGTTTATTGGTGCTGGTCACTAACTGGTTTATTGGTGCTGGTCACTCTCTTTGTTTATTGGTGCTGGTCACTCTCTGGTTTATTGGTGTTGGTCACTCTCTGGTTTATTGGTGCTGGTCACTAACTGGTTTATTGGTGCTGGTCACTAACTGGTTTATTGGTGCTGGTCACTCTCTTTGTTTATTGGTGCTGGTCACTCTCTGGTTTATTGGTGCTGGTCACTCTCTTTGTTTATTGGTGCTGGTCACTCTCTGGTTTATTGGTGCTGGTCACTCTCTTTGTTTATTGGTGCTGGTCACTCTCTGGTTTATTGGTGCTGGTCACTCTCTTTGTTTATTGGTGCTGGTCACTCTCTGGTTTATTGGTGCTGGTCACTCTCTGGTTTATTGGTGCTGGTCATTCTCTGGTTTATTGGTGCTGGTCACTCTCTGGTTTATTGGTGCTGGTCACTCTCTGGTTTATTGGTGCTGGTCACTCTCTTTATTTATTGGTGCTGGTCACTCTCTGGTTTATTGGTGCTGTTCAGTCTCTGGTTTATTGGTGCTGGTCACTCTGGTTTATTGGTGTTCATCACTCTCTGCTTTATTTGTGATGGTCACTCTGGTTTATTGGTACTGGTCACTCTCTGGTTTATTGGTGTTGGTCAGTCTCTCGTTTATTGGTGCTGGTCACTCCCTGGTTTATTGGTGTTGGTCACTCTCTGGTTTATTGGTGCTGGTCATTCTCTGGTTTATTGGTCCTGGTCAGTCTCTGGTTTATTGGTGCTGGTCACTCTCTGGTTTATTGGTGCTGGTCACTCTCTGGTTTATTGGTGCTGGTCACTCTCTTTGTTTATTGGTGCTGGTCACTCTCTGGTTTAGTGGTGCTGGTCACTCTCTGGTTTATTGGTGCTGTTCAGTCTCTGGTTTATTGGTGCTGGTCACTCTGGTTTATTGGTGTTCATCACTCTCTGCTTTATTTGTGATGGTCACTCTGGTTTATTGGTACTGGTCACTCTCTGGTTTATTGGTGTTGGTCATTCTCTGGTTTATTGGTGCTGGTCACTCTCTGGTTTATTGGTGCTGGTCACTCTCTTTGTTTATTGGTGCTGGTCACTCTCTGGTTTATTGGTGCTGGTCACTCTCTGGTTTATTGGTGCTGGTCACTCTCTTTGTTTATTGGTGCTGGTCACTCTCTGGTTTAGTGGTGCTGGTCACTCTCTGGTTTATTGGTGCTGGTCACCCTCTGGTTTATTGCTGCTGGTCACTCTCTGGTTTATTGGTGCTGGTCACTCTCTGGTTTATTGGTGCTGGTCACTCTCTGGTTTATTGGTGCTGTTCAGTCTCTGGTTTATTTGTGATGGTCACTCCCTGGTTTATTGGTGCTGGTCACTCCCTGGTTTATTGGTGCTGGTCACTCTCTGGTTTATTGGTGTTGGTCACTCTCTGGTTTATTGGTGCTGGTCACTCTCTGGTTTATTGATGCTGGTCACCCTCTGGTTTATTTGTGTTGGTCACTCTCTGGTTTATTGATGCTGGTCACTGTCTGGTTTATTGGTGCTGGTCACTCACTGGTTTATTGGTGCTGGTCACTCTCTGGTTTATTGGTGCTGGTCACTCTCTGGTTTATTGGTGCTGGTCACTCTCTGGTTTATTGGTGCTGGTCACTCTCTGGTTTATTGGTGCTGGTCACTCTCTGGTTTATTGGTGTTCATCACTCTCTGCTTTATTTGTGATGGTCACTCTGGTTTATTGGTACTAGTCACTCTCTGGTTTATTGGTGTTGGTCAGTCTCTCGTTTATTGGTGCTGGTCACTCTCTGGTTTATTGGTGCAGGTCACTCTCTCGTTTATTGGTGCTGGTCACTCTCTGGTTTATTGGTGCTGGTCACGCTCTGCTTTATTGGTGTTGGTCACTCTCTGGTTTATTGGTGCTGGTCACTCTCTGGTTTATTGGTGCTGGTCACTCTCTGGTTTATTGGTGCTGGTCACTCTCTGGTTTATTGGTGCTGGTCACTCTCTGGTTTATTGGTGCTGGTCACTCTCTGGTTTATTGGTGCTGGTCACTCTCTGGTTTATTGGTGCTGGTCACTCTCTGTTTATTGGTGCTGGTCACTCCCTGGTTTATTGGTGTTGGTCACTCTCTGTTTATTGGTGCTGGTCACTCTCTGGTTTATTGGTGCTGGTCATTCTCTGGTTTATTGGTGGTGGTCACTCTCTGGTTTATTGGTGCTGGTCACTCCCTGGTTTATTGGTGCTGGTCACTCTCTGTTTATTGTATGGCAGGAATGACGTATGAAGAGAGATTGGGTCGATTGGGCTTATACTCGCTGGAGTTTAGAAGAATGAGAGGGGATCTCATTGAAACTTATAAAATTCTGATAGGACAGGACAAACTGGATGCAGGAAGGATGTTCCCAATGGTCGGGGCGTCCAGAACCAGTGGTCACAGTCTAAGGATAAGGGGTAAGCCATTTAGGACAGAAATGAGGAGGAATTTCTTCACCCAGAGAGTGGTGAACCTGTGGTTTTCTCTGCCGTAGAAGGCAGTAGAGGCCAATTCATTAAATAGATTCAAGAAGGAGTTGGATATATTTCTTAAGGCTAAAGGGATCAAGGGATATGGGGAGAAAGCAGGGACAGGGTACTGAATTTGGATGATCAGCCATGATCGCATTGAATGGCGGAGCAGGCTAGAGGGGCCGAATGGCCTACTCCTGCTCCTATCTTCTATGATTCTATGATTCTATATTGGTGCTAGTCACTCTCTGGTTTATTGGTGCTGGTCACTCTCTGGTTTATTGGTGCTGGTCACTCCCTGGTTTATTGTTGCTGGTCACTCCCTGGTTTATTGGTGTTGGTCACTCCCTGGTTTATTGGTGCTGGTCACTCTCTGGTTTATTGGTGCTGGTCACTCACTTTGTTTATTGGTGCTGGTCACCCTCTGGTTTATTGGTGTTGGTCACTCTCTGGTTTATTGGTGCTGGTCACTCTCTGGTTTATTGGGGCTGGTCACTCTCTGGTTTATTGGTGCTGGTCACTCTCTGGTTTATTGGTGTGGGTCACTCTCTGGTTTATTGGTGCTGGTCACTCTCTGGTTTATTGGTGTTGGTCACTCTCTGGTTTATTGGTGTTGGTCACTCTCTGGTTTATTGGTGCTGGTCACTCTCTGGTTTATTGGTGCTGGTCACTCTCTTGTTTATTGGTGCTGGTCACTCTCTGGTTTATTGGTGCTGGTCACTCTCTGGTTTATTGGTGCTGGTCACTCTCTGGTTTATTGGTGCTGGTCACTCTCTGGTTTATTGGTGCTGTTCAGTCTCTGGTTTATTGGTGCTGGTCACTCTCTGGTTTATTGGTGCTGGTCACTCTCTGGTTTATTGGTGCTGGTCACTCTCTTTATTTATTGGTGCTTGTCACTCTCTGGTTTATTGGTGCTGGTCACTCTCTTTGTTTATTGGTGCTGGTCACTCTCTGGTTTAGTGGTGCTTGTCACTCTCTGGTTTATTGGTGCTGGTCACTCTCTTTATTTATTGGTGCTGGTCACTCTCTGGTTTATTGGTGCTGTTCAGTCTCTGGTTTATTGGTGCTGGTCACTCTGGTTTATTGGTGTTCATCACTCTCTGCTTTATTTGTGATGGTCACTCTGGTTTATTGGTACTGGTCACTCTCTGGTTTATTGGTGTTGGTCAGTCTCTCGTTTATTGGTGCTGGTCACTCTCTGGTTTATTGGTGCTGGTCACCCTCTGGTTTATTGGTGCTGGTCATTCTCTGGTTTATTGGTGCTGGTCACCCTCTGGTTTATTGGTCCTGGTCAGTCTCTGGTTTATTGGTGCTGGTCACTCTCTTTGTTTATTGGTGCTGGTCACTCTCTGGTTTATTGGTGTGGGTCACTCTCTGGTTTATTGGTACTGGTCACTCTCTGGTTTATTGGTGTTGGTCATTCTCTGGTTTATTGGTGCTGGTCACTCTCTGGTTTATTGGTGCTGGTCACTCTCTGTTTTTTTGTGTTGGTCACTCGGGTTTATTGGTGCTGGTCACTCTCTGATTTATTGATGCTGGTCACTCTCTGATTTATTGATGCTGGTCACTCTCTGGTTTATTGGTACTGGTCACTCTCTGGTTTTTTGTGTTGGTCACTCGGGTTTATTGGTGCTGGTCACTCTCTGATTTATTGATGCTGGTCACTCTCTGGTTTATTGGTACTGGTCACTCTCTGGTTTATTGGTACTGGTCAGTCTCTAGTTTATTGGTACTGGTCAGTCTCTAGTTTATTGGTGCTGGTCACTCTCTGGTTTATTGGTACTGGTCACTCTCTGGTTTATTGGTACTGGTCAGTCTCTAGTTTATTGGTGCTGATCACTCTCTGGTTTATTGGTGTTTGTCACTCACTTTGTTTATTGGTGCTGGTCACCCTCTGGTTTATTGGTGCTGGTCACTCACTTTGTTTATTGGTGTTGGTCACTCTCTGGTTTATTGGTGCTGGTCACTCTCTGGTTTATTGGTGTTGGTCACTCTCTGGTTTATTGGTGCTGGTCACTCACTTTGTTTATTGGTGTTGGTCACTCTCTGGTTTATTGGTGCTGGTCACTCTCTGGTTTATTGGTGCTGGTCACTCTCTGGTTTATTGGTGTTGGTCACTCTCTGGTTTATTGGTGTTGGTCACTCTCTGGTTTATTGGTGTTGGTCACTCTCTGGTTTATTGGTGCTGGTCACTCACTTTTTTTATTGGTGTTGGTCACTCTCTGGTTTATTGGTGCTGGTCACTCTCTGGTTTATTGGTGTTGGTCACTCTCTGGTTTATTGGTGTTGGTCACTCTCTGGTTTATTGGTGTTGGTCACTCTCTGGTTTATTGGTGCTGGTCACTCTCTGGTTTATTGGTGTTGGTCACTCTCTGGTTTATTGGTGTTGGTCACTCTCTGGTTTATTGGTGCTGGTCACTCTCTGGTTTATTGGTGCTGGTCACTCTCTGGTTTATTGGTGTTGGTCACTCTCTGGTTTATTGGTGCTGGTCACTCTCTGGTTTATTGGTGCTGGTCACTCTCTGGTTTATTGGTGTTGGTCACTCTCTGGTTTATTGGTGTTGGTCACTCTCTGGTTTATTGGTGCTGGTCACTCTCTGGTTTATTGGTGTTGGTCACTCTCTGGTTTATTGGTGTTGGTCACTCTCTGCTTTATTTGTGATGGTCACTCTGGTTTATTGGTACTGGTCACTCTCTGGTTTATTGGTGTTGGTCAGTCTCTCGTTTATTGGTGCTGGTCACTCTCTGGTTTATTGGTGCTGGTCACCCTCTGGTTTATTGGTGCTGGTCATTCTCTGGTTTATTGGTCCTGGTCAGTCTCTGGTTTATTGGTGCTGGTCACTCTCTTTGTTTATTGGTGCTGGTCACTCTCTGGTTTATTGGTGTGGGTCACTCTCTGGTTTATTGGTACTGGTCACTCTCTGGTTTATTGGTGTTGGTCATTCTCTGGTTTATTGGTGCTGGTCACTCTCTGGTTTATTGGTGCTGGTCACTCTCTGTTTTTTTGTGTTGGTCACTCGGGTTTATTGGTGCTGGTCACTCTCTGATTTATTGATGCTGGTCACTCTCTGATTTATTGATGCTGGTCACTCTCTGGTTTATTGGTACTGGTCACTCTCTGGTTTTTTGTGTTGGTCACTCGGGTTTATTGGTGCTGGTCACTCTCTGATTTATTGATGCTGGTCACTCTCTGGTTTATTGGTACTGGTCACTCTCTGGTTTATTGGTACTGGTCAGTCTCTAGTTTATTGGTACTGGTCAGTCTCTAGTTTATTGGTGCTGGTCACTCTCTGGTTTATTGGTACTGGTCACTCTCTGGTTTATTGGTACTGGTCAGTCTCTAGTTTATTGGTGCTGATCACTCTCTGGTTTATTGGTGTTTGTCACTCACTTTGTTTATTGGTGCTGGTCACCCTCTGGTTTATTGGTGCTGGTCACTCACTTTGTTTATTGGTGTTGGTCACTCTCTGGTTTATTGGTGCTGGTCACTCTCTGGTTTATTGGTGTTGGTCACTCTCTGGTTTATTGGTGCTGGTCACTCACTTTGTTTATTGGTGTTGGTCACTCTCTGGTTTATTGGTGCTGGTCACTCTCTGGTTTATTGGTGCTGGTCACTCTCTGGTTTATTGGTGTTGGTCACTCTCTGGTTTATTGGTGTTGGTCACTCTCTGGTTTATTGGTGTTGGTCACTCTCTGGTTTATTGGTGCTGGTCACTCACTTTTTTTATTGGTGTTGGTCACTCTCTGGTTTATTGGTGCTGGTCACTCTCTGGTTTATTGGTGTTGGTCACTCTCTGGTTTATTGGTGTTGGTCACTCTCTGGTTTATTGGTGTTGGTCACTCTCTGGTTTATTGGTGCTGGTCACTCTCTGGTTTATTGGTGTTGGTCACTCTCTGGTTTATTGGTGTTGGTCACTCTCTGGTTTATTGGTGCTGGTCACTCTCTGGTTTATTGGTGTTGGTCACTCTCTGGTTTATTGGTGTTGGTCACTCTCTGGTTTATTGGTGCTGGTCACTCTCTGGTTTATTGGTGCTGGTCACTCTCTGGTTTATTGGTGCTGGTCACTCTCTGGTTTATTGGTGTTGGTCACTCTCTGGTTTATTGGTGCTGGTCACTCTCTGGTTTATTGGTGTTGGTCACTCTCTGGTTTATTGGTGTTGGTCACTCTCTGGTTTATTGGTGCTGGTCACTCTCTGGTTTATTGGTGCTGGTCACTCTCTGGTTTATTGGTGTTGGTCACTCTCTGGTTTATTGGTGCTGGTCACTCTCTGGTTTATTGGTGTTGGTCACTCACTTTGTTTATTGGTGCTGGTCACTCTCTGGTTTATTGGTGTTGGTCACTCTCTGGTTTATTGGTGCTGGTCACCCTCTGGTTTATTGCTGCTGGTCACTCTCTGGTTTATTGGTGCTGGTCACTCTCTGGTTTATTGGTGCTGGTCACTCTCTGGTTTATTGGTGCTGTTCAGTCTCTGGTTTATTGGTGCTGGTCACTCTCTGGTTTATTTGTGATGGTCACTCCCTGGTTTATTGGTGCTGGTCACTCTCTGGTTTATTGGTGTTGGTCACTCTCTGGTTTATTGGTGCTGGTCACTCTCTGGTTTATTGGTGCTGGTCACTCTCTGGTTTATTGGTGCTGGTCAGTCTCTGGTTTATTGGTGCTGGTCACTCTCTGGTTTATTTGTGATGGTCACTCCCTGGTTTATTGGTGCTGGTCACTCCCTGGTTTATTTGTGTTGGTCACTCTCTGGTTTATTGATGCTGGTCACTGTCTGGTTTATTGGTGCTGGTCACTCACTGGTTTATTGGTGCTGGTCACTCTCTGGTTTATTGGTGCTGGTCACTCTCTGGTTTATTGGTGCTGGTCACTCTCTGGTTTATTGGTGCTGGTCACTCTCTGGTTTATTGGTGCTGGTCACTCTCTGGTTTATTGGTGCTGGTCACTCTCTGGTTTATTGGTGCTGGTCACTCTCTGGTTTATTGGTGTTGGTCACTCTCTGTTTATTGGTGCTGGTCACTCCTGGTTTATTGGTGTTGGTCACTCTCTGTTTATTGGTGCTGGTCACTCTCTGGTTTATTGGTGCTGGTCATTCTCTGGTTTATTGGTGGTGGTCACTCTCTGGTTTATTGGTGCTGGTCACTCCCTGGTTTATTGGTGCTGGTCACTCTCTGTTTATTGTATGGCAGGAATGACGTATGAAGAGAGATTGGGTCGATTGGGCTTATACTCGCTGGAGTTTAGAAGAATGAGAGGGGATCTCATTGAAACTTATAAAATTCTGATAGGACAGGACAAACTGGATGCAGGAAGGATGTTCCCAATGGTCGGGGCGTCCAGAACCAGTGGTCACAGTCTAAGGATAAGGGGTAAGCCATTTAGGACAGAAATGAGGAGGAATTTCTTCACCCAGAGAGTGGTGAACCTGTGGTTTTCTCTGCCGTAGAAGGCAGTAGAGGCCAATTCATTAAATAGATTCAAGAAGGAGTTGGATATATTTCTTAAGGCTAAAGGGATCAAGGGATATGGGGAGAAAGCAGGGACAGGGTACTGAATTTGGATGATCAGCCATGATCGCATTGAATGGCGGAGCAGGCTAGAGGGGCCGAATGGCCTACTCCTGCTCCTATATTCTATGATTCTATGATTCTATATTGGTGCTAGTCACTCTCTGGTTTATTGGTGCTGGTCACTCTCTGGTTTATTGGTGCTGGTCACTCTCTGGTTTATTGGTGCTGGTCACTCTCTGGTTTATTGGTGCTGGTCACTCACTTGTTTATTGGTGCTGGTCACTCTCTGGTTTATTGGTGCTGGTCACTCTCTGGTTTATTGGTGTTGGTCACTCTCTGGTTTATTGGTGCTGGTCACTCTCTGGTTTATTGGTGCTGGTCACTCACTTTGTTTATTGGTGCTGGTCACTCTCTGGTTTATTGGTGCTGGTCACTCTCTGGTTTATTGGTGCTGGTCACTCTCTGGTTTATTGGTGCTGGTCACTCTCTGGTTTATTGGTGCTGGTCACTCCCTGGTTTATTGGTACAGGTCATTCTCTGGTTTATTGGTGCTGTTCACTCCCTGGTTTATTGGTACTGGTCACTCTGGTTTATTGGTGCTGGTCACTCTCTGGTTTATTGGTACTGGTCACTCTCTGGTTTATAGGTGCTGGTCACTCTCTGTTTTTTTTGTGTTGGTCACTCTGGTTTATTGGTGCTGGTCACTCTCTGGTTTATTGGTGCTGGTCACTCACTTTGTTTATTGGTACTGGTCACTCTCTGGTTTATTGGTGCTGTTCACTCCCTGGTTTATTGGTACTGGTCACTCGCTTTCTTTATTGGTGCTGGTCACTCTCTTTGTTTATTGGTGCTGGTCATTCTCTGGTTTATTGGTGCTGGTCACTCTCTTTGTTTATTGGTGTTGGTCACTCTCTGGTTTATTGGTGCTGATCACTCTCTGGTTTATTGGTGTTGGTCACTCACTTTGTTTATTGGTGCTGGTCACTCTCTGGTTTATTGGTGTTGGTCACTCACTTTGTTTATTGGTGCTGGTCACTCTCTGGTTTATTGGTGTTGGTCACTCTCTGGTTTATTGGTGCTGGTCACTCTCTGGTTTATTGGTGCTGGTCACTCTCTGGTTTATTGGTGCTGGTCACTCTCTGGTTTATTGCTGCTGGTCACTCTCTGGTTTATTGGTGCTGGTCACTCTCTGGTTTATTGGTGCTGGTCACTCTCTGGTTTATTGCTGCTGGTCACTCTCTGGTTTATTGGTGCTGGTCACTCTCTGGTTTATTGGTGCTGGTCACTCTCTGGTTTATTGGTGCTTTTCAGTCTCTGGTTTATTGGTGCTGGTCACTCTGGTTTATTAGTGTTCGTCACTCTCTGCTTTATTTGTGATGGTCACTCTGGTTTATTGGTACTGGTCACTCTCTGGTTTATTGGTGCTGGTCACTCCCTGGTTTATTGGTACAGGTCATTCTCTGGTTTATTGGTGCTGTTCACTCCCTGGTTTATTGGTACTGGTCACTCTCTGGTTTATTGGTGCTGGTCACTCTCTGGTTTATTGGTACTGGTCACTCTCTGGTTTATAGGTGCTGGTCACTCTCTGTTTTTTTTGTGTTGGTCACTCTGGTTTATTGGTGCTGGTTACTCTCGTTTATTGGTGTTGGTCACACTGGTTTATTGGTGCTGGTCACTCACTTTGTTTATTGGTGCTGGTTACTCTCTGGTTTATTGGTGCTGGTCACTCACTTTGTTTATTGGTGCTGGTTACTCTCTGGTTTATTGGTGCTGGTCACTCACTTTGTTTATTGGTGCTGGTCACTCTCTGGTTTATTGGTGCTGGTCATTCTCTGGTTTATTGGTGCTGGTCACTCTCTGGTTTATTGGTGTTGGTCACTCACTTTGTTTATTGGTGCTGGTCACTCTCTGGTTTATTGGTGTTGTTCACTCTCTGGTTTATTGGTGCTGGTCACTCTCTGGTTTATTGCTGCTGTTCAGTCTCTGGTTTATTGGTGCTGGTCACTCTGGTTTATTGGTGTTCGTCACTCTCTGCTTTATTTGTGATGGTCACTCTGGTTTATTGGTGCTGTTCACTCTCTGGTTTATTGGTCCTGGTCAGTCTCTGGTTTATTGGTGCTGGTCACTCTCTGGTTTATTGGTGCTAGTCACTCTCTGGTTTATTGGTACTGGTCACTCTCTGGTTTATTGGTGCTGGTCATTCTCTGGTTCATCGGTGCTAGTCACTCTCTGGTTTATTGGTACTGTTCACTCTCTGGTTTATAGGTGCTGGTCACTCTCTGGTTTATAGGTGCTGGTCACTCTCTGATTTATTGATGCTGGTCACTCTCTGGTTTATTGGTGCTGGTCACTCTCTGGTTTATAGGTGCTGGTTACTCTCTGGTTTATTGGTGCTGGTCACTCTCTTTGTTTCTTGGTGCTGGTCACTCTCTGGTTTATTGGTCCTGGTTACTCGCAGTTTATTGGTCCTGGTGAATCTCTAGTTTATTGGTGCTGGTCACTCTCTGGTTTATTGGTGCTGGTCACTCTCTGGTTTATTGGTGCTGGTCACTCTCTGGTTTTTTGTTACTGGTCACATTCTGATTTATTGGTGCTGGTCACTCTCTGGCTAATTGGTGTTGGCCACTCCCTGGTTTATTGTTACTGGTCACTCTCTGATTTATTGGTGCTGGTCACTCTCTGGTTTATTGGGGCTGGTCACTGTCTGGTTTATTGGCGCTGGTCACTCTCTGGTTTATTGGAGCTGGTCACTCTCTGGTTTATTGGCGCTGGTCACTCTCTGGTTTATTGGTGCTGGTCACTCTCTGGTTTATTGGTGCTGTAAACAAACAAACAATATAAAAAGACCAGTGCTAGTGCGAGTTAGCAGAGAGTGATGAGTTTTGGTCAGTGTGATAGTTCTTTAATTATTAGTTCTCTTTAAATCATTCTTGTTAAGAGTACTTAAGCAGTTTAAGTGAAGGTGAAAAGTTAAATATTTGGGATTCTGTTGGTTTTAGAAGAGTAAAACAAGTTACACTGCATTAGGAGTAAATTGGCACAGCAGGCAGTGGAAACCAGTTTTCTAATCAATCAGCACGGGTGATTCATTTAGCTGTAAACAAACAAACAGTATGAAAAGACCAGAGCTAGTGCGAGTCAGCAGAGAGTGCTGAGTTTGGGTAAGTGTGAGTTCGGGTGAGTGGGGTGTAGGGTGCTCTTTTCAAACTTTAACTCTGTGGGTTGTAGTTAATAAGGCCTTTTTGGTGCAGAGTGACTGTTGGTAAACCATTTAACTGGTGTAATTTATGGGATTGATTTAATTTAAATCCAATTAATTAGAGGGGATACTAGCAGCTATAATCGGGCAGAGAGTGTCCATAACTAACAATAAAAAATTTAATTAATTACATAGAATGGAGCAGGTGATGTGTTACTATTGCGAGATGTGGGAGCCGGTGGACCCCATTGAGGCTCACGGTGATTACATCTGTGACAAGTGTCTGCTGCTACAGGAACTCCAGCTCGGTGTTGATGAGCTGGAGTCTGAGCTTCAGACACTGAGACACATCAGGGAGGGGGAGAAGTACCTGGACTCTGTGTTTGGGGAGGTGGTCACACCTATGAAGTTAATTAATTCAGATGTTGCCCATGGTCAGGGACAGAACGGTGTGACTACGAGTGAGGCAGGTACGGAGATCCAGGAGGTAGTGTTGGAGGAGCTGCAGCCCTTGCTCTTGTCCAACAGGTTCGAGGTTCT
This sequence comes from Squalus acanthias, assembly GCA_030390025.1. Taxonomy (NCBI): domain Eukaryota; kingdom Metazoa; phylum Chordata; class Chondrichthyes; order Squaliformes; family Squalidae; genus Squalus; species Squalus acanthias. Next base: position 98,559,045 of record CM059427.1, on the reverse strand, counting down.
TACTCCCTGTGGGGACGGGAGCAGGGACTGCAGGGAGGATGAGCAACCTGGCCACAGCACTATGGAACGGGGGGCCATTCAAGAGGGGGGAGTAAATAGAAATGTTGTAGTGGTAGGGGATAGTATTATTAGGGGGATAGATAGAGTTCTCTGCAGCCGAGAGCGAGAGTCCCGTAGGCTGTGTTGCCTGCCCGGTGCCAGGGTTAAGGACATCTCCTCTGGGCTGGAAAGAAACTTGCAGTGGGAGGGGGTGGATCCAGTTGTCGTGGTCCATGTTGGTACAAACGACGTAGATAGGACAAGGAAGCCGGTTCTGTTAAAGGAGTATGAGCAGCTAGGGGTCAAATTAAAAAACAGAACCTCAAGGGTAATAATCTTTGGATTATTACCTGAGCCACGAGTGAATTTGGCAAGGACAAATAAAATGAGAGAGTTAAATGAGTGGCTCAAAGACTGGTGTGGGAGAAATGGGTTTTGCTTCCTGAGACACTGGCACCAGTACTGGGGCAGGAGGGAGCTGTTCCGTTGGGACGGGCTTCACTTGGCCAGTGCTGGGACTAGAGTCCTGGCGGATCATATAACTAGGGCTGTAGAGAGGGCTTTAAACTAACTAGTGGGGGGGAGGTTCCTAGAGAGCAAATAATAAAAATGACAACAGAGAAGGTCATAGACTTCGGTAGCAGTGGGGAAATTAAAAACCAGAGTGTGTCAGGAAGGGGCAGAAGGTATGGAGTAAAAGGTAAAGTAATAAAAAGGGCAAAAGCAGGAACTAAGTGTCACAAAACATATTTGAAAGTTCTCTATCTGAATGCACGTAGCATTCGTAACAAAATAGACGAGTTAATGGCACAAATAACTACATATGGGTATGATCTTGTGGCCATTACAGAAACATGGCTGCAGGGTGACGATGCTGGGAATTAAACATACCAGGTTATTTAACGATCAGGAAGGACAGGCAGGAAGGAAGGGGAGGTGGGGTGGCTATGTTAATAAAGGAAGGAATCACTGTAATACAGAGAAATGACATTGGGTCAAAAGATCAGGATAATGAAACAGTTTGGGTGGAGAGAAGGAATAGTAAGGGAAAAAAACACTAGTGGGCGTAGTCTATAGGCCTCCGAACAGTTGCAACTCTGTTGGACGGAGTATCAATCAGGAAATAGTTGAAATAACAACAGAAAACGCTGGAAAAAGTTGAGGCTTGTAATAAGGGAACATCTATAATTATGGGGGATTTTAACTATTATATTAATTGGACAAATCAAATTGGGCAGGGCTGCCTTGAGGATGAGTTCATTGAGTGTATTAGGGATGGGTTTCTTGAGCAGTATGTAACTGAACCAACCAGGGGGCAAGCAACCTTAGATCTGGTCCTGTGTAACGAGACAGGATTAATTAAAAATGTCCTAGTAAAGGATCCCCTTGGAATGAGTGACCATAACATGGTTGAATTCCATATTCAATTAGAGGGTGAGAAGGTTGGATCTCAAACAAGCGTGCTAAGCTTGAATAAAGGAGACTATGAAGGTATGCGAGCGGAATTGAGTAGAGTGGATTGGGAAAATAGATTAAAGGGTAAGACGATACATGATCTGTGGTGTACATTTAAGGAGTTATTTTACAACTTCCAAAAAAAAAATATTCCACTACCACTGAGAAGAAAAGGGTGTAAAAGAAAAGACAGTCATCTGTGGCTAAGTAAAGGAATTAAGGATAGTATTCGACTAAAAACAAGGGGGTAAAAATTCACTTGGTTGCGCCACCCGTTAGCGCCTTAAGAGGGCGCTAATGGGGCGCAAAGCCGCTAACGCCCGGGCGCAGCGATGTTTGCGCCGCTCGAGAACTTAACTTGAGATTGTGCGGCGGCGCTAAAACTTACCGCTGCGACCACCTGCGCGCGCAGATTGTGACGTCATTCCATGGTGCAACGCCCTTGGGGCGCCCCGTAGCGGAAATTGAGTGGCGCCCCCTGCCTTACCGCCTGGCGCTTCCAACGACCAGAAGACTGGAACGCTATCAATCGCTGTGGGGCTGGGGGGGGCGCTATTTAAAGGGGGCCTCTTCCTGTCTTTTATTGTTGGTGGCATTTTTGAACTACGCATTCTGAGAGAGAGAGGGAGAGACTTCTGGAGAGATTCAACGTTGTGTGAAGGAGTTTTGGGTACTGAGCAGCACTTTGCAGGTTCATTTTGATTTGCTATTCCTTGTATCGATTTAGCAGAGACCGTGGGAGCTGCACTCTGAGCTCTTTGCCTGGTGCTCTCCATTGTTCTTTCCAGCACATTTGATGTGCAAGTCTCTCCAGGCCGAGATTCAAGGCAGCAATGAACAGGATGTGGATGGAAAGCAAGATTAACCATCCCCTTTAAGAACTGGCCCGTGCCATTGTGTGTGTGTTCCATTGCTGACTGACATTACATGAGCTTTGCCAGCGCTCCGAGTTAGCGCCTCACTGCTCGGCCTTTGCGCCTTAAGAGAGGTGTGCAGCGCCTGCTTTAGCGCTCCACTCACCTCCCGGGGCGGTAAAAGTGAAGTTTCCCGTCAGTGCCGATAATTAGCGCCAGGCGCTAATATTTGCGTCCGGACGATATTTGCGCCCCAAATGGGGCGCGACCTAATTTCTACCCCATGGGCTTATAAGGTAGCTAAATCCAGTGGGAGGATAGAGGATTGGGAAAACTTTAAAAGACAGCAAAAAATAACAAAAAGATTGATTAAGAAAAGGAAGATAGATTATGAAAGTAAATTAGCAAAAAATATAAAAACAGATAGTAAGGGGTAAAAATTCACTTGGTTGCGCCTCCCGTTAGCGCCTTAAGAGGGCGCTAATGGGGCGCAAAGCCGCTAACGCCCGGGTGCAGCGATGTTTGCGCCGCTCGAGAACTTAACTTGAGATTGTGCGGCGGCGCTAAAACTTACCGCTGCGACCACCTGCGCGCGCAGATTGTTACGTCATTCCATGGTGCAACGCCCTTGTGGCGCCCCGTAGCGGAAATTGAGTGGCGCCCCCTGCCTTACCGCCTGGCGCTTCCAACGACCAGAAGACTGGAACGCTATCAATCGCTGTGGGGCTGGGGGGGGCGCTATTTAAAGGGGGCCTCTTCCTGTCTTTTATTGTTGGTGGCATTTTTGAACTTCGCATTCTGAGAGAGAGAGGGAGAGACTTCTGGAGAGATTCAACGTTGTGTGAAGGAGTTTTGGGTACTGAGCAGCACTTTGCAGGTTCATTTTGATTTGCCATTCCTTGTATCGATTTAGCAGAGAATGTGGGAGCTGCACTCTGAGCTCTTTGCGTGGTACTCTCCATTGTTCTTTCCAGCACATTTGATGTGCAAGTCTCTCCAGGCCGAGATTCAAGGCTGCAATGAACAGGATGTGGATGGATAGCAAGATTAACCATCCCCTTTAAGAACTGGCCCATGCCATTGTGTGTGTGTTCCATTGCTGACTGACATTACATGAGCTTCGCCAGCGCTCTGAGGTAGCGCCTCACTGCTCGGCCTTTGCGCCTTAAGAGAGGTGTGCAGCGCCTGCTTTAGCGCTCCACTCACCTCCCGGGGCGGTAAAAGTGAAGTTTCCTGTCAGTGCCGATAATTAGCGCCAGGCGCTAATATTTGCGTCCAGACGATATTTGCGCCCCAAATGGGGCGCGACCTAATTTCTACCCCTAAGAGTTTTTATAGTTATATAAAAAGAAAAAGGGTGGCTAAAGTAAATGTTGGTCCCTTAGAGGATGAGACCAGGAAATTAATGGTGGGAAATATGGAGATGGCAAATACACTGAATGAATATCTTGTATCAGTCTTTACAGTAGAGGACACTAAGAATATCCCAACACTGGACAAACAGGGGGCTATAGGGGGTGAGGAGCTAAACACGATCAAATTCACTAAGGAAGTGGTACTCGGTAAAATAATGGGACTCAAGGCGGATAAATCACCTGGACCTGATGGCTTACATCCTAGGGTCTTGAGGGAAGTGGCGGTAGGGATTGTGGATGCATTGGTAATAATTTTCCAAAACTCCCTGGACTCAGCAAAGATCCCGGCAGACTGGAAAACTGCTAATGTAACACCCTTATTTAAAAAGGGCAGTAGACAGAAGGCTGGAAACTATAGCCCGGTTAGCCTAACATCTGTGGTAGGTAAAATTTTGGAGTCCATTATTAAGGAGACAGTAACGGGACATTTGGATAATCATAATTTAATAGGACAAAGTCAGCATGGTTTTATGAAGGGGAAGTCATGTTTGACAAATTTGCTGGAGTTCTTTGAGGAAGTAACATACAGGGTGGATAAAGGGGAACCAGTGGATGTGGTGTATTTAGACTTCCAAAAGGCATTTGACAAGGTGCCACACAAAAGATTATTGCTTAAGATAAAAAATCACGGGATTGGGGGTAATATTCTGGCATGGATAGAGGATTGGCTATCTAACAGAAGGCAGAGAGTTGGGATAAATGGTTCATTCTCAGACTGGCAATCAATAACTAGTGGTGTTCCGCAGGGGTCTGTGCTGGGTCCCCAACTCTTTACAATCTATATTAACGATTTGGAGGAGGGGACCGAGTGTCACATATCAAAGTTTGCAGATGATACTAAGATGGGAGGGAAAGTAGTGAGTGAGGAGGACATAAAAAATCTGCAAGGGGACATAGACAGGCTAAGTAAGTGGGCAGAGATTTGGCAGATGGCAACACTGGAAAGTGTGAGGTTATGCACTTGGCAGGAAAAATAGTAGAGCAAGTTATTATCTTAATGGCAAGAAACTGGAAAGTACTGAAGTACAAAGGGATCTGGGGGTCCTGGTGCACAAAACTCAAAAGGTTAGTATGCAGGTGCAGCAAGTGATTAAGAAGGCCAATGGAATGTTGGCTTTCATTGCTAGGGGGATAGAATATAAAAATAGGGAGGTATAATCCCTGCGATATCGCACTCCGCGCCTACCTTTTTGCTCCGGGCCCACACGAACTTTAGTTTGAATGGCTCTGTCTCTTGGAACCGTGCAGTGCTTGCGTGACCCAGAGAGGCAATTAGTTCGTGCGAGCTCTGGGATCACGTGATTCAGTTAGAGCCAATGGCAGCACACCATCTTTCATTCATAGTTTTGACAGGAAGACCTGTCAAAGCTATGAATACTGCACCCCCCCAAAAGAATAGCTAAACCTCAATTAAATTTTAAAAAAGCCATCACATTAATAAAATAAATATAGTTAAATAAATTAACCACTTTAAACAAAAAATTAAAATTTTGAAAAAATTTAAAATCTTTTTAAAAGTTATAAAAATAAACTTACCTTTCTTTAAAGTCTCTAAAAAAGATAAACCTGTTGAAATTTTTTTAAAATAATACTTAATTAACTACTTACCTTGTTAAAAGAGGGTCTTACGCCTCCTTTCTTCATGTGTAAAATCTTCCATGCTTACCTGCGCGTTCAAAGCTGAAAAAATAACTAAGTGCACTGCGTGCGCACAGCCTGTAGCGCGCACGCGGTTCACTTAGGAACCGCCCACTTTTGAATTCACGAAGTGCCGGTTTCCCGCGCATGCGCAGTGCATGCAGGAAACCGGCAATTGGAGACCTAATACGCGAGAGTACACAGTGCGTACTCTTGCGTATTAGGTCTAATTTTCGGGCCATTGCTTCAGTTGTACAAGGTATTGGTGAGACCGCACCTGAATACTGCATACAGTTTTGGTGTCCATACTTAAGAAAAGACATACTTGCTCTCGAGTCAGTACAAAGAAGGTTCACTCGGTTAATCCTGGGGATGAGGGGATGGACATATGAGGAGAGGTTGGGTAGATTGGGACTCTACTCATTGGAGTTCAGAAGAATGAGAGGCAATCTTATTGAAACATATAAGATTGTGAAGGGGTTGGATCGGGTGGATGCGGGAAGGATGTTCCCGATGATGGGTGAAACTAGAACTAGGGGGCATAGTCTTAGAATAAGGGGCTGCTCTTTCAAAACTGAGATGAGAAGGAACTACTTCACTCAGAGGGTGGTAGGTCCATGGAATATGCTGCCCCAAAAAGCTGTAGAAGCTACATCATTACAAAAATTAAAACAGAAATAGACAGTTTCCTAGAAGTAAAGGGAATTAAGGGTCACGGGGAGCAGGCAGGAATTTGGACATAAGTCTAGGTTCGGATCGGTCATGGCCCAGTGGGTAGCGTAGCGGGCCCAGGGGCCGTGTAGCCTGATCCTGCTCCTATTTCGTGTGTCCAATTCTGTTAGGTTCAGGAGTTGGTTCTGTGATAGTAGACTGGCGGTTAGGATCAGATCAGCCATGATCTTATTGAATGGCGGACTAGGCTCGAGGGGCCAATTGGCCTACTCCTGCTCCTATTTCTTATGTTCTTATGTTCTTATGGTCTTATCGGTGTTGGTCACTCTCTGGTTCATTGCTGCTGGTCACTCTCTGGTTTATTGGTGTTGGTCACTCTCTTTGTTTATTGGTGCTGGTCACTCTCTTTGTTTATTGGTGCTGGTCACTTTCTGGTTAATTGGTGCTGGTCACTCCTGGTCTATTGGTGCTGGTCACTCCCTGGTCTATTGGTGCTGGTCACTCTCTGGTTTCATTGGTGCTGGTCACTCTCTGGTTTATTGGTGCTGGTCACTCTCTGGTTTATTGGGGCTGGTCACTCTCTGGTTTATTGGTGCTGTTCACTCTCTGGTTTATTGGGGCTGGTCACTCTCTGGTTTATTGGGGCTGGTCACTCTCTGGTTTATTGGTGCTGGTCACTCTCTGGTTTATTGGTGCTGGTCACTCTCTGGTTTATTGGTGCTGGTCACTCTCTGGTTTATTGGTGCTGGTCACTCTCTGGTTTATTGGTGCTGGTCACTCTCTGGTTTATTGGTGTGGTCACTCTCTGGTTTATTGGTGCTGGTCACTCTCTGGTTTATTGGTGCTGGTCACTCTCTGGTTTATTGGTGCTGGTCACTCTCTGGTTTATTGGTGCTGGTCACTCTCTGGTTTATTGGTGCTGGTCACTCTCTGGTTTATTGGTGCTGGTCACTCTCTGGTTTATTGGTGCTGGTCACTCTCTGGTTTATTGGTGCTGGTCACTCTCTGGTTTATTGGTGCTGGTCACTCTCGGGTTTATTGGTGTTGGTCACTCTCTGGTTCCATTGGTGCTGGTCACTCTCTGGTTTAATGGGGCTGGTCACTCTCTGGTTTATTGGTGCTAGTCACTCTCTGGTTGATCGGTGCTGGTCACTCTCTGGTTTATTGGTGCTGGTCACTCTCTGGTTTATTGGTGTTGGCCACTCTCTGGTTTATTGGTGCTGGTCACTCTCTGGTTTATTGGTGTTGGTCAGTCTCTCGTTTATTGGTGCTGCTCAATCCCTGGTTTATTGGTGCTGGTCACTCTCTGGTTTATTGGTGCTGGTCACTCTCTGGTTTATTGGTGCTGGTCACTCTGGCTTATTGGTGCTGGTCACTCTCTGGTTTATTGGTGCTGATCACTCTCTGTTTATTGGTCCTGGTCATTCTCTGATTTATTGGTGCTGGTCACTCTCTGGTTTATTGGTTTTGGTCACTCTCTGGTTTATTGTTGTTTGTAACTCTGTGGTTTATTGGTGCTGATTACTCTCTGTTTTATTGGTGCTGGTCACTCTCTGGTTTATTGGTGTTGGTCACTCTCTGGTTTATTGGTGCTGGTCACTCTCTCGTTTATTGTTGTTTGTAACTCTGTGGTTTATTGGTGCTGATTACTCTCTGTTTTATTGGTGCTGGTCACTCTCTGGTTTATTGGTGTTGGTCACTCTCTGGTTTATTGGTGCTGGTCACTCTCTGGTTTATTGGTGCTGGTCACTCTCTCGTTTATTGGTGCTGGTCACTCTCTGGTTTATTGGTGCTGGTCACTCTCTGGTTTATTGGTGCTGGTCACTCCTGGCTTAATTGGTGCTGGTCACTCTCTGGAATATTGGTCCTGATCACACTCTGGTTTATTCGTGCTGGTCACTCTCTGGCTAATTGTTGCTGGCCACTCTCTGGAATATTGGTCCTGATCACACTCTGGTTTATTCGTGCTGGTCACTCTCTAGCTAATTGGTGCTGGTCATTCTCTGGAATATTGGTCCTGATCACACTCTGGTTTATTCGTGCTGGACACTCTCTGGCTAATTGGTGCTGGTCACTCTCTGGAATATTGGTCCTGTTCACACTCTGGTTTAATCGTGCTGGACACTCTCTGGCTAATTGGTGCTGGCCACTCTCTGGTTTATTGTTACTGGTCACTCTCTGGTTTATTGGTGCTGGTCACTCTCTGGTTTATCGGCGCTGGTCACTCTTTGGTTCATTGCTTCTGATCACTCTCTGGTTTATTGGTGCTGATCATTCTCTGGTTTATTGGTGCTGATCACACTCTGGTTTATTGGTGCTGATCACTCTCTGGTTTATTGTTGTTGGTCACTCTCTGGTTTATTGGTGCTGATCACTCTCTGGTTTATTGGTGCTGATCACACTCTGGTTTATTGTTGTTGGTCACTCTATGGTTTATTGGTGCTGATCACTCTCTGGTTTATTGGTGCTGAACACACTCTGGTTTATTGGTGCTGGTCACTCTCTGTTTAATTGTTGTTGGTCACTCTCTGGTTTATTGGTGCTGGTCACTTTCTGGTTTATTGGTGCTGGTCACTCTCTGTTTAATTGGTGTTGGTAACTCTCTGGTTTATTGGTGCTGTTCACTCTGTGGTTAATTGGTGCTGGACACTCTGTTATTGTTGTTGGTCACTCTCTGTTTAATTGGTGTTGGTCACTCACTGGTTTATTGGTCCTGGTCACTCTCTAATTTTATTTGTGCTGGTCGCTCTCTGCTTTACTGTTGTTCGTCACTCTCTGTTTTATTAGTGTTGGTCACTCTCTGGTGTTTTAGTTCTGGTCACTCTCTGGTTTATTGGTGTTGGTCACTTCCTGGTTTATTGGTGCTGGTCACTCTCTGTTTATTGGTGCTGGTCACTCGCTGGTTTATTGGTGTTGGTCACTCTCTGGTTTATTGATGTTGTCACTCTCTGTTTATTGGTCCTGGTCACTCTCTGGTTTATTCGTGCTGGACCCTCTGTGGTTTATTGATGTTGTTCACTCTCTGTTTATTGGTCCTGGTCATTCTCTGATTTATTGGTGCTGGTCACTCTCTGGTTTATTGTTGTTTGTAACTCTGTGGTTTTTTGGTGTTGGTCACTCTCTGGTTTATTGGTGCTGGTCACTCTCTGGTTTATTGTTGCTGGTCACTCTCTGGTTTATTGGGGCTGGTCACTCTCTGGTTTATTGGGGCTGGTCACTCTCTGGTTTATTGGGGCTGGTCACTCTCTGGTTTATTGGTGCTGGTCACTCTCTGGTTTATTGGTGCTGGTCACTCTCTGCTTTTTTGGTGCTGGTCATTCTCTGATTTATTGGTGTTGGTCACTCTCTGGTTTATTGATGTTGTCACTCTCTGTTTATTGGTCCTGGTCATTCTCTGATTTATTGGTGCTGGTCACTCTCTGGTTTATTGGTGTTGGTCACTCTCTGGTTTATTGGTCCTGGTCACTCTCTGGTTTATTGGTCCTGGTCACTCTCTGGTTTATTGGTGCTGGTCACTCTCTGGTTTATTGGTGTTGGTCACTCTCTGGTTTATTGGTGCTGGTCACTCTCTGGTTTATTGGTGTTGGTCACTCTCTGGTTTATTGGTGCTGGTCACTCTCTGGTTTATTGGTGCTGGTCACTCTCTGGTTTAGTGGTGCTGGTCACTCTGTGCTTTTTTGGTGCTGGTCACTCTCTGGTTTATTGGTGCTGGTCACTCTCTGGTTTATTGGTGCTGGTCACTCTCTGGTTTATTGGTGCTGGTCACTCTCTGGTTTATTGGTGCTGGTCACTCTCTGGTTTATTGGTGTTTGTCACTCTCTGGTTTATTGGTGCTGTTCACTCTCTGGTTTATTGGTGCTGCTCACTCTGTGCTTTATTGGTGCTGCTCACTGTCTGGTGTATTGGTGCTGGTCAGTCTCTGTTTTATTGGTGCTTGTCAGTCTTTGGTCTATTTGTTCTGCTCACTCTCTGGTTTATTGGTGCTGGTCACTCTCTGGTTTATTGGTGCTGGTCACTCTCTTTGTTTATTGGTGCTGGTCACTCTCTGGTTTATTGGTGCTGGTCACTCTCTGGTTTATTGGTGCTGGTCACTCTCTAGTTTATTGGTGTTTGTCACTCTCTGGTTTATTGGTGTTTGTCACTCTCTAGTTTATTGGTGTTTGTCACTCTCTGGTTTATTGGTGCTGGTCACTCTCTGTTTATTGGTGCTGGTCACTCTCTGGTTTATTGGTGCTGGTCACTCTCTGGTTTATTGGTGCTGGTCACTCTCTTTGTTTATTGGTGCTGGTCACTCTCTGGTTTATTGGTGCTGGTCACTCTCTTGTTTATTGGTGCTGGTCACTCTCTGGTTTATTGGTGCTGGTCACTCTCTGGTTTATTGGTGCTGGTCACTCTCTTTGTTTATTGGTGCTGGTCACTCTCTGGTTTATTGGTGCTGGTCACTCTCTTTGTTTATTGGTGCTGGTCACTAACTGGTTTATTGGTGTTGGTCACTCTCTGGTTTATTGGTGCTGGTCACTCTCTGGTTTATTGGTGCTGGTCACTCTCTGGTTTATTGTTACTGGTCACTCTCTGCTTTATTGGTGCTGTTCACTCTCTTGTTTTTTGGTGCTGGTCACTCTCTGGTTTATTGGTGTTGGTCATTCTCTGGTTTATTGTTGCTGGTCCCTCTCTGCTGTATTGATCCTGGTCACTCTCTGGTTTATTGGTGCTGCTCACTCTGTGCTTTATTGGTGCTGGTCACTGTCTGGTGTATTGGTGCTGGTCAGTCTCTTGGTTATTGGTGTTGGTCACTCTCTGGTTTATTGGTGTTGGTAACTCTCTGTTTTATTGGTGCTGGTCAGTCTCTGGTTTATTGCTTCTGGTCACTCTCTGGTTTATTGGTGTTGGTCGCTCTCTGGTTTATTGGTCCTGGTCACTCTTTGTTTTATTGTTGTCGGTCCCTCTCTGGATTATTGTTGTTGGTCACTCTCTGGTTTATTGGTGCTGGTCACTCCCTGGTTTATTGGTGCTGGTCACTCTGGTTTATTGGTGTTGGTCACTCTCTGGTTTATTGGTTTCTGTCACTCTCTGGTTTATTGGTGCTGGTCACGCTCTGGTTTATTGGTGCTGGTCACTCTCTAGTTTATTGGTGTTTGTCACTCTCTGGTTTATTGGTGCTTGTCACTCTCTGGTGTATTGCACCTGGTCACTCACTAGTTTATTGGTGTTGGTCAGTCTCTGGTTTATTCGTATTGGTCACTCTCTTGTTAATTGGTGTTGGTCACTCTCTGGTTTATTGCTGTTGGTCACTCTCTGGTTTATTGGTGTTGGTCACTCTCTGGTTAATTGGTGCTGGTCACTCTCTGGTTTATTGCTGTTGGTCACTCTCTGGTTTATTGGTGTTGGTCACTCTCTGGTTAATTGGTGTTGGTCACTCTCTGGTTTATTAGTGCTGGTCACTCTCTGGTTTATTGGTGTTGGTCAGTCTCTGGTTATTCGTATTGGTCACTCTCTGGTTTATTGGTCCTGGTCACTCTCTGGTTTATTGGTCCTGTTCACTCTCTGGTTTATTGGTGCTGGTCACTCTCTGGTTTATTGGTGCTTGTCACTCGCTGGTTTATTGGTCCTGTTCACTCTCTGGTTTATTGGTGCTGGTCACTCTCTGGTTTATTGGTGCTTGTCACTCTCTGGTTAATTGGTGTTGGTCACTCTCTGGTTTATTGGTGTTGGTAACTCTCTGGTTTATTGGTGCTAGACCCTCTCTGGTTTATTGGTATTGGTCACTCTCAAGGTTTATTGGTGCTAGTCACTCTCTCTTTATTGCTGCTAGTCACTCTGTGGTTTATTGGTGCTGGTCATTCTCTGGTTTATTGGTGTTGGTCACACTCTGGTTTATGGGTGCTGGTCACTCTGCTTTATTGGTGCTGGTCACTCTCTGGTGTATTGGTGTTGGTAACTCTATGGTTTATTGGTGTTGGTAACTCTATGGTTTATTGGTATTGGTCACTCTCAAGGTTTATTGGTGCTAGTCACTCTCTCTTTATTGCTGCTAGTCACTCTGTGGTTTATTGGTGCTGGTCATTCTCTGGTTTATTGGTGTTGGTCACACTCTGGTTTATGGTGCTGGTCACTCTGCTTTATTGGTGCTGGTCACTCTCTGGTTTATTGGTGTTGGTCAGTCTCTGGTTTATTCGTATTGGTCACTCTCTGGTTTATTGGTGCTAGTCACTCTCTCTTTATTGCTGCTAGTCACTCTGTGGTTTATTGGTGTTGGTCACTCTCTGGTTAATTGGTGTTGGTCACTCTCTGGTTTATTGGTGCTGGTCACTCTCTGGTTTATTGGTGCTGGTCACTCTCTGGTTTATTGGTGTTGGTCAGTCTCTGGTTTATTCGTATTTGTCACTCTCTGGTTTATTGGTGCTAGTCACTCTCTGGTTTATTGGTCCTGTTCACTCTCTGGTTTATTGGTGCTGGTCACTCTCTGGTTTATTGGTGCTTGTCACTCGCTGGTTTATTGGTCCTGTTCACTCTCTGGTTTATTGGTGCTGGTCACTCTCTGGTTTATTGGTGCTTGTCACTCTCTGGTTAATTGGTGTTGGTCACTCTCTGGTTTATTGGTGTTGGTAACTCTCTGGTTTATTGGTGCTAGACCCTCTCTGGTTTATTGGTATTGGTCACTCTCAAGGTTTATTGGTGCTAGTCACTCTCTCTTTATTGCTGCTAGTCACTCTGTGGTTTATTGGTGCTGGTCATTCTCTGGTTTATTGGTGTTGGTCACACTCTGGTTTATGGGTGCTGGTCACTCTGCTTTATTGGTGCTGGTCACTCTCTGGTGTATTGGTGTTGGTAACTCTATGGTTTATTGGTGTTGGTAACTCTATGGTTTATTGGTGCTGGTCACTCTCTTGTTTATTGGTGCTGGTCACTCTCTGGTTTATTGATCCTGGTCACTCTCTGTTGTATAGTGCTGGTCACTCTCTGTTGTATAGTGCTGGTCACTCTCTGGTTTATTGGTGTTGGTCACTCTCTGGTTTATTTTTGCTGGTCAGTCTCTGTTTATTGTTCCTGGTCTCTCTCTAGTTTATTGGTGCTTGTCACACTTTGTCATCAGTCTTGTTATTCTGCGGTGCAGCTCCTGAAGGCCAAAATATTCTGAGGTGCGGTGCCCAGAACTGAATGCAATGCTCCAGTTGGTGTCTGACCAAGGTTCTGTGCAACTGAAGCATAACTTCAGCTCCTTTGTATTCCAGTCCCTTTGAGATGAAGGCCTACATTCCATTAGCCTTTTTGATTACTTTTGTGCCTGTAAATGGTTGTTGTAAACACCTAACATGCTCACTCATGTCCTTTCGGTAAGGAAACCGTCTGTAATTGCCCGGTCTGGACTACATGTGACTGCATTCCCACACTAAAATGGTTGACTGTTAACTGCTCTCTGAAGTGGCCTAGCAAGACACTCAATTGCATCAAAACACGTCACCTGCAGCGCTTTAGGAAGGAAGCCCACCGCCACCTTCTCCGGGCTGCTGAAGATGGGCAATAAATGTCGGCCTTGACAGCGATCCCCACATTCTCAGAATGATTGAAAAAAAGTGTCCTGTCCAACCTGTTCTTGTTACTGGAGATCTGCTCTGTTCAGTGGTGACTATTCATTAATTTGTCAATCTGCCAGGCTGGGCTTAGCTCCGAGTGTGAGCGGGTCTGGTACTGCACTGTTTCCTGAATAACAAACCAGCAGCTTTCTTCTCATCCAGCTCTTTCTCTTTCAACTACTACGAGGCCTGGCGTACATCCATCACTGCCACATCCTGCACCGCGACCTGAAACCACAGAACCTACTCATCAGCTGTGTTGGAGAACTCAAGCTGGCGGACTTTGGTCAGTGCATTGTCTGTGTCTGTGTGTGGAGAGTCAGTGTAACAGAGGGAGGGGCTTCGATGGGAGAGTCAATATACCAGAGGGAGGGGCTTCGATGGGAGAGTCAATGTACCAAAGGGAGGTGCTTCGATGGGAGAGTCAATGTACCAGAGGGAGGGGCTTCGATGGGAGAGTCAATGTACTAAAGGGAGGGGCTTCGATGGGAGAGTCAATGTACCAGAGGGAGGGGCTTCAATGAGAGAGTTAATGTACCAGAGGAAGGGGCTTCAATGGGAGAGTTAATGTACCAGAGGGAGGGGCTTCAATGGGAGAGTTAATGTCCCAGAGGGAGGGGCTTCAATGGGAGAGTTAATGTACCAGAGGGAGGGGCTTCAATGGAGAGTTAATGTCCCAGAGGGAGGGGCTTAGATGGGAGAGTTAATGTCCCAGAGGGAGGGGCTTCAATTGGAGGGTTAATGTACCAGAGGGAGGGGCTTCGATGGACGAGTTAATGTACCAGAGGGAGGGGCTTCGATGGGAGAGTTAATGTACCAGAGGGAGGGGCTTCGATGGAGAGTTAATGTACCAGAGGGAGGGGCTTCGATGGGAGAGTTAATGTACCAGAGGGAGGGGCTTCGATGCAGAGTTAATGTACCAGAGGGAGGGGCTTCAATGGGAGTGTTAATGTACCAGAGGGAGGGGCTTCAATGGGAGAGTTAATGTACCAGAGGGAGGGGCTTTGATGGGAGAGTTAATGTACCAGAGGAGGGGCTTCGATGGGAGAGTTAATGTACCAGAGGGAGGGGCTTTGATGGGAGAGTTAATGTACCAGAGGGAGGGGCTTCGATGGGAGAGTTAATGTCCCAGAGGGAGGGGCTTTGATGGGAGAGTTAATGTACCAGAGGGAGGGGCTTCGATGGACGAGTTAATGTACCAGAGGGAGGGGCTTCGATGGGAGAGTTAATGTACCAGAGGGAGGGGCTTCGATGGACGAGTTAATGTACCAGAGGGAGGGGCTTCGATGGGAGAGTTAATGTACCAGAGGGAGGGGCTTCGATGGAGAGTTAATGTACCAGAGGGAGGGGCTTCGATGGGAGAGTTAATGTACCAGAGGGAGGGGCTTCGATGCAGAGTTAATGTACCAGAGGGAGGGGCTTCAATGGGAGTGTTAATGTACCAGAGGGAGGGGCTTCAATGGGAGAGTTAATGTACCAGAGGGAGGGGCTTTGATGGGAGAGTTAATGTACCAGAGGGAGGGGCTTCGATGGGAGAGTTAATGTACCAGAGGGAGGGGCTTTGATGGGAGAGTTAATGTACCAGAGGGAGGGGCTTCGATGGGAGAGTTAATGTACCAGAGGGAGGGGCTTTGATGGGAGAGTTAATGTACCAGAGGGAGGGGCTTCGATGGAGAGTTAATGTACCAGAGGGAGGGGCTTCGATGGGAGAGTTAATGTACCAGAGGGAGGGGCTTCGATTCAGAGTTAAATGGAGATTTTTTGCCAATGTACCTGTACAAACACACTGCATGGACGTCAGTGTACTCTGACTGACTCTGTGTCACAAACCAATGTTTTGGGACCTTCTTTCCTCCCGTGAGCTTTTTTTATCTTAAATCACAAGCTTAATTGAAACCAATAGTTCCAACCACTCCATCACCCCCTTTCTTGTAGACGCTTGTTGACTCTGGACTCTATGACCTCAGTGTTGGCCACTCTTAATTTGTCTGTTCTTGTTTATTTTGACCGCAGGATTGGCAAGAGCGAAGTCTGTGCCCAGCCAAACCTATTCCTCACAAGTGGTGACCCTGTGGTACCGCCCCCCAGACGTTCTTCTCGGGGCCACTGATTACTCTACCGGCCTGGACATCTGGTGAGGACACTTAACAATCTTTCAGTTAAAAACCTGTAGTGACTCAGGGGAGTTGCTGAATGCAGTGGTCAAATCAGGAACACAGCTCCTCAATCAGGGTGGAAATGGGAGTCATTGGAGGTGAAGTCCAGAATTAGCAGCTCACTAACAGTTATCATAAGAACAGGAGGAGGCCATTCAGCCCCTTGAGCCTGTTCTGCCATTCGATTAGATCATGGCTGATCTGCATCTTAACTCCATTTACTCACCTTGGTTCCATATCCCATAATACCCTTAGTCAACAAAAATCTATAAACAGAATATGCTGGAAATACTCAGCAGATCAGGCAGCATCTGTGGATCTCTACATTGGGGAGTCCAAATGCAGATTGGGTGACCACTTTGCGGAACACCTCCGTTCAGTCCGTAAGGGTGACCCCGAGTTTCCGGTCACCTGTCACTTTAATTCTCCGCTCCACTCCCACTCAGACCTCACCGTCCTCGGCCTCTTTACACTGTTCCAATGAAGCTCAACGTAAGCTCGAGGAACAGCACCTCATCTTTCGATTTGGCACCTTATAGCCTTCTGGACTCAACATCGAGTTCAACAATTTCAGACCATAACCTCTGCCCCTATTTTTTCACATGGCAGCTGTTGATGATTCTGCCATTTCCATTTACACCTCTTCTAGACTCCTCTTTTGTTTCTTTACTTGTCCCATTACCACCTCCTTTTGCTTTGTACAATCATAGCTTTTGTCATTAATCTCTCCTGCCTTCCACCCAATCACAGACCTTCCCTTTTGTTCTTTCCTCCACCACCCCCCCCTTTCCCTGCCCCTGCAATTGTTTAAAATCTTTTACATCTTTAACTTTTTCCAATTCTGATGAAAGGTCTTCGACCTGAAACGTTAACTCTGTTTCTCTCTCCACAGATGCTGCCTGGCCTGCTGAGTGTTTCCAGCATTTTCTGTTTTTATTTCAGATTTCCAGTATCTGCAGTATTTTGCTTTTGTAAAAATTTATCAATCTCAGTTTTGAAATTTTCAATTGACTCTCAGCCTCAACAGCATTTTGGGGACGAGAGTTTCAGATTTCCACTGCCCTTTGTGTGAAGAAGTGCTCCCTGACATCACCCCCGAATGGCCTAGTTTTAATTTTAAGGTTATGTCCCCTTGTTCCGGGCTCTCCCACTGGCGGAAATAGTTTCTCACAAATCCTATCAAATCCTTTAATCATCTTCGGCACCTCAATTAAATCACCCCTTAATCTTCTACACTCAATGGAATGCAAGCTTAGTCTGTGCAACCTGTCCTCATAATTTAACCCTTTTCGCCCCGGTATCGTTCTGCTAAATCTGCGCTGCTCCCCCGCCAAGGCCAATATATCCTTCCTGAGGTGATGCGAGGCAAAGGAGCCGTCAAAGGAAAAAGCATCTCCACAACCAAGGCCCATCTTCCTGCTGGAAGTGGCCATCTTGTCAGTAGTTTGTTCCCCATTTCATGAGGGAATCCACGGCGCCACTAAACTACGGCCCCTCGCAGCCTTCTGTAGATGGTGGCGCTGTTATTGATGTTATGGGTGGCCTTGTTGCCAATTTTCTCCCACTATTCTTCCCTCTCCTCCTGCCTGAAGCGATGCTGTGGGATGTGACGATTCCCTCCCCCGCCCCCTGTACCCCCACACCAGCTATCTGCTACAGGTGTCCATTCTCCAGTTGTAAGTCTGGACAGCGAGTGCTGGCAGCATGATTGACCTTGGGGACCATCGGGCCGAGCTCGATTGCACCTCACCCAACATCCAGCAGGAGTCACAGGGTAACAATCCAGGGTGGGGAGCTGGCCCATCCTTCCACCTCAGGGGCACTGAGGCCAGTTCGAGGGCCTGGTTGAGGGCAGTTAACTCGTCACAGATGAGAATCCTGGACCTCCTGATGTGCAGGGCTCAGTAACACACTGCCCTTGCCAAATGAGTTCTTGGACGAGCTGCCTATGTGTTTGCTATTGTCTTGCAATGATGATTATGGAGAGTAATTGTGTCGGTCCTTTGCAGGGGAGCAGGCTGTATATTCATTGAGATGGTGGAAGGTTGTCCGGCTTTCCCTGGTGTGTCTGATATCACGGAACAGCTACACAGAATCTGGACAGTAAGTGAACCGGACTTTGGATATTACAGTAACCCAGACAGATTCCTTCTCCCTCTGCAATCGGGGTTCGAACCCAGTTCAGATTGAGGGGAGAGAGTGACCGTTCTCAGATTGAGAGCAGCTCTGGAGCCTTGGTTTGAATCTGGCCCAGGGTGGAGGAGTGACGGGGGCGGCGCGGGGGGTGGTGAAGACTCTTTCCTTTTCTCGCAATTCCTTTTAATTTGCTCCAAGGCAGGGGAGCAGTGGTCCGGAGGGACAGAGACCACAATGACGTCGGGGACCCAATCACGTCACTTGACCCTGATCTGTCCTGTGAAGGAAACACCTTCCAGTTTCCAGCGGGTCCTCTGGACACCAGGATTCAAGTCCATCCGACTCCCGGTGGCTCGGCGGGACCGGAGCCCTTCGCTCGGGTCCCCGTTTACTGAGCGCAAACGCGGTGAGCGTGAGGCCGCGATCGACCCCGGTGAATCTGACGGAAATGGTGTGAGAAGGTAGAGAGCGCAGTGCGAGGTCTCCACTCCGATCCTGACCCTGGAGTCTCTGTTCCCAGGTCCTGGGTGTTCCCACAGAGGAGAGTTGGCCCGGAGTTACTGCACTCCCGAACTACAGAACCGGTAAACGCTCCAACAATGGTGTGTGTGTCTGGGTCTATGAGGGTGTGTGTGTGGGTCTATGAGGGTGTGTGTGTGGGTCTATGAGGGTGTGTATGTGGGTCTATGAGGGTGTGTGTGTGGGTCTATGAGGGTGTGTGTGTGGGTCTATGAGGGTGTGTGTGTGGGTCTATGAGGGTGTGTATGTGCGTCTATGAGGGTGTGTGTGTGGGTCTATGAGGGTGTGTGTGTGGGTCTATGAGGGTGTGTGCGTGGGTCTATGAGGGTGTGTGTGTGGGTCTATGAGGGTGTGTGTCTGGGTCTATGAGGGTGTGTGTGTGGGTCTATGAGGGTGTGTGTGTGGGTCTATGAGGGTGTGTGTGTGGGTCTATGAGGGTGTGTATGTGCGTCTATGAGGGTGTGTGTGTGGGTCTATGAGGGTGTGTGTGTGGGTCTATGAGGGTGTGTGCGTGGGTCTATGAGGGTGTGTGTGTGGGTCTATGAGGGTGTGTGTGTGGGTCTATGAGGGTGTGTGTGTGGGTTGATGAGGGTGTGTGTGCGGGTTTATGAGGGTGTGTGTGTGGGTCTATGAGGGTGTATGTGTGGTACTATGAGGGTGTGTGTGTGGGTGTATTAGGGTGTGTGTGTGTGGTACTATGAGGGTGTGTGTGTGGGTCTATGAGGGTGTGAGTGTGGGTCCATGAGGGTGTGTGTGTGGGTCTATGAGGGTGTGTGCGTGGGTCTATGAGGGTGTGTGTGTGGGTCTATGAGGGTGTGTGCGTGGGTCTATGAGGGTGTGTGCGTGGGTCTATGAGGGTGTGTGTGTGGTACTATGAGGGTGTGTGTGTGGGTGTATTAGGGTGTGTGTGTGTGGTACTATGAGGGTGTGTGTGTGGGTCTATGAGGGTGTGTGTGTGGGTCTATGAGGGTGTGCGTGGGTCTATGAGGGTGTGTGTGTGGGTCTATGAGGGTGTGTGTGTGGGTCTATGAGGGTGTGTGTGGGTCTATGAGGGTGTGTGTGTGGGTCTATGAGGGAGTGTGTGTGGGTTGATGAGGGTGTGTGTGGGTTGATGAGGGTGTGTGTGTGGGTTTATGAGGGTGTGTGTGTGGGTCTATGAGGGTGTGTGTGTGGTACTATGAGGGTGTGTGTGTGGGCGTATTAGTGTGTGTGTGTGGTACTATGAGGGTGTGTCTGTGGGTCTATGAGGTTGTGTGTGTGGGTCTATGAGGGTGTGTGTGTGGGTCTATGAGGGTGTGTGTGTGGGTCTATGAGGGTGTGTGTGTGAGTCTATGAGGGTGTGTGCGTGGGTCTATGAGGGTGTGTGTGTGGGTCTATGAGGGTGTGTGTGTGGGTTGATGAGGGTGTGTGTGTGGGTTTATGAGGGTGTGTGTGTGGGTCTATGAGGGTGTGTGTGTGGTACTATGAGGGTGTGTGTGTGGGTGTATTAGGGTGTGTGTGCGTGGTACTATGAGGGTGTGTCTATGGGTCTATGAGGGTGTGTGTGTGGGTCTATGAGGGTGTGTGTCTGGGTCTATGAGGGTGTGTGTGTGGGTCTATGAGGGTGTGTGTGTGGGTCTATGAGGTTGGGTGTGGGAGGGTCTATGAGGGTGTGTGTGTGGGTCTATGAGGGTGTGTCTGGGTCTATGAGGGTGTGTGTGTGGGTCTATGAGGGTGTGTGTGTGGGTTGATGAGGGTGTGTGCGTGTGGGTCTGAGGTTGGGTGAGTGAGGGTCTATGAGTGTGTGTGTGGGTCTATGAGGGTGTGTCTGTGGGTCTATGAGGGTGAGTGTGTGGGTCTATGAGGGTGTGTCTGTGGGTCTATGAGGGTGAGTGTGTGGGTCTATGAGGGTGTGTGTGTGGGTCTATGAGGGTGTGTGTGAGGGTCTATGAGGGTGTGTGTGGGTCTATGAGGATGTGTGTGAGGGTCTATGAGGGTGTGTCTGTGGGTCTATGAGTGTGTGTGGATCTATGAGGGTTTGTGTGTGAGGGTCTATGAGGGTGTGTGTGTGTCTATGAGGGTGTGTGTGTGTCTATGAGGTTGTGTGTGGGTCTATGAGGGTGTGTGTGTAGGTCTATGAGGGTGTGTGTGTGGGTCTATGAGGGTGTGTGTGTGAGAGTCTATGAGGGTGTGTGGGTGGCTCTATGAGGGTGTGTGTGTGGGTCTATGAGGGTGTGTGTGTGAGGGTCTATGAGGGTGTGTGTGTGAGGGTCTATGAGGGTGTGTGTGAGGGTCTATGAGGGTGTGTGTCTGGGTAAATGAAGGTGTGTGTGTGGGACTATGAGGGTGTATGTGTGTGGATCTATGAGGGGGTGTGTGTGTGGGTCTATGAGGGTGTGTGTCTGGGTCTAGGAAGGTGTGTGTGTGGGTCTATGAGGGTGTGTGTGTGGGTCTATGAGGGTGTGTGTCAGGGTCTATGAGGGTGTGTGTGTGTGGATCTATGAGGATGTGGGTGTGAGGGTCTATGAGGGTGTGTGTGTGTGGGTCTATGAGGGTGTATGTGTGTGGGTCTATGAGGGTGTGTGTGTGGGTCTATGAGTGTGTGTGTGTGGGTCTATGAGGGTGTGTGTGTGGGTCTATGAGGGTGTGTGTGTGAGGGTCTATGAGGGTGTGTGTGGATCTATGAGGGTGTATGTGTCTGGGTCTATGAGGGTGTGTGTGTGAATCTATGAGGGTGTGTGTGTGGGTCTATGAGGGTGTGTGTGTGTGGGTCTATGAGGGTGTGTGTGTGGGTCTATGAGGGTGTGTGTGTGGGTCTATGAGGGTGTGTGCGTGGGTCTATGAGGGTGTGTGTGTGGGTCTATGAGGGTGTGTGTGTGGGTCTATGAGGGTGTGTGTGTGGGTTGATGAGGGTGTGTGTGCGGGTTTATGAGGGTGTGTGTGTGGGTCTATGAGGGTGTATGTGTGGTACTATGAGGGTGTGTGTGTGGGTGTATTAGGGTGTGTGTGTGTGGTACTATGAGGGTGTGTGTGTGGGTCTATGAGGGTGTGAGTGTGGGTCCATGAGGGTGTGTGTGTGGGTCTATGAGGGTGTGTGCGTGGGTCTATGAGGGTGTGTGTGTGGGTCTATGAGGGTGTGTGCGTGGGTCTATGAGGGTGTGTGCGTGGGTCTATGAGGGTGTGTGTGTGGTACTATGAGGGTGTGTGTGTGGGTGTATTAGGGTGTGTGTGTGTGGTACTATGAGGGTGTGTGTGTGGGTCTATGAGGGTGTGTGTGTGGGTCTATGAGGGTGTGCGTGGGTCTATGAGGGTGTGTGTGTGGGTCTATGAGGGTGTGTGTGTGGGTCTATGAGGGTGTGTGTGGGTCTATGAGGGTGTGTGTGTGGGTCTATGAGGGAGTGTGTGTGGGTTGATGAGGGTGTGTGTGGGTTGATGAGGGTGTGTGTGTGGGTTTATGAGGGTGTGTGTGTGGGTCTATGAGGGTGTGTGTGTGGTACTATGAGGGTGTGTGTGTGGGCGTATTAGTGTGTGTGTGTGGTACTATGAGGGTGTGTCTGTGGGTCTATGAGGTTGTGTGTGTGGGTCTATGAGGGTGTGTGTGTGGGTCTATGAGGGTGTGTGTGTGGGTCTATGAGGGTGTGTGTGTGAGTCTATGAGGGTGTGTGCGTGGGTCTATGAGGGTGTGTGTGGGTCTATGAGGGTGTGTGTGTGGGTTGATGAGGGTGTGTGTGTGGGTTTATGAGGGTGTGTGTGTGGGTCTATGAGGGTGTGTGTGTGGTACTATGAGGGTGTGTGTGTGGGTGTATTAGGGTGTGTGTGCGTGGTACTATGAGGGTGTGTCTATGGGTCTATGAGGGTGTGTGTGTGGGTCTATGAGGGTGTGTGTGTGGGTCTATGAGGTTGGGTGTGGGAGGGTCTATGAGGGTGTGTGTGTGGGTCTATGAGGGTGTGTCTGGGTCTATGAGGGTGTGTGTGTGGGTCTATGAGGGTGTGTGTGTGGGTTGATGAGGGTGTGTGCGTGTGGGTCTGAGGTTGGGTGAGTGAGGGTCTATGAGTGTGTGTGTGGGTCTATGAGGGTGTGTCTGTGGGTCTATGAGGGTGAGTGTGTGGGTCTATGAGGGTGTGTCTGTGGGTCTATGAGGGTGAGTGTGTGGGTCTATGAGGGTGTGTGTGAGGGTCTATGAGGGTGTGTGTGGGTCTATGAGGATGTGTGTGAGGGTCTATGAGGGTGTGTCTGTGGGTCTATGAGTGTGTGTGGATCTATGAGGGTTTGTGTGTGAGGGTCTATGAGGGTGTGTGTGTGTCTATGAGGGTGTGTGTGTGTCTATGAGGTTGTGTGTGGGTCTATGAGGGTGTGTGTGTAGGTCTATGAGGGTGTGTGTGTGGGTCTATGAGGGTGTGTGTGTGAGTGTCTATGAGGGTGTGTGGGTGGCTCTATGAGGGTGTGTGTGTGGGTCTATGAGGGTGTGTGTGTGAGGGTCTATGAGGGTGTGTGTGTGAGGGTCTATGAGGGTGTGTGTGAGGGTCTATGAGGGTGTGTGTCTGGGTAAATGAAGGTGTGTGTGTGGGACTATGAGGGTGTATGTGTGTGGATCTATGAGGGGGTGTGTGTGTGGGTCTATGAGGGTGTGTGTCTGGGTCTAGGAAGGTGTGTGTGTGGGTCTATGAGGGTGTGTGTGTGGGTCTATGAGGGTGTGTGTCAGGGTCTATGAGGGTGTGTGTGTGTGGATCTATGAGGATGTGGGTGTGAGGGTCTATGAGGGTGTGTGTGTGTGGGTCTATGAGGGTGTATGTGTGTGGGTCTATGAGGGTGTGTGTGTGGGTCTATGAGGGTGTGTGTGTGGGTCTATGAGGGTGTGTGTGTGGGTCTATGAGGGTGTGTGTGTGAGGGTCTATGAGGGTGTGTGTGGATCTATGAGGGTGTATGTGTCTGGGTCTATGAGGGTGTGTGTGTGAATCTATGAGGGTGTGTGTGTGGGTCTATGAGGGTGTGTGTGTGTGGGTCTATGAGGGTGTGTGTGTGGTACTATGAGGGTGTGTGTGGGTGTATTAGGGTGTGTGTGGTACTATGAGGGTGTGTGTGTGGGTCTAAGAGGGAGTGTGTGAGGGTCTATGAGAGTGTGTGTGTGGGTCTATGAGGGTGTGTGTGTGGGTCTATGAGGGTGTGTGTGGGTCTATGAGGGGGTGTGTAAGTCTCTATGAGGGTGTGCGTGTGGGTCTATGAGGGTGTGTGTGTGGGTCTATGAGGGTGTGTGGGTCTATGAGGGTGTGTGTGTGGGTCTATGAGGGTGTGTGTGGGTGTATTAGGGTGTGTGTGGTACTATGAGGGTGTGTGTGTGGGTCTAAGAGGGAGTGTGTGAGGGTCTATGAGAGTGTGTGTGTGGGTCTATGAGGGTGTGTGTGTGGGTCTATGAGGGTGTGTGTGGGTCTATGAGGGGGTGTGTAAGTCTCTATGAGGGTGTGCGTGTGGGTCTATGAGGGTGTGTGTGTGGGTCTATGAGGGTGTGTGGGTCTATGAGGGTGTGTGTGTGGGTCTATGAGGGTGTGTGTGGGTCTATGAGGGTGTGTGTGTGTGGGTCTATGAGGGTGTGTTTGTGTGGAACTATGAGGGTGTGTGTGTGAGGGTCTATGAGGGTTTGTGTGTGGGTCTATGAGGGTGTATGTGAGTGAGGGTCTATGAGGGTGTGTGAGGGTCTATGAGGGTGTGTGTGTGAGGGTCTATGAGGGTGTGTGTGAGGATCTATGAGAGTGTGTTTGGGTCTATGAGGTTGTGTGTGTGGGTCTATGAGGGTGTGTGTGGGTCTACGAGGGTGTGTGTGTGGGTCTATGAGGGTGTGTGTGTGGGTCTATGAGGGTGTGTGTGTGGGGGTCTATGAGGGTGTGTGTGAGGGTCTATGAGGGTGTGTGTGTGGGTCTATGAGGGTGTATGTGTGGGTCTATGAGGGTGTGTGTGTGAGGGTCTATGAGGGTGTGTGTGTGGGTCTATGAGGGTGTGTGCGTGTGGGTCTATGAGGGTGTGTGTGTGAGGGTCTTTGAGGGTGTGTGTGTGGGTCTATGAGGGTGTGTGTGTTGGTCTAAGAGGGTGTGTGTGAGGGTCTATGAGGGTGTGTGTGTGGGTCTATGAGGGTGTGTGTGGGTCTATGAGGGTGTGTGTGGGTCCTTGAGGGTGTGTGTGTGGGTCTATGAGGGTGTGTGTGTGGGTCTATGAGGGTGTGTGTGTGGGTCTATGAGGGTGTGTGTGTGAGGGTCTATGAGGGTGTGTGTGTCGGTCTATGCGTGTGGGTCTATGAGGGTGTGTGTGTGAGGGTCTATGATGGTGTGTGTGTGGGTCTATGAGGGTGTGTGTGTGGGTCTAAGAGGGTGTGTGTGTGGGTCTAAGAGGGTGTGTGTGAGGGTCTATGAGGGTGTGTGTGTGGGTCTATGAGGGTGTGTGTGTGGGTCTATGAGGGTGTGTGTAAGTGTCTATGAGGGTGTGTGTGTGGGTCTATGAGGGTGTGTGTGTGGGTCTATGAGGGTGTGTGTGTGGGTCTATGAGGGTGTGTGTGTGGGTCTATGAGGGTGTGTGTGTGGGTCTATGAGGGTGTGTGCGTGGGTCTATGAGGGTGTGTGTGTGGGTCTATGAGGGTGTGTGTGTGGGTCTATGAGGGTGTGTGTGTGAGGGTCTATGAGGGTGTGTTTGTGTGGAACTGTGAGGGTGTGTGTGTGAGGGTCTGTGAGGGTTTGTGTGTGGATCTATGAGGGTGTATGTGTGTGAGGGTCTATGAGGGTGTGTGTGAGGGTCTATGAGGGTGTGTGTGTGGGTCTATGAGGGTTTGCGTGGGTCTACGAGGGTGTGTGTGTTGGTCTATGAGGGTGTGTGTGTGGGTCTATGAGGGTGTGTGTGTGGGTCTATGAGGGTGTGTGTGTGAGGGTCTATGAGGGTGAGTGTGTGGGTCTATGCGTGTGGGTCTATGAGGGTGTGTGTGTGAGGGTCTATGATGGTGTGTGTGTGGGTCTATGAGGGTGTGTGTGTGGGTCTAAGAGGGTGTGTGTGTGGGTCTAAGAGGGTGTGTGTGAGGGTCTATGAGGGTGTGTGTGTGGGTCTATGAGGGTGTGTGTGTGGGTCTATGAGGGTGTGTGTAAGTGTCTATGAGGGTGTGTGTGTGGGTCTATGAGGGTGTGTGTGTGGGCCTATGAGGGTGTGTGTGTGAGGGTCTGTGAGGGTTTGTGTGTGGATCTATGAGGGTGTATGTGTGTGAGGGTCTATGAGGGTGTGTGAGGGTCTATGATGGTGTGTGTGAGGGTCTATGAGGGTGTGTGTGTGGGTCTATGAGGGTTTGTGTGGGTCTACGAGGGTGTGTGTGTTGGTCTATGAGGGTGTGTGTGTGGGTCTATGAGGGTGTGTGTGTGGGTCTATGAGGGTGTGTGTAAGTGTCTATGAGGGTGTGTGTGTGGGTCTATGAGGGTGTGTGTGTGGGTCTATGAGGGTGTGTGTGTGGGTCTATGAGGGTGTGTGTAAGTGTCTATGAGGGTGTGTGTGTGGGTCTATGAGGGTGTGTGTGTGGGTCTATGAGGGTGTGTGCGTGGGTCTATGAGGGTTTGTGTGTGGGTCTATGAGGGTGTGTGTGTGGGTCTATGAGGGTGTGTGTGTGAGGGTCTATGAGGGTGTGTTTGTGTGGAACTGTGAGGGTGTGTGTGTGAGGGTCTGTGAGGGTTTGTGTGTGGATCTATGAGGGTGTATGTGTGTGAGGGTCTATGAGGGTGTGTGTGAGGGTCTATGAGGGTGTGTGTGTGGGTCTATGAGGGTTTGTGTGGGTCTACGAGGGTGTGTGTGTTGGTCTATGAGGGTGTGTGTGTGGGTCTATGAGGGTGTGTGTGTGGGTCTATGAGGGTGTGTGTGTGAGGGTCTATGAGGGTGAGTGTGTGGGTCTATGCGTGTGGGTCTATGAGGGTGTGTGTGTGAGGGTCTATGATGGTGTGTGTGTGGGTCTATGAGGGTGTGTGTGTGGGTCTAAGAGGGTGTGTGTGTGGGTCTAAGAGGGTGTGTGTGAGGGTCTATGAGGGTGTGTGTGTGGGTCTATGAGGGTGTGTGTGTGGGTCTATGAGGGTGTGTGTAAGTGTCTATGAGGGTGTGTGTGTGGGTCTATGAGGGTGTGTGTGTGGGTCTATGAGGGTGTGTGTGTGAGGGTCTGTGAGGGTTTGTGTGTGGATCTATGAGGGTGTATGTGTGTGAGGGTCTATGAGGGTGTGTGAGGGTCTATGAGGGTGTGTGTGAGGGTCTATGAGGGTGTGTGTGTGGGTCTATGAGGGTTTGTGTGGGTCTACGAGGGTGTGTGTGTTGGTCTATGAGGGTGTGTGTGTGGGTCTATGAGGGTGTGTGTGTGGGTCTATGAGGGTGTGTGTGTGAGGGTCTATGAGGGTGAGTGTGTGGGTCTATGCGTGTGGGTCTATGAGGGTGTGTGTGTGAGGGTCTGATGGTGTGTGTGTGGGTCTATGAGGGTGTGTGTGTGGGTCTAAGAGGGTGTGTGTGTGGGTCTAAGAGGGTGTGTGTGAGGGTCTATGAGGGTGTGTGTGTGGGTCTATGAGGGTGTGTGTGTGGGTCTATGAGGGTGTGTGTAAGTGTCTATGAGGGTGTGTGTGTGGGTCTATGAGGGTGTGTGTGTGGGTCTATGAGGGTGTGTGTGTGGGTCTATGAGGGTGTGTGTGTGGGTCTATGAGGGTGTGTGTAAGTGTCTATGAGGGTGTGTGTGTGGGTCTATGAGGGTGTGTGTGTGGGTCTATGAGGGTGTGTGTGTGGGTCTATGAGGGTGTGTGTGTGGGTCTATGAGGGTGTGTGTGTGGGTCTATGAGGGTGTGTGTGTGGGTCTATGAGGGTGTGTGTGTTGGTCTATGAGGGTGTGTGTGTGGGTCTATGAGGGTGTGTGTGTGGGTCTATGAGGGTGTGTGTGTGGGTCTATGAGGGTGTGTGTGGGGGTCTATGAGGGTGTGTGTGGGGGTCTATGATAGTGCGGCAGGAGCGGAGGCAGAATTCGAGAGTGACGTCACAGTACAGAAAGTGACGCCGGCGCAGGGGAAGCAGCTGATTGGGTGAGTACGGCCAGGAGAGTATTTATACTACTCTATAGTTTGACAGTTAAGTGATAGTTTATAAGGTTTAGAAGGTCTTAATTTTGTGGTTTATAGTTGCTAAGGTCTCTGTTCTGTAGTGGGGAGTGCTAGTAAACAAGGGACCTTGAGTATATCATTGAATTGTAGTGTAATTAGTGGTATTGATTTGATTTAATTTAATTTAAATTAATTAAAGGGTAAGTCATGGCAGCACAGCTCGGCCCCGTGGTATGCTCCTCCTGCACTATGTGGGAAATCAGGGACACTTCCTGTGTCCCTGACGACCATGTGTGCGGGTAGTGTATCCAGCTGCAGCTACTGGCAGACCGCATTGCAGAGCAGGAGCTGCGAATGGATACATACTGGAGCATTCGCGATGCTGAGGACATCGTGGATAGCACGTTTAGGGAGTTGGTCACACCACAGGTAAAGGCTGCACAGGCAGGAAGGGAATGGGTGACCGCTAAGGCAGAGTAGTAGGCGCAGGCAAGTAGTGCAGGGGTCCCCTGTGGCCACCCCCCTCTCAAACAGATATACCGCTTTGGATATTGTTGGGGGAGATGGCTTATCAGGGGAAGGCAGCAGCAGCCAACTTCCTGGCACCATGGGTGGTTCTGCTGCACAGGACGGGAGGAAAAAGAGCGGGACAGCTATAGTGATAGGGGATTCTATTGTAAGGGGAATAGATAGGCATTTCTGCGGCCGCAAACGAGACTCCAGGATGGTATGTTGCCTCCCTGGTGCAAGGGTCAAGGATGTCTCGAAGCGGCTGCAGGGCATTCTGGAGGGGGATGGTGAACAGCCAGTTGTCGTGGTGCATATAGGTACTAATGATATAGGTAAAAAACGGGATGAGGTCCTAAAAGCTGAATATAGGGAGTTAGGAGGTAAATTAAAAAATAGGACTTCAAAGGTAGTAATCTCAGGATTGCTACCAGTGCCACGTGCTAGTCAGAGCAGAAATAGAAGGATATTTCAGATAAATACATGGCTAGAGGAATGGTGCAAGGAGGAGGGATTCAAATTCCTGGGACATTGGAACAGGTTCTGGGGGAGGTGGGACCAGTACAAACTGGACGGTTTGCACCTGGGCAGGTCCGGGACTGATGTCCTAGGGGGAGTGTTTGCTAGTGCTGTTGGGGAGGGTTTAAACTAAAGTGGCAGGGGGTTGGGAACCTGTGCAGGGAGACAGAGGAAAGGGAAGCAAGGATAGAAGCAAAAGACAGGAAGGAGAAAAGCAAAAGTGGAAGGCAGAGAAATCAAGGGTGTAAATCAAACAGGGCCACAGTAAATTATAATTCTAAAAGGCTTAAGAGTGTTAAAAAAACAAGCCTGAAGGCTTTGTGTCTTAATGCGAGGAGCATTCATAATAAGGTGGATGAATTAGCTGCACAAATGGATGTAAACGGATATAATATAATTGGGATTACGGAGACATGGCTCCAGGGTGACCAAGGCTGGGAATTCAACATCCAGGGGTATTCAATATTCAGGAAGGACAGGCAAAAAGGAAAAGGAGGTGGGGTAGCATTGCTGGTTAAAGAGGAGATTAACACAATAGTAAGGAAGGATATTAGCTCTGATGATGTGGAATCTGTATGGGTAGAGCTGAGAAATACCAAGGGGCAGAAAACGTTAGTGGGAGTTGTATACAGACCCCCAAACAGTAATGCTGAGGTTGGGGATGGCATTAAACGGGAAATTAGAGATGCGTGCAATAAGGGCACAGCAGTCATCATGGGTGACTTCAATCTACATATAGATTGGGCTAACCAAGTTAGTAACAATACTGTGGAGGAGAAATTCCTAGAGTGTATACGGGATGGTTTCCTGGACCAATATATCGAGGAACCAACTAGAGATCAGGCCATCTTGGACTGGGTATTATGTAATGAGAAAGGATTAATTAGCAATCTTGTTGTGCGAGGCCCCTTGGGGAGAAGCGATCATAATATGATAGAATTCTTCATTAAGATGGAGAGTGAAGTAGTTGACTCAGAGACTAGGGTCCTGAATTTAAATAAAGGAAACTACGATGGTATGAGGCGCGAGTTGGCTAGGATGGATTGGGGAGCGTTACTTAAAGGGTTGACGGTGGATAGGCAATGGCAAACATTTAAAGATCGCATGGATGAACTACAGAATTTGTTCATCCCTGTTTGGCATAAAAATAAAACAAAAAAGGTGACTCAACCGTGGCTAACAAGGGAAATTAGGGATAGCATAAGATCCAAGGAGAGGACATATAAATTGGCCAGAAAAAGCAGCAAACCTGAGGACTGGGAGCAGTTTAAGATTCAGCAAAGGAGGACAAAGGGATTAATTAAGAGGGGGAAAATAGAGTATGAGAGTAAGCTTGCAGGGAACATAAAAACTGACTGTAAAAGCTTCTCTAGATATGTGAAGAGAAAAAGATTGGTGAAGTCAAGCGTAGGTCCCTTGCAGTCAGAATCAGGGGAATTTATAATGGGGAACAAAGAAATGGCAGACCAATTAAATACATACTTTGGTTCTGTCTTCACAAAGGAGGACACAAATAACCTCCCAGAGATGTCGGGGAACATAGGGTCTAATGAGAGGGAGGAATTGAATGAAATCAGTATTTGTAGGGAAATGGTGTTAGGGAAATTGACGGGATTGAAGGCCGATAAATCCCCAGGGCCTGATAATCTACATCCTAGGGTACTTAAGGAAGTGGCCCTAGAAATAGTAGATGCATTGCTGGTCATCTTCCAAAATTCTATAGACTCTGGAACAGTTCCCATGGATTGGAGGGTAGCTAATGCAACCCCACTATTTAAAAAAGGTGGTAGAGAGAAAACGGGGAATTACAGACCGGTAAGCCTGACATCACAGACAGACAGAATCCCCACAGTGTAGATAGAGGCCATTTCGGCCCATCGAGCCTGCACCGACACATATCCCACCCTATCCCCGTAACCCCACGTATTTAATCCCCCTAACACTAAGGGTCAATTTATCATAGCCAAATCAACCTGCACATCTTTGGACTGTGGGAGGAAACCGGAGCACCCGGAGGAAACCCACGCAGACACGGGGAGAATGTGCAAACTCCACACAGACAGTCACCCGAGGCCGGATTCGAACCCGGGTCGCTGGCGCTGTGAGGCAACAGTGCTAACCACTATGCCACCGTGTTGCCCATCGGTAGTGGGGAAAATGCTAGAGTCCATTATAAAAGATGTAATAGCAGAGCACTTGGAAAACAGTGACAGGATCGGACAAAGTCAACATGGATTTACAAAAGGTAAATCATGCTTGACTAATCTACTGGAATTTTTTGAGGATATAACTGGTAGAATAGATAAGGGAGAACCAGTGGATGTGGTGTATTTGGACTTTCAGAAGGCTTTCGATAAGGTCCTGCATAAGAAATTGGCGTGCAAAGTTAAAGCACATGGGATTGGGGGTAAGGTACTGACTTGGATAGAGAACTGGTTGGCAGACAGGAAGCAAAGAGTTGGAATAAACGGGTCTTTTTCCGAGTGGCAGGCAGTGACTAGTGGGGTACCGCAGGGATCGGTGCTAGGACCCCAGCTATTCACAATATATACTAATGATCTAGACGAGGGAACTAGATGTAATATCTCCAAGTTTGCAGACGACACAAAGCTGGGTGGGCGAGTGTGCTGTGAGGAGGATGCAGAGAAACTCCAGTATGATTTGGACAGGTTGGATGATTGGGCAGATGCATGGCAGATGCAGTATATTGTGGATAAATGCGAGGTTATCCACTTTGGTGGCAAAAACAGGAAGACAGATTATTATCTGAACGGCAATAGATTGGGAAAAGGGGAAGTGTAACGAGCCCTGGGTGTCCTTGTGCACCAGTCGCTGAAGGTAAGCATGCAGGTGCAGCAGGCGGTTAAGAAGGCAAATGGTATGTTGGCCTTCATAGCAAGAGGGTTCGAGTACAGGAGCAAGGATGTCTTGCTGCAGTTGTACAGGGCCTTGGTGAGACCACACCTTGAGTATTGTGTGCAGTTTTGGTCGCCTTATCTGAGGAAGGATGTTCTTGCCATGGAGGGAGTGCAGCGAAGATTCACCAGACTGATACCTGGGATGGCAGGAATGACGTATGAAGAGAGATTGGGTCGATTAGGCTTATATTCGCTAGAGTTTAGAAGAATGAGAGGGGATCTCATTGAAACTTATAAAATTCTAACAGGATTAGACAGACTAGATGCAGGAAGGATGTTCCCGATGGCGGGGGAGTTCAGAACCAGAGGTCACAGTCTAAGGATAAGGGGTAAGCCATTTAGGACTGAGATGAGGAGGAATTTCTTCACCCAGAGAGTGGTGAACCTGTGGAATTCTCTACCACAGAAGGCAGTTGAGGCCAATTCATTAAATGTATGTGTGTGTGGGTCTATGAGGGTGTGTGTGTGGGTCTATGAGTGTGTGTGTGTGTGGGTCTATGAGGGTGTGTGTGTGGGTCTATGAGGGTGTGTGTGTGGATCTATGAGGGTGTGTGTGGGTCAATCAGGGTGTGTGTGTGTGGGTCAATCAGGGTGTGTGTGTGTGGGTCTATGAGGGTGTGTGTGTGGGTCTATGAGTGTGTGTGTGTTGTAGGTCGATGAGGGTGTGTGTGGGTCTATCAGGGTGTGTGTGTGAGTAGGTCTATGAGGGTGTGTGTGTGTGTCTATGAGGGGCTGTGTGTGGGTCTATGAGGGTGTGTGTGAGGGTCTATGTGGGTGTGTGTGAGGGTCTATGAGGGTGTGTGTGTGTGGGTCTATGAGGGTGTGTGTGAGGGACTATGAGGGTGTGTGTGGGACTATGAGGGTGTGTGTGTGGGTCTATGAGGGTGTGTGTGTGGGTCTATGAGGGTGTGTGTGAGGGTCTATGAGGGTGTGTGTGATGGTCTATGAGGGTGTGTGTGTGGGTCTATGAAGGTGCGTGTGTGGGTCTATGAGTGTGTGTGTGTGGGTCTATGAGGGTGCGTGTGTGGGTCTATGAGGGTGTGTGTGTGGGTCTATGAGGGTGTGTGTGTGTGGGTCTATGAGGGTGTGTGTGTGGGTCTATGAGGGTGTGTGTGTGTGTCTATGAGGGTGTGTGTGTGTGGGTCTATGAGGGTGTGTGTGAGTGGGTCTATGAGGGTGTGTGTGTGGGTCTATGAGGGTGTGTGTGTGGGCCTATGAGGGTGTGTGTGGGATGGTCTATGAGGGTGTGTGTGTGGGTCTATGAGGGTGTGTCTGTGAGGGTCTATGAGGGTGTGTGTGTTTGGGTCTATGAGGGTGTGTGTGTGGGTCCATGAGGGTGCGTGTGTGGGTCTATGAGGGTGTGTGTGTGGGTCTATGAGGGTGTGTGTGAGTGGGTCTATGAGGGTGCGTGTGTGGGTCTATGAGGGTGTGTGTGTGGGCCTATGAGGGTGTGTGTGGGATGGTCTATGAGGGTGTGTGTGTGGGTCTATGAGGGTGTGTGTGTGAGGGTCTATGAGGGTGTGTGTGTTTGGGTCTATGAGGGGGTGTGTGTGTGGATCTATGAGGGTGTGTGTGTGGGCCTATGAGGGTGTGTGTGGGATGGTCTATGAGGGTGTGTGTGTGGGTCTATGAGGGTGTGTGTGTGAGGGTCTATGAGGGTGTGTGTGTTTGGGTCTATGAGGGGGTGTGTGTGTGGATCTATGAGGGTGCGTGTGTGGGTCTATGAGGGTGTGTGTGTGGGTCTATGAGTGTGTGTGTGAGTGTCTATGAAGGTGCGTGTGTGGGTCTATGAGGGTGCGTGTGTGGGTCTATGAGGGTGTGTGTGTGTGGGTCTATGAGGGTGTGTGTGGGTCTATGAGGGTGTGTGTGTGGGTCTATGAGGGTGTGTGTGTGTGGGTCTATGAGGGTGTGTGTGGGTCTATGAGGGTGTGTGTGTGGGTCTATGAGGGTGTGTGTGTGTGTGGGTCTATGAAGGTGCGTGTGTGGGTCTATGAGGGTGCGTGTGTGGGTCTATGAGGGTGTGTGTGTGTGGGTCTATGAGGGTGTGTGTATCTCCTGTTGGTTGGTGTACTGATGGTGATGTCAGACCAGGCCTGTAATGTTTCTCTCTCTTGTCTTTTCACAGAGAACTTTATACCTCACCCACCTCAGAAACTGGGCCACATTTGGAAAAGGTAAATGTGCTTTACTATCAATTTACCACATCGTGTGACGGAGCAATCCTGTGGGATCTGTCAGTCCAGCTGCAGTTCGAGGGGGCTGCTGCCTCTCCCTGTTCTCCACGCCTCTCATGCCTGTCTCACTTCCCACCTTTCAGACTGTTCTACTTTTGGCTGCTCCTGGGTTAAACTAGAAAGTGCAACTGGAAACATACCAGCTTACTCTGCACTTCTCTCACATCTCCCCTGTAACACCTCTCCACTCTTTCCTGTACTTTATCTTTCTCTCTCTCTCTTCTCCTATTTCTTTTGCTTTCTCTCTCTCCCTTCCTGTTTATTTTACTTTCACCCTCTCTTTCCTGTTCCTTTTTCTTTTTCTTTCTCTCTTCACCTGTTTCTTTCTCTTTCTCTCTTTCCTTGTTTCTTTTTCTTTCGCTCTCTCTCCCCGTGCTTCTTTTTCTTTCTTTCTCTCCCTTCCCATTTCTTTTTCTTTCTCTCTCTGCCCTGTTTCTTTTTCTTTCTCTCTCTCTCACCCTCCCTCTTCCGAATCTCTTTTCCTATTTAGCCAGCGGCATCTTGAGAGGGCTGATCTAACCTGTCTCTGGGGAGAAGATGCCTGAGAAGTCAGTTATAGTTTAGTATTGGTGTACGATGGAACCATTTATTGCTCATCTCTGGAGAATGTCATGTTAATGAGAGGTCGCACAACACCAGGTTATAGTCCAACAGTTTTATTTGAAATCACAAGCTTTCGGAGCTATCGATTGCTCCTTCCTCAGGTGAAGTAAATTAGATACAGAATCGCCAGAGCATATATAGATAGAAAACAAAGCATGTGTACTTTACAATTGCAGACCAATAAATTAAATCATCCTGACTATCTGCCGAGGTGTGATAAAGTTAATTAAGTCAGCCAGGAAGGTACCACATCAAAAGACATAGCAAGATACAACTGAGACAATGAGGTGTAGTCGCAGGGGTTCTAACGTGTCAAAAGCTGCCGTCTGTATGTAAAACGAAAAGCTTTAAAAAATTTTTACTTTTTTACTGGGAAAATTTTTAAAGACTACACCTCATTGTCTCAGTTGTATCTTGCTATGTCTTTTGATGTGGTACCTTCCTGGCTGACTTAATTAACTTTATCACACCTCGGCAGATAGTCAGGATGATTTAATTTATTGGTCTGCAATTGTAAAGTACACATGCTTTGTTTTCTATCTATATATGCTCTGGCGATTCTGTATCTAATTTACTTCACCTGAGGAAGGAGCAATCGATAGCTCCGAAAGCTTGTGATTTCAAATAAAACTGTTGGACTATAACCTGGTGTTGTGCGACCTCTCAATTTTGTCCACCCCAGTCCAACACCGGCATCTCCGCATCATGTTAATGAGAGGCAGGGACAGATGTAATCAGGAGCCCACTGCTCGGGGAACCCCATACCTAACAGAATATATTACCTCATCGGACGAGTCCTTCTCCCCTTCCCCTGATCTACTCGTCAAAGCACTGTCTGGAGATTCCCCCATCCGCATCTAGATTGTATGCCTAGATTCCTAAATTTGTCTGGCTTGAACCGTCTTACATCAACTGGTCCAAATTATATTTAAATTTACACAACCAGGAACCCTGCAGAGGGCTGGTGCCCATCAGAGTGAATGAGTTAAACTCTTCCGAGGAAGGTCAGACCATGAAATCATAAACTAACTGTTCTTTATTGACGCACTCATACAATTCTCAACATTTTAATGTTAAACATTAAAAGTAGCAGGACACTTAAGATGTTATTAACTGATAATCATTAAACCTCAGGTTATGAAGGCAGTTCAAGTGTATCATTGTAAGTCAACTGGGCTTGACTTAGTACAACATCAAGGTAAGCTCAATGTCCAACAATGACGTAAGGTTAGTTTAGACTAGACTCCATGTAGAGCTGACAAGTTAACAGCTTTGAATAGCCGGTCTGTCAGATACATTAAAATCCAGTTAGTTCAGCTTATTGCTGATTTAGCTCCCAGCTTCAAGTTTATACAACCTTATCCTTCTGAGTAGGTGCAGTGGACTGAATTGTCTCTCGTCCCTCTGGGAAGCTTGTGTTGACCTCCTGGGATGTGAATGCTATGAATCTTCATCTGTAGATGTGGCATACATTCCCTCTTGGAGTTGTCAATCTCTCCTAGGTAGATTACCTCACACATCAGTAGCTAAATCTGAACTGGAGCCAGTTCAGATCTCACTTCCTTTATTCCCAGGGAAACTTCTCATAAGTGCAAGTGACAGACTTGGACAATTACCTCCATCTGACTGGATTTTCCGACCTTATCCAACCTCTGTCTCTGTCTCTCTGTTTGTTTCTCTGTCTGTTTCACTCTCTGTCTATCTCTCTGTCTGTCTCTCTCTGTCTATCTCTCTGTCTGTGTCTCTATCTGATCCTCTGTCTCGCTCTCTCTCTCTGTCTCTGTCTCTGCTTCTCTGTCTCTCTAATGGCTCTTTGTTCCCTTGCTCAGGTTAGGCCTGGTTCCGCGAGCAGAGAGTCTAACATCGCAGCTCCTCCAGTGCTATCCACGGGACAGGAGCTCTGCGGAAGACGCCCTTTTACACCAGTACTTCAGCAGTCTACCCCCTGCGCTGTTCCAGCTCCCCGACAGTATGTACACATTCATTCCTGTTATAAACCTATCTTCTCTGCTTCGCACCAATTAAATCGATTTGCTGGACTGGTTAAAAACAATTACCAGGAAGAGTGACAATGAAAATGTGAGCAACGAAGGGAATTATCACAATGCAATGTAGCCACCATCGCATAATTAAACACTCTATTGCTGAAAAAGAAAAATGACGTGTAAATTATGATAGAACATTGAGAAATAATCATAGAACAGTAAATAAAGACAAAACTATAGGGCAATGATTAAACAATGAGTAAATGATAACACAACAATTAGTAAATAATACAACTACAGGTAAATAATGACAGAACTGGGAATGATTGGGTTAGTGTCAGGGTGTGATAGAGGGTTAGTATGTTTCACTTTGTTTATATTCCATTGCGCTCAGTGCCAGTATGTGTGACAGTATCAGTGCCAGTCCTGGAATGAGTGCAAGTCCTGGTGCCAGTATCGAGATCAGTTGCGGTAACAATGGCCCCGATATTAACGGGGAGACATGCTGGGAGCGGGGTTGTCTGATATCGTGTGGGAAAATCGAAGTATGTTCGGCGTGTCTCTCAGTGGCTTTTTAACTCAGCTACCTCATTATAATTTTACTTCTGGGTTCGCCGTCCAATCCGCGGCAGTGGGTGTGATGAGGACCCGCATGACGCAATCTCAACTCCAGTATTTAAAGGACCAATCCAAAGATGCAATTTGGAGGAGTTGGAGTTGGGAAGAAGAGAAGAGGAAGTTCCAGAATGGAATCGAGATGTTCAAAGGCTGCACCCTGGCTCACTGATGCCTCCCTTGAGGTGCTGCTGGGGGCTGTGAGGAGCTCGAGGGACATTCTGTTCCTCAGCAATGGGAGGAGAAAACCTGTGGCAGAAACAAAGAAGACGTATTTGGAGGTTTCCAGGAGGTAAGCATCAGGAGCATAGTGCCACGCTCCTGGATGCAGTGCAGGAAGTGGTTTAATGACCTAACCAGGTCAGGAAAGGTGAGTACAGTTGCACATTCACCTACATCATGCTATGTGCATCACCCTACCCCCTCACTCTGCCTTCTCAAGCTGACTCCATCACATCACGCCTCACACCCACTTACCTTGCAGCTGCACCCATCCTTCTCTGTCTATGCACTTCCTCACATCCCCATCTAACATCCCTCACTCCCACTCATCCTTATGCAATTTCATGCCTCTCCCTGATACTCACCCTCACCAAACACTCCACCCATTGGCTGAACACATGCCATTACACTCACTCATAGGTCTGTTCTTTCTCGTTTCTGGAGAAGAGAGCACAGAACATGAGGGAGAGGGAGAGAAGTGGAGGTGGTCCTCCAAACATCTCGCAACTGACAAGCGCAGAGGAGGAGGTGCTGGAGGTCAGTGGAGTTTTGGCGTCCCTGGCTGTCGGAGATGGGGAGACTGGGAGCTCCGAGCTACCTGGTGACTCAATTAAATATCAGCGACCCACATGTCATACGGCACTCAGTCATGTTAACTTGATTTCAACAGTGAGTGAAATAGGCAGGTAGTTGGGTTTTCACCTGGTGAGCAAGAGCAAATGGTGGTGGCAGGGACAGCAGAGAGCGCCGGCCTCTCCAAGCTCTGCTCAGCTGGACACAGATACTGTACGGGGGACCATCGATAAAAAGGAGAATCATTGAGCAGCAGCAGACAATGTGAGATGCACTGACAGGCCTTCCAAGCAATCTGACCACAATTGCAGAGAGAATGGAAGAGTACAGCTCAAGCATGAGTGGGTTGATGTTGCAGGGTATTGCGATGATGTTTTCTTGCATGGAAAGAGTGGCCAACTCCATGGAACATCAAATGAGGCAGTCAATTGAGTCCATGCACACCTTGACCATGGCCGTGCAGACTCTGGATGCCAACATGTCTGCTACCTTAAATAGGATGACAGATACCTTAGCCTTGGCCTTACAATACTGTCCTGATCTGCACCAACGTGCTCTCCAACTCAGTGGTAGCAGTGAAATGCGGCTGGGCCATGAGAGGGATGATGACGAAAGGGGAGATGGAAGTGGGGACTCTACTCAAAGCGCTACCACTTCTCACCCACAGCCCAGCTCTCAGTCAGTAGCCCACATGCTGCCTCGTCTCCCGATGGCCGAGTCTGCTCCTGCAAAGGTGCAGGTGGAACAGTCTTTGGCAGGGCCCTCACGGGCTCCAGAGGATGTCGGCCAAGCGCATCTCAGTAGTCAGAGCAGGAATCTGAGCAACCTGCCTCTACATCTGCTCAAGCCACCAGGGGTTGCACCACCAATGAGTAGTAGAAAAGGGAAGAGTAAAGCTTTGTAATTGCACAAGGGTATGCATATGGGTGTATGAGTAAATGTTGTGTTGTTAAGTTTCTCTTGTTTAATTAGGTCACATAAATATTATTATTTTCCACTTGCCCATATTATCCATTCTTGGGTGCTGGGTGGCAAGTCGCCTTTTAACTTTGTTTGATGATGAATGGGAAGACAAGAATAGACGGGGTCCAATTGAGGGATGTGCAAGGGATGGTTGGTTGTTTGCTGGACTGCTTTGTGTCAGTGGCATTGGGGGGGGGGTGCGGGGCGGGAAGAGTAGCTGTTGCATGTGCTTGTTGGAGATAGTCATTGCCTGGCACTTGTGTGGCAAGAATGTTACTTGCCACTTATCAGTCCAAGCCTGAACGTCGTCCAGGTCTTGTTGCATGCAGGCACGGACTGCTTCATTATCTGAGGAGTTGCGAATGGAACTGAACACTGTGCAGTCATCAGCGAACATCCCCATTTCTGACCTTATGTTGGAGGGAAGGTTATTGATGAAGCAGCTGAAGATGGTTGGACCTAGGACACTGCCCTGAGGAACTCCTGCAGCAATGTCCTGGGACTGAAATGATTGACCTCCAACAACCACAACTATCTTCCTTTGTGCTAGGTATGACTCCAGCCAGTGGAGAGTTTTCCCCCTGATTCCCATTGACTTCAATTTTACTAGGGCTCCTTGATGCCACACTCGGTCAAATGCTGCCTTGGTGTCAAGGGCAGTCACTCTCACCTCACCTCTGGAATTCAGCTCCTTTGTCCATGTTTGGCCCAAGGCTGTAATGAGGTCTGGAGCCGAGTGGTCCTGGCGGAACCCAAACTGGTAAGTGGCGCTTGATAGCACTGTCGATGACACCTTCCATCACTTTGCTGGTGATTGAGAGTAGACTGATGGGGCGGTAATTGTCCAGATTGGATTTGTCCTGCGTTTTGTGGACAGGACATACCTGGGCAGTTTTCCATATTTATTGAGTATGGATTACAGGTCAGTGGGACATGGCATTCCTGCTTGTATCGGAGTTGAATTTTAATGGCAGCACCGAGCGTTTAGGCTCCTTGGCATTTCTGTTCTCCCACTGACTCCTCCGTTCGTTCCTCTTGCAGTGGTTTCCATCTTTAGCGTGGCTGGTGTTCGGCTGGAGCCGGAAGCCCGGAATGCTTTCCATCCCTTTCGAAAGGACAGGTGCACTTCAATTCTTGCCTGATGTGGCAAGAGAAAGAGACAGGTAGGGAACGGATTGAGGTCAGGTCACTGCAGCCTGTGACACTGTACCCAGGAGAGGGTTGGGTGGGGAAACTGGAAATTGGAAGAAATCTTCCTCCTCTCCCCTTTCTCTGAGGAAGGAATAATTCCCAGAGCTCTGGGAGTCTGCCCCTGACTGTGTGGGACCCAGACTGGCAATCAGTGCTGTGATGGAAGGCTGACTGGGTCAGGCACTTGGGTGAGACACTGCCCTGTACAATCAGCGATGGCTCCATCGCCATGTGTGGCTCAAGCCCATCCAACAATTGGCCAAGACAACCTGCATCCTATTAGGGCAAGCCTCTGTTGTACAGCGAGGGTACATGCTGGCGCGCCTCGCCACAGATCTGCATCTACAGTTCATGCTCCTCTGTGGAAACTGCTGTGATTTAATGAGGGTGAAAAATGATCAGGGGTCGACCCTGGCCATTACCCACTGTCCAAACCCGTACCCACGATGTACTGCCTGCTCTATAGCCCACCCTGTAATGCCCGTTGGTGTCTGACCCTGTACTGCCTGCTCTATATCCCTCCTGTACTGTCTGCTCTATATCCCTCCCTGTACTGTCTGCTCTATATCCCACCCTGTATTGTTCTCTATATCCCTCCTTATACTGCCTGCTCTATATCTCTCCCTGTACTGCCTGCTCTATATCCCACCCTGTACTGCCTGCTCTATATCCCACCCAGTACTGCCTGCT
The DNA here is from genome assembly GCA_030390025.1 of Squalus acanthias. Lineage (NCBI taxonomy): Eukaryota > Metazoa > Chordata > Chondrichthyes > Squaliformes > Squalidae > Squalus > Squalus acanthias. The sequence continues at coordinate 98,518,504 of CM059427.1, read as the reverse complement.
GTAAATCCCACCCTCTGCTAACCGCTATATATCCCACCCTGTCCTGCCTGCTCTATTTCCCACCCAGTACTGCCTGCTCTATATCCCACCCAGTACTGCCTGCTCTATATCCCTCCCTGTACTGCCTGCTCTATATCCCACCCAGTACTGCCTGCTCTATATCCCTCCCTGTACTGCCTGCTCTATATCCCACCCAGTACTGCCTGCTCTATATCCCTCCCTGTACTGCCTGCTCTATATCCCTCCCTGTACTGCCTGCTCTATATCCCTCCCTGTACTGCCTGCTCTATATCCCACCCAGTACTGCCTGCTCTATATCCCTCCCTGTCCTGTCTGCTCTATTTCCCACCCAGTACTGCCTGTTCTATATCCCACCCTGTACTGTTCTCTATATCCCTCCTTATATTGCCTGCTCTATATCCCACCCTGTGCTAACCACTCTATATCCCACCCTGTACAGCCTGCTCTATTTCCCACCCAGTACTGCCTGCTCTATATCCCACCCGGTACTGCGTGCTCTATATCCAACCCTCTGCTAACCACTATGTATCCCACCTTGTGACAACCACTCTATATACATTCCTTTAAGGCACAAAAACCCCACAGGAAAAGTGGTCCAACCGTGGCTAACAAGAGAAGTTAAAGACAGTATTAGATCATAGGAAGAGGCTTATAATTTTGCCAAAAAGAGTAGTAAGCCTGAGGATTGGGAGGATTTTAGAATTCAGCAAAGGAGGACCAAGAAATTGATAAAGAAAGGGAAAATAGAATATGAGAGTAAACTAGCGAGAGACATAAAAACAGACTGTAAAAGCTTCTAGAGGTATGTAAAAAGGAAAAGATTAGTGAAAGTAAATGTGGGTACCTTACAGGCTGAGACAGGAGAAATTATAATGGGAATAAGGAAATGGCAGAGAAATTAAACAAATACTTTGTGTCTGTCTTCACGGAAGAAGGCGCAAAAAACTTCCCTTAAAAAGTGGAGAACCAAGGGTCTAGCGAGAATGAGGAACTGAAAGAAATTAATATAAGTAAAAAAATAGTACTGGAGAAATGAATGGGACTGAAAGCCGATAAATCCCCTGGACCTGATGGCCTACATCCTAGGGTTTTGAAAGAGATGGCTATAGAGATAATGGATGCATTGGTTGTCATTTTCCAAAATTCCATAGATTCTGGAACGGTTCCTGTGGATTGGAAGGTAGCAAATGTAACCCCACTATTTAAGAAAGGAGGGAGAGCGAAAATGGGGAACTACAGACCAGTTAGCCTGACATCAGTTGTAGGGAAAATGCTAGAATCTATTATTAAGGACGTGGTAACAGGGCACTTAGAAAATAATAATAGGATTGGGCAGAGTCAACACGGATTTATGAAAGGGAAATCGTGTTTGACAAATCTGTTTTTTGAGGTTGTAACTAACAGAATAGATAAAGGGGAACCAGTGGATGTGGTGTATTTGGATTTTCAGAAGGCATTCGATAAGGTGCCACACAAGAGGTTATTAAACAAAATTAGGGCCCATGGGATTGGGGATAATATACTAGCATGGATTCAGGATTGGTTAACGGATATAAAACAGAAAGTAGGAATAAACGGGTCATTTTCGGGTTGGCAGGCTGTAACTAGTGGGGTACTGCAAGGAGCAGTGCTTGGGCCTCAGCTATTCACTATCTACATCAATGATTTGGATGAGGGGACCAAATGTAATATATCCAAGTTTGCTGATGATACAAAGCTGGGTGGGAATATAAGTTGTGAGGAGGATACAAAGAGGCTTCAAGGGGATATAGACAAGCTAAGTGAGTGGGCAAGAACATGGCAAATGGAATATAATGTGGAGAAATGTGAAGTTATCCACTTTGGTAGGAAAAATAGAAAAAAAGCAGCATATTTTTTAAATGGTGAGAGATTGGGAAATGTTGGTGTTCAGAGGGACCTGGGTTTCCTTGTACACGAATCACTGAAAGTTAGCATGCAGGTACAGCAAGCAATTAGGAAAGCAAATGGTATGGTGGCCTTTATTACAAGAGGATTTGAGTATAAGAGTAAAGACGTCTTACTGCAATTATATAGGGCCCTGGTGAGACCACATCTGGAGTATTGTGTACAGTTTTAGTCACCTTACCTAAGGAAGGATATACTTGCCATAGAGAGTGCAACGAAGGTTCACCAGACTGGTTCCTGGGATGTGGGGATTGTCCTATGAGGAGATATTGAGTAGACTAGGCCTATATTCTCTAGAGTTTAGAAGAATGAGAGGTGATCTCATTGAAACATACACAATTCTTACAGGGCTTGACAGGGTAGATGCTGGCTGGGGAGCCCAGAACCAGGGGTCACAGTCTCAGAATAAGGGGTCGGTCATTCAGGACTGAGATGAGGAGAAATTTCTTCACTCAGAGGGTGGTGAATCTTTGGAATTCTCTAACCCAGAGGGCTCTGGAGGCTCAGTCGTTGAGTATATTTAAGACAGAGATCGATAGATTTTTGGATATTAAGGGTATCAAGGGTATGGGGATAGTGCAAGAAAGTGGAGATGAGGTAGAAGATCAGCCATGATCTTATTGAATGGCGGAGCAGGCTCTAAGGGCCAAATGGCCTACACCTGCTCCTATTTCTTATGTTCTTATATCCCAACCTGTACTGCCTGCTCTCTATCCCGCCTGCAGTACATCCTACCCTGTCCTTCCTGCTCTATATGCGACCCTGTACTGTCCGCTCTATATCCCACCCAGTACTGCCTGCTCTATATCCCACCCTATACTGCCTGCTCTATATCCCACCCTATACTGCCTGCTCTATATCCCACCCTGTACTGCTTGCTCTATATCCCACCCTATACTGCCTGCTCTATATCCCACCCTGTACTGTCCGCTCTATATCCCACCCTGTACTGCCTGCTCTATATCCCACCCTGTACTGCCTGCTCTATATCCCACCCTGTACTGCCTGCTCTATATCCCACCCTATACTACCTGCTCTATATCCCACCCAGTACTGCCTGTTCTATATGCGACCCTGTACTGTCCGCTCTATATCCCACCCAGTACTGCCTGCTCTATATCCAACCCTGTAATGCCTGCTCTATATCCCACCCTATACTGCCCGCTGTGAGGAGGACAGTAATCAGGAACAGGAAGCCTGGCCGAGTTTCTTCCTCCTAACCCAGGGCACTGAGGCCAATTGTATCCCCCACCCCTGCACCCTCTGGTTTTAGGACTGTCCCGGCTGAGATCATGAACTCAGACCAGACTCTGATTGCAGGTCCTGCTCCATTTGGCTCAGTGCCACACCAGGCAAAGCAATCTGTCGTTTGACTAGTTGGAAGTGTCCAGTTTATCGTTTAGAGCCTAGATGGCTGTGATCTTCCTGTGGGGCTCCACTTGTCTCTCCCTATTAATAATGGTGAGGGTAATTCCACAAGACAGATTGGATAGCCGGCGATTTTACCTCCGTAATCCTCAGCTCTTTACTTTGCAGATTGTTTTATGTGGGACACTGACATTCGACCGTCCAGACCCTCGACATCGAGAGACTGAAGACCCTCTAGCTCATATCCTGGCCACATCTTCCTAAACTCATACTGGATCAAATTCTCACCCATGGTGCTCCACCCATGATGTACCTGCCCTGGGAGTGTTTGATGGGACAGTGTAGAGGGAGCTTTACTCTGTATCTAACCCGTGCTGTACCTGCCCTGGGAGTGTTTGATGGGACAGTGTAGAGGGAGCTTTACTCTGTATCTAATCCATGCTGTACCTGCCCCGGGAGTGTTTGATGAGACAGTGTAGAGGGAGCTTTACTCTGTATCTAACCTGTGCTGTACCTGCCCTGGGAGTGTTTGATGGGACAGTGTAGAGGGAGCTTTACTCTGTCTCTAACCCGTGCTGTACCTGCCCTGGGAGTGTTTGATAGGACAGTGTAGACAGAGCTTTACTCTGTATCTAACCTGAACACTCCTGAACCCTGATTTGGAGAACTCAACGCCCTTGAGGTGATGTCTCTGCTCCAGCTTTCCCAAACAGCTCATCAGCCTGATGGCTCTGTCTTTGCTTGGTGTTGTTGACCATTATGACCACAGCCAACTTCAGCATCTTGAGCAGTTGCTCAGTGCCAATGACACGGTGAATGTTTCTGTATTTAACCCGTGCTGTACCTGCCCTGTTTGACGTGGCATTGAGTTGCAGAAATGGAGAGCGCTGTCATTTTTCGCTTTGATGAGCTCAGGTCTTGAATACCATTTTAAAAACATGATGGATACATTTTATAGTTGGAAGAGTTGTGTGATTGACAGCTGTCATTGTGGGTTGGTTGGGGGACAGTGTGTGATTAACAAGTGTCACTGTAGGTTGGTGGGGGGAGGTGTAGTCCTGGGCTCATAGTTGGCTCCAGGACTGAGCTGGGGAGGTGAAAATCGGACCACATTCCCACACCTGCTCACTGCTGTGACTTGAAAACCATGTGTGTGGACGTTGGGCATGAGCGATGCCCATCATGGTGGATTTGCCTGCCATCACTCACTATCCGGGCTTACACGTGAAGAACCGGACACCCAAATGAGGTAAAGAGGGTGTCTGGTACTTGGAAACCATATCCCACCAAGATGTCTGTACCTCCCTGGAAGGGGGGTGCGGAGAGGCGGGGGGTGGGAGAGGGGGCGGGAGATTGAACTGGATAACAGAACTGTCCCACAAAATCCGAATCGAGCCGTTCGGGTTCCATTGTATGGAGCGCCGCTCCATATTGGAAGAGTTTGGGATCGGGGGGCCCCCTCTTACACACAGTACCATTTCCCCCCAGTCTGAGGCATGATACTGTTCTCGTGATTGACTTAACAAGAGAGCCAGTAAATGGGCAAATTCAAGGTTGGTTTCTCATCCAAACTGAGCTGTGAGCTAATTGGAACAGTTAGCTTTGCCAATCCAGACAAGAGTTGCACTCCCTGTAAAAAAAAAAGTTCCTTCAGCTTGGGGCAATTACCTGCATTTCACCCCTAACAGATCCCACAGTGGAATTATTCCAAGGCTTGTGTGATGAGAATGGGGATTATTTTCCACTATGGCTCCACACTATCCTTGTACAACTTCCCAATATACAGGATTGGCCACAGCCTGTGGAAATTCAAAGTCAGAAATGGTTCTTCTTACTAAACTAGCCGTGGCTCAGTGGGTAGCACTCTCACCCTGAGTCAGAAGGTTGTGGGTTCAATCCATACTCCAGAGCCTTGAGCACAGAATCTAGGCTGACACTCCCAGTGCAGTGCTGAGGGAGTGCTGCACTGTTGGAGGTGCAGTCTTTTGGATGATACATTAACGTGAGGCCCCGTCTGCTCTCTCAGATGGGCGTAAAAGATCCCACAGCACTATTTCGAAGAGATGGGGAATTCTTCCCGGTGTCCTGGCCAATATTTATCCCTCAACCAACATCACTAAAACAGATTAACTGGTCATTTATCTCATTGCTGTTTGTGGGAGCTTGCTGTGCGCAAATTGGCTGCTGCGTTTTCTACATTACAACAGTGACTACACTTCAAAAGTACTTCATTGGCTGTAAAGCACTTTGGGACTTCCTGAGATTGTGAAATGCACTTTATAAACAATACTTAACTAAACAACTTCAAAATATCATGAAATCTCATTGCCAAACGTGTGGTTCGTGTCCCGTCCTGAATGGACTGTCCCACGTGTATCTTATTAATCTTATTATCTGCTCAACAAGTGGTGCAGTCCAGTGGAACAGTTCATTGGAAAAGACTGGATGACACAGTCTTGGTGTTGAGACCCCTACCCTTGGTGTGGCTTTGTACCAAGTTAATTTAATGTCGGAACATTGCCCTGTGGGAATGTTGCTCTGTAGGAAAGTTGCCCTGTGGGAACGTTGCTCTGTAGCAGCGTTTCTCTGTGGGAATGTTGTTCTGTGGAAGCCCTTTATTCTTCAGTGATGCCCGAAAACCCAACTGCCCGTTTTCCTGTGTGTCCCTGATGGGCAAGGCTGAGAGGTCTGACCATTAACTGGCTCTGTCTGTTGTATCTATTATCGTATATCAACTGAGGGTCAGTGTGAGGAATTCCTTGTATAACTAATCCAGAATAAACCGTGTCTGATATAGCTGTCTTTCTGGTGTCAATTCTACTTGATTTAAATCAATGAGAAACATTTTTAACACGGTGAAAGAATTCATCCCCTGGGTTGGCGGATTCCAGCTCGGTTCGACGTTTTTGACTCTGTGTTGAGTGTAAAGCCAATATCCAGGTAGCGGGAAAACCCACCCTCCCCCAGGGACATTTACCACCCAATGTTCTTATCTTCTCCTCCTCTTCTGTGTCGTCCCCTGTCCACCACTGTGCTGGACACATGGAAGAGTAACTGAGAGTGATCATTCACACACCCATTCTAAAGTTCAATGGTCGCTCGGTCCTTAAAAGTGCCACAGCAACGACCCACCCACATCGCTGTCTCTAATAGCCGGGACGGAGACTTTCCCCAGGAGCCGCAGAGTCCACCCTCTCACCGATATCTGGGACACCACCTCCGCTCGCCTGTCTCCTGAGGATTGGGAACCCGTTTCTCCTGGAAGAGCGGCCAGTGAGGCCCAAGCATCTGAAGAGAGGGACTCTTCCCAGATGGTGATGAGGAGGAGCAGTGCTGGAGGGACCCTGTCATAAGAGAGGGTGGGGGTCGTAAGGGGCTGCCTGCAAGTAAAGCATGGGAGGGGAGCTCCAAACACGGAAGAGCAAGAGAAACAATGGACTATGGTGTGCTTGTTGGTGGTGCCTTGGGAGTCCCCACCGAAGGCCTGAATGCAACAGTGCCCCAGGGACACATGAGGACTCTGAGGAATTGTTTGGAGGATCTTGTGAGAATTGGCCTCAGTTCCCCTCTATTTGGAAGGAGGAAACATCCGTCAGGTATCCTGTGATTGCTCTCTGTGCAGTGACCCTCCCGCCCCCTCCACCCCTGTGTACAGACTTGAGTGTGATGCCCCCACAGTCAAACAGTCGGCTGGCCACAGCAATAGCTTACGTTTCTACAGCACTGCTGACTCGCAGGCTGATGGCTCAGGGTGGTTCACGGGGTGTGGAGGAAGTAAATCGACAGACACTGAGCAGAATGGAAGAAAGGAAAGTTTGAAGGGGCACAGGGCTCGCTGGAAGAAAAGGGCCTTGGGGAGGTTTTGGAAAGCAGGGAGGGAGGAGGCAAAGAGGAGAATGTAGGAGGGCCAGAGGGAGAGAGAGGGAGAGAGAAGACATAAATATGGAGAGGGAGAAAGAAAGAGACAGACAGAAACAGGGAAAGACAGCAATAGATACAGAGAAAGAGATACTGTGGCAGAGAAGACAGGGGAGAGAGAGAGAGACAGAGAAAAACATGGAGAGAAAGGCAAGCAAGAAGAGACTGAAAGAAATGGAAACCAATGACAGAAAGACAGAAGACGTAGGTGAAAGAAGGATTGGTGATCATTAGAACATAACAAGAAATAGGAGCAGGAGTAGGCCATATGGCCACTTGAGCCTGTTCCGCCATTCAATAAGATCATGGCTGAACTTCTACATCAGCGCCACTTTCACGGCCCACCCCCATATCTCTTGATTCCCTTAGAGTCCAAAAATCTATCGATCTCAGTCTTGAATATACTCACTGACTGAGCATCCACAGCCCTCTGGGGTAGAAAATTCCAATGATTCACATTCTCTGAGTGAAGAAATTTCTCCTCATCTCAGTCTTAAATTGCTGACCCCTTATCCTGAGACTGTGACCCCTGGTTCTCGACTCTCCAGCCAGGGGAAGCAGCCTCTCAGCATCTACCCTGTCAAGCCCTCTAAGAATTTTATACTTTTCAATGAGATCACCTCTCATTCTTCTAAACTCCAGAGTATAGATCCATTCTACTCAACCTCTCCTCATATGAAAACCCTCTCATCCCAGGAATCAATCTAGTCAACCTTCGTTGCACTGCCTCTAAGGCAAGTATCTCCTTCCTTAGGTAAGGAGACCAAAACTGTGCACAGTACTCCAGGTGTGGTCTCATCAAAGCCCTATATAATTACAGCAAGACTTCCTTACTCTTATACTCCAAATCCCTTGCAATAAAGGCTAACATACAATTTGCCTTCCTAATTTCTTGCTGTACCTGCATGTTAACTTTCTGTGATTTGTCTACAAGGACACCCAAATCTATTCTGCTTTTCCATTCTGCCGACCAAAGTGAATAATTTCACACTTCCCCACATTATAACTCCATCTGAGACCTTCTTGCCCAGTCACTTAACCTGTCTATATCCCTTTGCAGCCTCTTTGCATCCTCCTCACAACTAACTTTCCCACCTAGCTTTGTATCATCAGCAAACTTGGATATATTACACTCAGTCCCCTCATCTAAGTCATTGATATAGATTGTAAATAGCTTAGGCCCAAGCACTGATCTTTGCAGCACTCCACTAGTTACACCATGTCATCCCAAAAATGACCCGTTTATTCCTACTCTGTTTTCTGTCCGTTAACCAATCATCAATCTATGCTAGTATATGCGCACCAATCCGATAAACCCTAATCTTGTGTAACAATTCCTTGTGTGGCACCTTATCGAATGCCTTCTGAAAATCCAAATATACTACATCAACTGGATCCCCCTTATCTACCCTGTTAATTACACCCTCAAAAAACTCAAAAATCGATTTGTCAAACACGATTTTCCTTTCATAAGTATTCCAAGTGCCCTGTTACTACATCCTTAATAATAAATTCTAGCATTTTCCCCACTATTGATGTCAGGCTAACTGGCCTATAGTTGCCTGTTTTTCTCTCTCCCTCCTTTCTTGAACACAGGGTTACATGTGCTATCTTCCAATCCATGGGGACTGTTCTAGAATCTAATGAATTCTGGAAGATCAAAACCAATGCATCCACTATCTCTGCAGCCACCTCTTTTAAACACCTAGGTTGTAGGCCATCAGGTCCAGAGGATTTGTTGGCTTTTAGTCCCATTAATTTCTCCTGTACTTTTTCTTAACTAATATTAATTAGTAAACTCTCATTAGACCCTTAGTTGTCCACAAATTCCGTTATGTTCATTGTCTCTTCTACTGTGAAGACAGACACAAAATAATGTCTCTGCCATTTCTTTATTCCCCATTATAATTTCTCCTGTCACTGCCTGTAAGGGACACATGTTTACCTTCGCTAATCTCTTCCTTTTTACATACTTGTATAAGCTCTTACAATCTGTTTTAATGCAAGTTTAACTCTTATTCTATTTTCTCCTTCTTTATCAATTTCTTGGTCATCCTTTGCTGATTTTTAAAACCCTCCCAATCCTCAGGCTTGCTACTGTTTTTGACAACATTGTAAGCCTCTTCTTTTAATTTAATATTATGCTTAACTTCTCTAGTTAGCCACGGTTGGACAACTTTTCCAGTGGAGTTTTTATTCCTCAAGGGAATGTATATGCATTGAAAATTATGAATTATTTCTTTAAATGTTTGCCATTGCTTATCTACCATCATATTGTTTAATCTAATTTCCCAATCTACCTCAGCTAACTCGCCCCTCATACCCACGTAATTGGCTTTGTTTAAATTTAAATGCCTAGTTTTGGACTTAACCACATCACTCTCAAACTCAATATGAAATTCTATTATATTGTGATCACTCTTCCTGGAGGATCCTTTAGTATAAGATTACTGCCATGATGTGGAGATGCCGGTGTTGGACTGGGGTGGACAAATGTGAGAAGTCGCACAACACCAGGTTATAGTCCAACAGCTTTATTTGAAATCACAAGCTTTCGGAGCGCTGCTCCTTCGTCAGGTGAAGTGAAGAGATGCATATAGGCACAGCATATATAGTCAGAGAACACTGCCAGATGATTACAGTTAATCTTTCTAACTGCCCTTTATCACACCTCGGCAGAGAGATAATCACGGCAATCAAAGGTGTGGATGGTGTCCAAACAGGTCAGTCAGGAAAACATTACATCAAAGACAATGAGGTGGGGTCACAAGGGGTCAAATGTGGCAGATGCTGGGGTCTGTATGGAAAACAAAAAACTTTTTTTGCGGGAAATCACAGCAGGTCCGGCCGCATCTGTGTAGAGAGAACAAGCCAACGACGACTCGAGTCTGGATGACTCTACGTCAGGTGGGGTTACTTGTAGTGTGACATGAACCCAAGATCCCAGTTGAGGCCGTCCTCATGGGTGCGGAACTTGGCTATCAGTTTCTGCTCAACGATTTTGTGTTGTCGTGTGTCTCGAAGGCCGCCTTGGAGAATGCTTACCCGAAGATCGGAGGCTGAATGTCCTTGACTGCTGAAGTGTTCCCCGACTGGGAGGGAACACTCCTGCCTGGCGATTGTTGCGCGGTGTCCGTTCATACGTTGTCGCAGTTTCCAGCAAAAAAAAAGTGACCCCACCTCATTGTCTTTGATGTAATGTTTTCCTGACTGACCTGTTTGGACACCATCCACACCTTTGATTGCCGTGATTATCTCTCTGCCGAGGTGTGATAAAGGGCAGTTAGAAAGATTAACTGTAATCATCTGGCAGTGTTCTCTGACTATATATGCTGTGCCTATATGCATCTCTTCACTTCACCTGATGAAGGAGCAGCGCTCCGCAAGCTTGTGATTTCAAATAAAGCTGTTGGACTATAACCTGGTGTTGTGCGACTTCTCATATAAGATTACTAACTAATCGTGTCTCATTACACAACACTAGATCTAAAATAGCCTGTTCCCTAGTTGGTTCCTCGACATATTGTTCTAGAAAACTGTCTCGAATGCACTCCATGAACTCGCCCTCCAATCTACTTTTGTCAATTAGGTTTGCCCTGTCTATATGAAGAGTAAAGTCCCCCACGATTATTGCATTACCCTTGTTATATGCTACTCTAATTTCCTGATTTATACTCTGTCCAACACTATGATTACTGTTAGGGGGCCTATATACTACCTGACCAGTGTTTTCTACCCATTGTTAGCTCCACCCATACTAATTCGACATGCGACTTTCTGGGCTAAGATCCTTTTTCACTACTGCCTTTATCTCATCCTTTATTATCAGGGCTACCGCCCACCTCCCCCCCCCCCAACCCCCCCAACTCCCCTTTTCCATTTTGCCTATCTTTTCTAAAAGTCAAGTATCCTGGAATATTTAGTTCCCAACCTTGGTCACCCTGTATTTCAGTAATGGCTACTAGATCAAAACCATTTATCTCTATTTGTGCCTTTAATTCATCCAACTTATTACGAATGCTTTGTGCATTCATATACAGCGCCTTTAATATTAACTTTATACTATTTTTCCCTGATGTGGCCTTAGTTGCTAATGCCCTATTACCGTTGTTAAACTCTCTGGCCCTTCCTGACACACTTTCTTTGACAATCAGATGACAAGCAGACAGGGTGAGACGTTCTCAGTCACTGGTCAACAACTAGGTGTTTGGAGGGCCTAATATCTGTCAGAATCTGTTCCCAGCTGTTATTAGGACCAGCCTGCAGCAGTCTGGCCAGCGCTCCAACCTATCCCTATTACACTGTTTAGTCGAGTAATCTGCAAAACAGAAGCTCATCAGACAGACAGATGAATTGGATAGACAGACAGACAGACATATCAGACAGACAGATGAATTGGATAGACAGACAGACAGACATATCAGACAGACAGATGGATCAAACAGACAGATGGATCAGACTGATCAGACAGAGACAGATCTGACGGTTATGACTGTGCCCAGTTACAGGGACTCTCGCTTTAAGGTGACAGTAGGGGGGAGGATTTGAACAAATCAGTTTAGAATTACACTTTGTTCTGTGGTTGGCACGGAAAAAAATGTGAGTCTGGCCTTTAGTGTGTCTGTGGGCTGTTTGTTCTCTCCCAGCTACGCCTTACTGCTTCCAAGGCAACCGACTAACACTGCATAGAGAGAGAGAGAGAGAGGCGAGACTGAGAGCTGTCAGCAGGCACTAGCTCCGGCCTCCAGGCCCTGAGCTCTGTCCTTCCACCGGGATTCGGGATCCACCAGGATTCAGGATCCAGGATACAGCAGGATTTGGGATCCACTGGGATGCAGGATCCAGGATCCACCAGGATTCAGGATCCACTGGGATTCTGTTCCACCAAGATTCGGAATCCACCAGGATTCCGTTCCACTGGGATTAGGAATCCACCAGGATTCTGTTCCACTGGAATTAGGTATCCACTGGGATTCTATCCCACTGGAATTAGGGATCTACTGGGATTCTATTCCACCAGGATTAGGGATCCACCAGGATTCTGTTCCACCGGGATTCCGGGCTCACTGCTCCTTCCAATCAGGACCGGGGAAATTTACCGAGTGAAACTCAACCAATTTAGATCGGAGAGGAGAGGACGAAATAAGATCTGCAAATGGGCGGGATGTCGAACTTGTCCTTACTGAGCCGAGGCTGCGGAGAGCTGGTGAACAGGGAACACGAGCGACTGGATGTTTACTTTGAAGCGCAGGTGAGGCGAGCGAATGGGATCCTCCTTTTCAATGAATCAGGTAATCCGGGGAAGCTGGGAATCTGCAGGCCTTCCACGCGAGCCTGCCATAAGCCGGGCGGGTGTGGGGCAGGAAGGCCAGGAGTTAGGCTGGGAGTCGGAACCCAGCCTTCCCCGCAGGTCAGGGGTGGAGCCGAGGGAGAAGTGGCCAAGCGGAAGTGGGGCACACCTGGGGGTCCAGGCCTGGCGTGCGATTTGGAACCCCAAAGATACTGAGGGCCCCAGCTTGCACCCACACCACTGACTCAGCCATCGACCTTGGAAGCTCTGGCCCCCACTGGCCTGAGATGGGCCCCTGATGATGCCACTGCCCACTGACCTCTCCCTGACCCCACGTACTTTGGCGGGGTCAGCGCTGGAGGTCATCGATAGGCAGGTCAGGCCACACACGCCAGATTCAATGGCTAATTGGTTTTCGGAGAGCTAGGGCTGGATTTTGTCTTGGAGTCGGGTTGGGGTCATGTCATCCGCATTTCGTGTTCCCCCCCCCGACTCCAGATTAATGTGGATGAATGATGCAATTTTCACTTAATTGGGCAATTGAGATCCAGCATGTGGGAACCCATGAACTAATTAGTGGTTTCAGTCTGAAAGTCGCCTCTGATGATGTCATCATTGCTGCTGCATTGCAAGTCAGAGACTGACTGGATGTTGGTGAGAGAGGACCTGCCTGGCTTTTGCTGTGAGTGGACCTGGATGCAAGAGAGAGAGAGAGGGAGAGAGAATTTTTTTGCATCCAAGTCCTCTCACAGCAAAGACCATGCAGTCTCTGAAGACATTCAATTCAGCAGCATCAGAGGCGACTTTCAGACCTAATACTACTACCACCTTCATCACATCTCCGTTGTAGACCTGCAGCTGATAGTCAGCTATCCACTTGTGTTCCCGCCAGGTTTCACTGGAGTGTTTCACACCAGGCGTGCTTCACGTCAGAAAAGGGTTAAACTAGCTAAAACGTTTCAAAATGGCATTACAGAGCCAATTTAGGGCTTGTTAAGGGCTTTAATGGCCTCTCCTGCCTCCAAGAGGCGGGACGGAGTCAGGAACCCCGCGACTGATTTTGTCAAAATTGCGTGGAGGCGGGATGGAGTCGGGATGGGGTCGGGACCACCGACCCTGCAAATTTAACCCCCCACACGCCTCCAAACCCGACTCCACGGGTCATTCAAAATCCAGCCCCTAGTGTTAGTACTGACTGACCAATCACGTTCATGAGAAAAATAGTGACTCCTTTCTCAGGGAGTATTAAAGGTCCCACCCAGGAATGGGAACAGTGACAGAATCAATACCCCACTGAGAATGGGACCAGGGGTCAGGGAGAGAGGGGCACAGTGAGGGGGACAGGGAGAGAGGGTCACAGAGACTGGGTTAGGGAGAGAGGGTCACAGGGAGAGAGGGTCGCAGGAAGAGATGGTCACAGGGAGAGAGGGTTACAGGGAGTGGGTCAGGTAGAGAGGGGCTCAGGGAGTGGGTCAGGGTCACAGGGAGAGAGGAGCTCCAAGACTGGGTTAGGGAGAGAGGGTCACAGGGAGTTGGTCAGGGGGAGAGGGTCACAGGGAGAGAGGGTCAGGGAGAGAGGGTCACAGGGAGAGAGGGTCAGGGAGAGAGGGTCACAGGGAGAGAGGGTCACAGCGAGAGAGGGTCACAGCGAGAGAGGGTCACAGCGAGAGAGGGTCAGAGAGAGAGGGCCAGGGGGAGAGGGTCACAGGGAGAGAGGGTCACAGGGACTTGGTGAGGGAGTGAGCGTCACAGGGAGTGGGTGAGGGAGAGAGGGTCACAGTGACCAGATTGGAGAGATAGGGTCACTGTAAGTGGGTGAGGGAGAGAGGGACACAGGCAGAGTGGCTCAGGGAGTGAGGGTCAGGGTGGACGTCAGAAGGAGTGGGGCATAGGGAGGGGGCCAGGGAGAGAGGGTCACAGGTAGAGTCAGGGAGGGGATCAGGAGGAGTGGGGCACAGGGAGGGGGCCAGGGAGAGAGGGTCACAGGTAGAGTCAGGGAGGGGATCAGGAGGAGTGGGGCACAGGGAGGGGGCCAGGGAGAGAGGGTCACAGGTAGAGTCAGGGAGGGGGTCAGGAGGAGTGGGGCACAGGGAGGGGGCCAGGGAGAGAGGGTCACAGGTAGAGTCAGGGAGGGGGTCAGGAGGAGTGGGGCACAGGGAGGGGGCCAGGGAGAGAGGGTCACAGGTAGAGTCAGGGAGGGGATCAGGAGGAGTGGGGCACAGGGAGGGGGCCAGGAAGAGAGGGTCATCGGTAGAGTCAGGGAGGGGGTCAGGAGGAGTGGGACACAGGGAGGGGGCCAGGAAGAGAGGGTCAGCGAGAGGGGTCACGGGGAGAGGGCCACTGGGCATAGGGAGTGGGCCAGGGAGAGAGGATCAGGGAGGGGGTCAGACGGAGTGGGGCACCGGTAGGGGGCCAGGGAGAGAGGGTGAGGGAGGGGGTCAGGGGGAGTGGGGCACAGGGACTGGGCCAGTGGGAGAGGGTCAGCGAGGGGGGTCAGGGGGTAGGTCAGGGAGAGAAGGTCAGGGAGGGGGTCAGATGGAAAGGGGCACTGTGAGGTGGCCAGGGAGAGTGTGTGAGGGAGGGGGTCAGGGGGAGTGATGGCCCAGGGAGTGGGTCAGGGGGAGTGATGGCCAGGGAGGGGGTCAGTGGGAGTGATGGCCCAGGGAGTGGGTCAGGGGGAGTGATGGCCCAGGGAGGGGGTCAGTGGGAGTGATGGCCCAGGGAGTGGGTCAGGGGGAGTGATGGCCAGGGAGGGGGTCAGTGGGAGTGATGGCCCAGGGAGTGGGTCAGTGGGAGTGATGGCCCAGGGAGTGGGTCAGGGAGAGAGTCAGGCACAGGGTGTCAGGATGACTCTCCAGAGGTCACAGGGCACTGGGTACAGCCGGGACCTGGTGCTGATCCGCTGGCCGTGTTAGTATGGCACAGGGCAGATGGGGAATGAGCTGTGCTACAGAGAGAGGGGTTTTGCTGGAGTAGATCAGAATAAACTGTTTCTGCTGGCAGGAGGGTCGGTAACCAGAGGACACAGAGTTAAGGATAATTGGCAAAAGAACCAGTAGGGAGATGAGGAGAATTTTCTTTACGCAGCGAGTTATGATAATCTGGAATTCACGGCCTGAAAGGGTGGTGGAAGCAGATTCAATAGTAACTTTTAAAAGGGAATTGGTTAAATACTTGAAGGGGAAAAATTTGCAGGGCTATGGAGAAAGAGCAGGGACTAATTGAACAGCTCTTTCAAAGAGCCAGCCCAGGCACGATGGGCCGAATGGCCTCCTTCTGTGCTGTATTGTTCTATGATGGATTCCAAGTGAGTTGATCAGCTGGATTCGAACACTCTTAGTCTCTCCTCGGTGAATCTCCAGCTCCAGACTGACCCTCCGTTATCCCGGGATTTTATTACGCTGCTCTTCCTTGTTTGCCGTTTGTTCCAGGATTATTTTAACTGGAGGTCCCGGAGGAATTCCGTCTGCGTCTCTCTGAAGCTATGCGATTCCGAAGGCTTGCTACATGACCACTGCAACCCAGCACCTCCCAAAACCTTCAGCACGCGGAGAGGGGCCCTGGTGCTCTACTCCGAGGACTTGGCCTTGCAATCCTGGCAGCGCCAGCATGGAGTGAAGTGGAGACGAGCGGCCAAAGTTCGGCTCAGCACCCTGAGGGACCTAGCGAGGGCAGTCCTTGCGTATGGACGGAGAGAGGTGGGTGTGATGGGATCACTGGGGACAAGGATCATCCGGGTCTAGACGGGTTAGACAGCGGATAAGTCGTGTTTACATAGAAACATAGAAGATAGGAGCAGGAGTAGGCCATTCGGCCCCTCGAGCCTGCTCCGCCATTCAATGCGATCATGGCTGATCATCCAAATTCAGTACCCTGTCCCTGCTTTCTCCCCATATCCCTTGATCCCTTTAGCCTTAAGAACTATATCTAACTCCTTCTTGAATATATTTAATGAATTGGCCTCAACTGCCTTCTGTGGTAGAGAATTCCACAGGTTCACCACTCTCTGGGTGAAGAAATTCCTCATCTCAGTCCTAAATGGCTTACCCCTTATCCTTAGACTGTGACCCCTGGTTCTGGACTCCCCTGCCATCAGGAACATCCTTCCTGCATCTAGTCTGTCTAGTCCTGTTAGAATTTTATAAGTTTCAATGAGATCCCCTTCTTCTAAACTCTAGCGAATACAAGCCCAATCGTCCCAATCTCTCTTCATACTTCATTCCTGCCATCCCAGGTATCAGTCTGGTGAATCTTCGCTGCACTCCCTCCATGGCAGGAACATCCTTCCTCAGATAAGGCGACCAAAACTGCACACAATACTCAAGGTGTGGTCTCACCAAGGCCCTGTACAACTGCAGCAAGACATCCTTGCTCCTGTACTTGAATCTCTCGCTATGAAGGCCAACATACCATTTGCCTTCTTAACCGCCTGCTGCACCTGAAAGCTTAGCTTCAACGACTGGTGCACAAGGACTCCCGGGTCTCATTGCACTTCCCCTTTTCCCAATCTATTGCCGTTCAGATAATAATCTGCCTTCCTGTTTTTGCCACCAAAGTGGATAACCTCGCATTTATCCACATTATACTGCATTTGCCATGCATCTGCCCAATCACCCAACTTATCCAAATCATACTGGAGTTTCTCTGCATCCTCCTCAAACACACACGCCCACCCAGCTTTGTGTCGTCTGCAAACTTGGAGATATTACATCTAGTTCCCTCGTCTAGATCATTAATATATATTGTGAATAACTGGGGTCCTAGCACCGATCCCTGCAGTGCCCCACTAGTCACTGCCTGCCACTTGGAAAAAGACCCGTTTATACCAACTCTTTGCCTCCTGTCTGCCAACCAGTTCTCTATCCAAGTCAGTACCTTACCCCCAATCCCATGTGCTTTAACTTTGCACGCTAATCTCTTATGCGGGACCTTATCGAAAGCCTTCTGAAAGTCCAAATACACCACATCCACTGGTTCTCCCTTATCTATTCTACCAGTTACATCCTCAAAAAATTCCAGTAGATTAGTCAAGCATGATTTACCTTTTGTAAATCCATGTTGACTTTGTCCGATCCTGTCACTGTTTTCCAAGTGCTCTGCTATTACATCTTTTATAATAGACTCTAGCATTTTCCCCACTACCGATGTCAGGCTTACCGGTTTAGATGGATTAGGCAGCGGATCAGCCACAACTAGACAGGCTCAGCACTGGTTCAGACATGTCTAGTTAGGTTAGGCAGCATCTCCAGACCAGTGCCACTCGATGATAAACATAACCCAGATGGATCCTGTGGTGGAATAGACACGACTGAACATTTCTGTGGTCTCGCCCCTCACCCATTCCCGATTCCCACCCCTCACCCACTGCCGGTCCCCACCCATTCCCATTCCCCACCCCTCACCCATTCCCGTTCCCCACCCCTCACCCACTCCCGGTCCCCACCCCTCACCCACTCCCGTTCCCCACCCCTCACCCACTCCCGGTCCCCACCCCTCACCCGACTCCCTTCCCCACCCCTCACCCACTCCCGTTCCCCACCACTCATCCACTCCCGGTCCCCACCCCTCACAGACTCCCATTCCCCACCTCTCACCCACTCACGGTCCCCACCCCTCACCCACTCTCGTTCCCCACCCCTCACCCAAAGTGATAGGTGGAGTTAATGGATATGGTGAGAAGTGGGTAGGTGGGATTGGGGGATTTAGTGTGAAGTGGGTAGGTGGGATTGGGGGATTTAGTGTGAGTGGGTAGGTGGGATTGGGGGATTTAGTGTGGAGTGGGTAGGTGGGATTGGGGGATTTAGTGTGAAGTGGGTAGGTGGGATTGGGGGATTTAGTGTGAAGTGGGTAGGTGGGATTGGGGGATTTAGTGTGAGTGGGTAGGTGGGATTGGGGATTTAGTGTGAAGTGGGTAGGTGGGATTGGGGGATTTAGTGTGAAGTGGGTAGGTGGGATTGGGGGATTTAGTGTGAAGTGGGTAGGTGGGATTGGGGGATTTAGTGTGAAGTGGGTAGGTGGGATTGGGGGATTTAGTGTGAAGTGGGTAGGTGGGATTGGGGGATTTAGTGTGAAGTGGGTAGGTGGGATTGGGGGATTTAGTGTGAAGTGGGTAGGTGGGATTGGGGG
>CM059427.1:98414760-98499355 GCA_030390025.1 Squalus acanthias | reverse complement strand
GGTACAGTGTTTGTGTGAAAGGGTGTGGAGTTGGATGGGGTACAGTGTGTGTGAAAGGGTGGGGAGTTGGATGGGGTACAGTGTGTGTGTGAAAGGGTGGGGAGTTGGATGGGGTACAGTCTGTGTGTGAGAAGGTGGGGAGATGGATGGGGTACAGTGTGTGTGTGAAAGGGTGGGGAGTTGGATGGGGTACAGTGTGTGTGTGAAAGGGTGGGGAGTTGGATGGGGTACAGTGTGTGTGAAAGGGTGGGGAGTTGGATGGGGTACAGTGTGTGTGAGAGGGTGGGGAGTTGGATGGGGTACGGTGTGTGTGAAAGGGTGCGAAGTTGGATGGGGTACAGTGTGTGTGAGAGGGTGGGGAGTTGGATGGGGTACAGTGTGTGTGAGGGTGGGGAGTTGGATGGGGTACAGTGTGTGTGTGAAAGGGTGGGGAGTTGGATGGGGTACAGTGTGTGTGAGAGGGTGGGGAGTTGGATGCGGTACAGTGTGTGTGAAAGGGTGCGAAGTTGGATGGGGTACAGTGTGTGTGAGAGGGTGGGAAGTTGGATTGGGTACAGTGTGTGTGAGAGGGTGGGAAGTTGGATGGGGTACAGTGTGTGTGAAAGGGTGGGGAGTTGGATGGGGTACAGTGTGTGTGAGAGGGTGGGGAGTTGGATGGGGTACAGTGTGTGTGAAAGGGTGGGGAGTTGGATGGGGTACAGTGCGTGTAAAAGGGTGGGGAGTTGGATGGGGTACAGTGTGTGTCAACGGGTGGGAAGTTGGCTGGGGTACAGTGTGTGTGAGGGTGGGGAGTTGGATGGGGTACAGTGTGTGTGTGAGGGTGGGGAGTTGGATGGGGTACAGTGTGTGTGTGAGTGTGGGGAGTTGGATGGGCTACAGTGTGTGTGTGAAAGGGTGGGGAGTTGGATGGGGTACAGTGTGTGTGTGAGGGTGGGGAGTTGGATGGGGTACAGTGTGTGTGAAAGGGTGGGGAGTTGGATGGGGTACAGTGTTTGTGTGAGGGTGGGGAGTTGGATGGGGTACAGTGTGTGTGAGGGTGGGGAGTTGGATGGGGTACAGTATGTGTGAGGGTGGGGAGTTGGATGGGGTACAGTGTGTGTGTGAAAGGGTGGGGAGTTGGATGGGGTACAGTGTGTGTGAAAGGGTGGGGAATTGGATGGGGTACAGTGTGTGTGAGAGGGTGGGGAGCTGGATGGGGTACAGTGTGTGTGTGAAAGGGTGGGGAGTTGGATGGGGTACAGTGTGTGTGAAAGGGTGGGGAGTTGGATGGGGTACAGTGTGTGTGAGAGGGTGGGGAGTTGGATGGGGTACGGTGTGTGTGAAAGGGTGGGAAGTTGGATGGGGTACAGTGTGTGTGAGAGGGTGGGGAGTTGGATGGGGTACAGTGTGTGTGAGGGTGGGGAGTTGGATGGGGTACAGTGTGTGTGTGAAAGGGTGGGGAGTTGGATGGGGTACAGTGTGTGTGAGAGGGTGGGGAGTTGGATGCGGTACAGTGTGTGTGAAAGGGTGCGAAGTTGGATGGGGTACAGTGTGTGTGAGAGGGTGGGAAGTTGGATTGGGTACAGTGTGTGTGAGAGGGTGGGAAGTTGGATGGGGTACAGTGTGTGTGAAAGGGTGGGGAGTTGGATGGGGTACAGTGTGTGTGAGAGGGTGGGGAGTTGGATGGGGTACAGTGTGTGTGTGAAAGGGTGGGGAGTTGGATGGGGTACAGTGTGTGTGTGAGAGGGTGGGGTGTTGGATGGGGTACAGTGTGTGTGAAAGGGTGGGGAGATGGATGAGGTACAGTGTGTGTGTGAAAGGGTGGGGAGTTGGATGGGGTACAGTGTGTGTGTGAGAGGGTGGGGAGTTGGATGGGGTACAGTGTGTGTGAAAGGGTGGGGAGATGGATGGGATACAGTGTGTGTGTGAAAGGGTGGGGAGTTGGATGGGGTACAGTGTGTGTGAAAGGGTGGGGAGTTGGATGGGGTACAGTGTGTGTGTTAGGGTGGGGAGTTGGATGGGGTACAGTGTGTGTGTTAGGGTGGGGAGTTGGATGGGGTACAGTGTGTGTGTGAGGGTGGGGAGTTGGATGGGGTACAGTGTGTCTCAACGGGTGGGGAGTTGGCTGGGGTACAGTGTGTGTGAGGGTGGGGAGTTGGATGGGGTACAGTGTGTGTGTGAGGGTGGGGAGTTGGATGGGGTACAGTGTGTGTGTGAGTGTGGGGAGTTGGATGGGCTACAGTGTGTGTGTGAAAGGGTGGGGAGTTGGATGGGGTACAGTGTGTGTGTGAGGGTGGGGAGTTGGATGGGGTACAGTGTGTGTGAAAGGGTGGGGAGTTGGATGGGGTACAGTGTGTGTGTGAGGGTGAGGAGTTGGATGGGGTACAGTGTGTGTGAGGGTGGGGAGTTGGATGGGGTACAGTGTGTGTGAGGGTGGGGAGTTGGATGGGGTACAGTGTGTGTGTGAAAGGGTGGGGAGTTGGATGGGGTACAGTGTGTGTGAAAGGGTGGGGAGTTGGATGGGGTACAGTGTGTGTGAGAGGGTGGGGAGTTGGATGGGGTACAGTGTGTGTGAGGGTGGGGAGTTGGATGGGGTACAGTGTGTGTGTGAAAGGGTGGGGAGTTGGATGGGGTACAGTGTGTGTGAGAGGGTGGGGAGTTGGATGGGGTACAGTGTGTGTGAAAGGGTGGGAAGTTGGATGGGGTACAGTGTGTGTGAGAGGGTGGGTAGTTGGATGGGGTACAGTGTGTGTGAACGGGTGGGGAGTTGGATGGGGTACAGTGTGTGTGAGAGGGTAGGAAGTTGGATGGGGTACAGTGTGTGTGAGAGGGTGGGAAGTTGGATGGGGTACAGTGTGTGTGAAAGGGTGGGGAGTTGGATGGGGTACAGTGTGTGTGAGAGGGTGGGGAGTTGGTTGGGGTACAGTGTGTGTGAAAGGGTGGGGAGTTGGATGCGGTACAGTGTGTGTGAACGGGTGGGGAGTTGGATGGGGTACAGTGCGTGTAAAAGGGTGGGGAGTTGGATGGGGTACAGTGTGTGTGAAAGGGTGGGGAGATGGATGAGGTACAGTGTTTGTGTGAAAGGGTGTGGAGTTGGATGGGGTACAGTGTGTGTGAAAGGGTGGGGAGTTGGATGGGGTACAGTGTGTGTGTGAAAGGGTGGGGAGTTGGATGGGGTACAGTCTGTGTGTGAGAAGGTGGGGAGATGGATGGGGTACAGTGTGTGTGTGAAAGGGTGGGGAGTTGGATGGGGTACAGTGTGTGTGTGAGAGGGTGGGGAGTTGGATGGGGTACAGTGTGTGTGAAAGGGTGGGGAGTTGGATGGGGTACAGTGTGTGTGAAAGGGTGGGGAGATGGATGGGGTACAGTGTGTGTGAAAGGGTGGGGAGTTGGATGAGGTACAGTGTGTGTGTTAGGGTGGGGAGTTGGATGGGGTACAGTGTGTGTGAGGGTGGGGAGTTGGATGGGGTACAGCGTGTGTGAGGGTGGGGAGTTGGATGGGGTACAGTGTTTGTATGAAAGGGTGGGGAGTTGGATGGGGTACAGTGTGTGTGTTAGGGTGGGGAGTTGGATGGGGTACAGTGTGTGTGTTAGGGTGGGGAGTTGGATGGGGTGCAGTGTGTGTGAGGGTGGGGAGTTGGATGGGCTACAGTGTGTGTGAAAGGGTGGGGAGTTGGATGGGGTACAGTTTGTGTGAAAGGGTGGGGAGTTGGATTGGGTACAGTGTGTGTGTTAGGGTGGGGAGTTGGATGGGGTACAGTGTGTGTGTGGGTGGGGAGTTGGATGGGGTACAGTGTGTGTGAGGGTGGGGAGTTGGATGGGCTACAGTGTGTGTGAAAGGGTGGGGAGTTGGATGGGGTACAGTTTGTGTGAAAGGGTGGAGAGCTAGATGGGGTACAGTGTGTGTGAAAGGGTGGGGAGCTGGATGGGGTACAGTGTGTGTGTGGGTGGGGAGTTGGATGGGGTACAGTGTGTGTGAAAGGGTGGGGAGCTGGATGGGTTATAGTGTGTGTGAAAGGGTGGGGAGTTGGATGGGGTACAGTGTGTGTGAAAGGGTGGGGAGTTGGATGGGGTATAGTGTGTGTGAAAGGGTGGGGAGTTGGATGGGGTACAGTGTGTGTGAAAGGGTGGGGAGCTGGATGGGTTATGGTGTGTGTGAAAGGGTGGGGAGTTGGATGGGGTACAGTGTGTGTGAAAGGGTGGGGAGTTGGATGGGGTACAGTGTGTGTGAAAGGGTGGGGAGCTGGATGGGGTATAGTGTGTGTGAAAGGGTGGGGAGTTGGATGGGGTACAGTGTGTGTGAAAGGGTGGGGAGTTGGATGGTGTACAGTGTGTGTGAGGGTGGGGAGTTGGATGGGGTACAGTGTGTGTGATGGTGGGGAGTTGAATGGGGTACAGAGTGTGTGTGAGAGGGTGGGGAGTTGGATGGGGTACAGTGTGTGTGTGAAAGGGTGGGGAGTTGGATGGGGTACAGTGTGTGTGTGAAAGGGTGGGGAGTTGGATGTGGTACAGTGTGTGTGAGAGGGTGGGGAGTTGGATGTGGTACAGTGTGTGTGAGAGGGTGGGGAGTTGGATGGGGTACAGTGTGTGTGAAAGGGTGGGGAGTTGGATGGGGTACAGTGTGTGTGAAAGGGTGGGGAGTTGGATAGGGTACAGTGTGTGTGAAAGGTTGGGGAGTTGGATGGGGTACAATGTGTGTGAAAGGGTGGGGAGTTGGATGGGGTACAGTGTGTGTGAGGGTGGGGAGTTGGATGGGGTACAGTGTGTGTGAGGGTGGGGAGTTGAATGGGGTACAGAGTGTGTGTGAGAGGGTGGGGAGTTGGATGGGGTACAGTGTGTGTGTGAGGGTGGGGAGTTGGATGGGGTACAGTGTGTGTGTGAAAGGGTGGGGAGTTGGATGGGGTACGGTGTGTGTGTGAAAGGGTGGGGAGTTGGATGAGGTACAGTGTGTGTGAGAGGGTGGGGAGTTGGATGGGGTACAGTGTATGTGTGAGGGTGGGGAGCTGGATTGGGTACAGTGTGTGTGAAAGGGTGGGGAGTTGGATGGGGTACAGTGTGTGTGAGAGGGTGGGGAGTTGGATGGGGTACAGTATGTGTGTGAGGGTGGGGAGTTGGATGGGGTACAGTGTGTATGGGTGGGGAGTTGGATTGGGTACAGTGTGTGTGTGAAAGGGTGGGGAGTTGGATGGGGTACAGTGTGTGTGTGAAAGGGTGGGGAGTTGGATGGGGTACAGTGTGTGTGTGAAAGGGTGGGGAGTTGGATAGGGTACAGTGTGTGTGAAAGGTTGGGGAGTTGGATGGGGTACAGTGTGTGTGTGAGAGGGTGGGGAGTTGGATGGGGTACAGTGTGTGTGAAAGGGTGGGGAGTTGGATGGGGTACAGTGTGTGTGAAAGGGTGGGGAGTTGGATTGGGTACAGTGTGTGTGAAAGGGTGAGGGTTTGGATGGGGCACAGTGTGTGTGAAAGGTTGGGGAGTTGGATGGGGTACAGTGTGTGTGAACGGGTGGGGAGTTGGATGGGGTACAGTGTTTGTGTGAGGGTGGGGAGTTGGATGGGGTACAGTGTGTGTGAAAGGTTGGGGAGTTGGATGGGGTACAGTGTGTGTGTGAAAGGGTGGGGAGTCTATGGGGTACAGTGTGTGTGTGAAAGGGTGGGGAGTTGGATGGGGTACAGTGTGTGTGTGATAGGGTGGGAGTTGGATGGGGTACAGTGTGTGTGAAAGGTTGGGGAGTTCGATGGGGTACAGTTTCACTATGTGCTGCACAGGCCCTGAACTGCCTGTCACTCTGTGTTGTACAGGCCCCAACTTTAATAGGAAATTGTTTTGTCTCTACAGGTTTTATCCGTGACCCAAACCTGCTCCGAGGCACTTCCCTAAACTCGCTGCTTCACCAGCAGACTAAATGCGATCTATCTGAGGTGCCCAGACCCTATCAGGTCCTTCCCTGCCTTCCATTTGCTCAGCTCTACCAGACCTGGCCGTGTTTGGAGGAGGAAGATGAAGAGGAAGCAGTCCTTGATCCAGGTACTGAACGCCAATCACTGCCAAGTTTGAGCCAGTCTGTATCTCAGAGTAGAGCCTGTGGCCCAATAGACCAACAGTCAACTGTAGGTGTTGATGCAAAACCAGTCACAGGAGTAGGGCCTCCACACTAACCCACACTGTTCGCAATGTCAACTGCGTAGTAATATAGACACAAGCTGCAGCCCTGGACCGGTGTTCCAAGGATGGATTCCTGAGTCAAACATCACCATTTATTAATGTCACACATACTCACGACCAGCATTATAACTGATGCTTTGCCACTGAAGATACACACATTCCAGCTCAACCCCCATATATCTCCCAACCCATGGCTAGTATTTTACTCCATATATACTGTTTCTAGCTGCACTGCTCCATAGGGATCTGCATTCCATGACCCTTTGCCCACTTTCGGTACCAGTACCTATTAAGATGTCCCTGGGTGTGCTAAATATTATGATCCCGAGGTTTCACAGAAAGCATTGACGATTGGGTTAGCAAGGCATAAAAAGGGAGCTGAGTCTCCACTTGGGTGATGAAGCGAATCTAAAATCTAAAAAATATGCAAATATAGGAATACAAATGGATTCCTTACTATTTCTCAATCTAATTCCCCAACAAAGCCCCTCCCTCTGGTACATTAACTCTCCCATTGAAGCCCCTCCCTCTGGTACATTAACTCTCCCATTGAAGCCCCTCCCTCTGGTACATTAACTCTCCCATTGAAGCCTCTCCCTCTGGTACATTAACTCTCCCATCGAAGCCCCTCCCTCTGGGACATTAACTCTCCCATTGAAGCCCCTCCCTCTGGTACATTAACTCTCCCATCGAAGCCCCTCCCTCTGGTACATTAACTCTCCCATTGAAGCCCCTCCCTCTGGTACATTAACTCTCCCATCGAAGCCCATCCCTCTGGTACATTAACTCTCCCATTGAAGCCCCTCCCTCTGGTACATTAACTCTCCATCGAAGCCCCTCCCTCTGGTACATTAACTCTCCATCGAAGCCCCTCCCTCTGGTACATTAACTCTTTCTCATTCTATCTAATTGCATTACACCCTGACTGACTAATTGTTCCAAACATTGCTGGTTTTTGTAACTCAGGTGAATTGGCCCCAGTCAACAGGTGGTTATAATTAAACACTGCTAACCCACTGCCCTGGTCCATCCTGAGTGGAGCAGGCATTGCAGGTTCAGGCAGCTAAAGTAGCATTACCCGCTCCCCCACCAAACTGGCAGTAAGGAGGCTGCGATCCCACCAATCTGAGTCTTCCCCAGTTACTGTTTTGGAGATACCTCGACCCTAGTGAATGTCCTGCTGGAGATCCCTCGACCCTAGTGAATGTCCTGCTGGAGATACCTCGACTCCAGTGAATACCCTGCTGGAGATACCTCGACTCTAGTGAATGTCCTGCTGGAGATACCTCGACTCCAGTGAATGTCCTGCTGGAGATACCTCGACTCCAGTGAATACCCTGCTGGAGATACCTCGACTCTAGTGAATGTCCTGCTGGAGATACCTCGACTCCAGTGAATGTCCTGCTGGAGATACCTCGACTCCAGTGAATGTCCTGCTGGAGATACCTCGACTCCAGTGAATGTCCTGCTGGAGATACCTTGACTCTAGTGAATGTCCTGCTGGAGATACCTCGACTCCAGTGAATGTCCTGCTGGAGATACCTTGACTCCAGTGAATGTCCTGCTGGAGATACCTCGACTCCAGTGAATGTCCTGCTGGAGATACCTTGACTCCAGTGAATGTCCTGCTGGAGATACCGCGACTCCAGTGAATGTCATAGAGTCATAGAGTTATACAGCACGGATAGAGGCCCTTAGGCCCATCGTGTCCACGCCGGCCATCAAGCCCTGTCTAATCTAATCCCATATTCCAGCATTTGGTCCGTAGCCTTGTATGCTATGGCATTTTTAGTGCTCATCCAAATGCTTCTTGAATGTTGTGAGTGTTCCTGCCTCCACAACCCTTTCAGGCAGTGAGTTCCAGACTCCAACCACCCTCTGGGTGAAAAAGTTCTTTCTCAAATCCCTTCTAAACCTCCCGCCCTTTACCTTGAATCTATGCCCCCTTGTTATAGACCCCTCTACTAAGGGAAAAAGCTCCTTAATATCCATCCTATCTATGCCCCTCATAATTTTGTACACCTCAATCATGTCCCCCCTCAGCCTCCTCTGCTCCAAGGAAAACAAACCCAATCTGCCCAGTCTCTCTTCATAGCTGAAGCACTCCAGCCCGGG
This sequence comes from Squalus acanthias, assembly GCA_030390025.1. Taxonomy (NCBI): domain Eukaryota; kingdom Metazoa; phylum Chordata; class Chondrichthyes; order Squaliformes; family Squalidae; genus Squalus; species Squalus acanthias. The sequence continues at coordinate 98,491,098 of CM059427.1, read as the reverse complement.
TAACATTCTGGTGAATCTCCTCTGCACCCTCTCCAAAGCTATCACATCCTTCCTGTAGTGTGGCGACCAGAACTGCACACAGTATTCCAGATGTGGCCTAACCAGTGTTTTATACAGCTCCATCATAACCTCCTTGCTCTTATATTCTATGCCTCGGCTAATGAATGCAAGTATCCCATATGCCTTTTTTACCACCTTATCCACCTGTTCCGCCGCCTTCAGGGATCTGTGTACTTGCACACCAAGATCCCTCTGACCCTCCGTCTTGCCTAGGGTCTTACCATTCATTGTGTATTCCCTTGCCTTGTTAGTCCCTCCAAAGTGCATCACCTCGCACTTTTCCGGATTAAATTCCATTTGCCACTGTTCCGCCCATCTGACCAACCCATCTATATCGTCCTGCAGACTGAGGCTACCCTCCTCGCTATTTACCACCCTACCAATTTTTGTATCATCCGCGAACTTACTGATCATACCTTTTACATTCATATCCAAGTCGTTAATGTAGACCACAAACAGCAAGGGACCCAGCACCGATCCCTGTGGTACCCCACTGGCCACAGGCTTCCAGTCACAAAAACAACCTTCGACCATCACCCTCTGCCTTCTGCCACTGAGCCAGTTTTGTATCCAATGTGCCAAGGCACCCTGGATTCCAAGGGCGCTTACCTTCTTGACCAGTCTCCTGTGCGGGACTTTATCGAAGGCCTTACTGAAATCCATGTATACCACATCCACTGCGTTACCCTCATCCACACACCTAGTCACCCCCTCAAAAAATTCAATCAAATTAGTCAGACATGATCTTCCCTTGACAATGTCCTGCTGGAGATACCTCGACTCTAGTGAATGTCCTGCTGGAGATCCCTCGACTCCAGTGAATGTCCTGCTGGAGATACCTCGACTCCAGTGAATGTCCTGCTGGAGATAACTCGACTCCAGTGAATGTCCTGCTGGAGATACCTCGACTCTAGTCAATGTCCTGCTGGAGATACCTCGACTCCAGTGAATGTCCTGCTGGAGATAACTCGACTCCAGTGAATGTCCTGCTGGAGATACCTCGACTCCAGTGAATGTCCTGCTGGAGATACCTCGACTCCAGTGAATGTCCTGCTGGAGATACCTCGACTCCAGTGAATGTCCTGCTGGAGATACCTCGACTCCAGTGAATGTCCTGCTGGAGATACCTCGACTCTAGTCAATGTCCTGCTGGAGATACCTCGACTCCAGTGAATGTCCTGCTGGAGATACCTCGACTCTAGTCAATGTCCTGCACATGCTTCTGGAATCTGCTAGAAATCAGAAGAGGAAATTAATCCAAAGTTTAAATAAAATTGACTGTTTTTTCTTGCTAAGGTGAGTCTTGCATCATCACGGATGGCGAGGATGGAGGAATGCAGTCTGACAGGTACAGGCCTGGGGGAAGTGAAAAACGGATGAAGAGGGAGAGTGGAGCGGCGTGTGCAGACCTGCGGGACTCTAGTCTCTACGTTTTGATCGCACTTCCACCCAGTGACCTGGAGCAGGTCAAGGAGGAGGCTGAACAGGTACAAGTATTAGACAGCATGTGTTAGACAGTGTGATAGATGTTTGCCAGAGGAGCATACTCCTCTGTTGATCCTCTTATACCCCTTTCCTACCCCTCTGTTGCCCTTCTCCAACCATAGTTGCCCCTGTCGTACTCCTCTGTTGTCCCTCTCGTAACCCTCTGTTGCCCCCCTTTGTTGCCCCTCTGCTTTGCCCGACTGTTGCCCCTCTCTGGCCCCCCCTTTGTTGCCTCCTCGTGTCCCCTCTCTAGCCCCCTATTTGTTGCCCCCTTCTGTTGCCTTTAACCGGTTTCTGCGGTGGCCAATTTCCTATAGGCCCTGCCGCAATCGCCAATTATTGTAAGTGGTTTCGCCCTGCCCGTAGCGAGCACGCAAACCCCCTTACTACAAGTTCTGGACGATAGGGATTACTGAGGACAGATTGGAACAGGGACAGCGTTTTCGGGCTCACCCGTACAGTGTTTATTAAGGTTGACAAAACCACTCCACTTGCATACAGTCCGAGCGGTGTGAACACAACAGTACAGTTTAAAACAGTACAAGCCTGACTTGTCCAACAAGCCCCTGCTGTGCTGACTTACCACGGCCTAAAAACACCCTCCCGTGAACTAAACTATCTCAGGACCCTTCCAACGCTAAACCCCCTCTGGTTTGGTAGGAACATACAGGCACCCCCTCACACAGCTAAGTGATCTTGTTGGTGTGCAGGCTTGGCAATGCTCACCTAGATTGCCCTTGATCTTGCTTGCAGCTTCCTCCCGTACGTCTTGGCTACCTGGTTCCATACCGGCCTTGCGGCATGCGAGTCCCAGTCTGAGTCGAAGTCCGTCTCGGTTGGAAGAGCAAGGCTCAGCTCCTCTTGACGTTCCATTGTGGGGAGGGCAGGAGAGAGAGAGAGAGAGCTATCCAAAACGGCTCGCTGATATACCCCCCCAATACACAGACCGCTGTCTGTGGTTTTAATGGACACATGGCCTCAGGGAAATGGTTTCCAGGCCTCCTCCCAGGTTTAGATGGTTTAGATCTAGTTTTGATCTCCCAGCCGATTTAACTTAACGAACTCATCTTCTTCAGAAACAATGAGACGCCAGCCTCATTATTCATGACTTGGGAGTGGGCCTCCCGGGCCATTGTTCCCAAGGACAGTCCGTTACCATATGAATGCAACCTGGTTACGTCAGCCACCTTCAGCTTGAGTGTTTTTCCACAGCTTCCCCCCCAAACAGCCTGTCCAGTTTTTAATAAGGGTATATGTTCATAATCTAAAACTCCATGGAGTCTGTGCTGACTGCTATAGGCCCTGCGGAGCTGGTAATCCCAGTGATGGAGCCCCCTTTAATCACTGAGAGACGCGGTAAATGGTGAGGAAGGAAATCTGAACCAGGCGGAGAAGGTGAGAAACCCAGCTCATTCCGATCATCACTTGTCCTGGATTCCCCTCCTACTTTGTCCAATCATTCCCCACCATCCTGGCCCCCATTGCACACTCCCGCTTCAGCTTTGCGATCTTTCCGTGATGTTCTTGGATCGTCACTCTGACCTTTCTCTGTCCCACAGCCTCCCCCCAGCTCCCTGAGCGAAGGTCAGCCTGTCGAAGGGAAGGATCATGGGCAGACGTCCAGCATCCTGGGACGGCCGACGATTGATTCCTCTCAGCTGTTCAGTCGGAAATCCCATATGACCTATTACGGGGGGTCACTGGCTGGAGCGAGGAGAGGCTTGTGGGGTGAGTGATATTAAAAAGGGTGTTTCACTCTCTCTCAGAATATAACAGAGAGACTGAGGTATAGCGGGAGAGACTGAGGGACACGGGGGAGAGAGTGAGGGATACAGGGAGAGAGTGAGGGACACAGTGAGGGGGGAGAGAGTGAGGGACACAGTGAGGGGGAGAGACTGAGGGACACGGGGGAGAGAGTGAGGGACACGGTGAGGGGGAGAGAGTGAGGGACACGGGGGAGAGAGTGAGGGACACAGGGAGAGAGTGAGGGGCACAGTGAGGGGAGAGACTGAGGGACACGGGGGAGAGACTGAGGGACACAGGGAGAGAGTGAGGGGCACAGTGAGGGGAGAGACTGAGGGACACAGGGAGAGAGTGAGGGACACGGTGAGGGGGAGAGAGTGAGGGACACAGGGAGAGAGTGAGGGACACGGTGAGGGGGAGAGAGTGAGGGACACGGGGAGAGAGTGAGGGACACGGGGGAGAGAGTGAGGGACACAGTGAGGGGAGAGACTGAGGGGCATAGTGAGGGGGAGAGACTGAGGGGCACAGTGAGGGGGAGACTGAGGGACACAGTGAGGGGGAGAGACTGAGGGACACAGTGAGGGGAGAGACTGAGGGACACAGTGAGGGGAAGAGACTGAGGGGCACAGTGAGGGGGAGAGACTGAGGGGCACAGTGAGGGGAGAGACTGAGGGCCACAGTGAGGGGAAGAGACTGAGGGGCACAGTGAGGGGAGAGAGAGTGAGGGACACAGTGAGGGGGAGAGACTGAGGGGCACAGTGAGGGGAGAGAGAGTGAGGGACACAGTGAGGGGGAGACTGAGGGACACAGTGAGGGGGAGACTGAGGGTCACGGTGAGGGGGAGACTGAGGGGCACAGTGAGGGGAGAGACTGAGGGACACAGTGAGGGGAGAGACTGAGGGACACAGTGAGGGGGAGAGACTGAGGGGCACAGTGAGGGGGAGAGACTGAGGGGCACGGGGAAGAGAGTGAGGGACACGGTGAGGGGAGAGACTGAGGGGCACGGGGGAGAGAGTGAGGGTCACAGTGAGGGGAGAGACTGAGGGACACAGTGAGGGGAAGAGACTGAGGGGCACAGTGAGGGGAGAGAGAGTGAGGGACACGGGGAGAGACTGAGGGACACAGTGAGGGGAGAGACTGAGGGGCACAGTGAGGGGAGAGACTGAGGGGCACAGTGAGGGGAGAGACTGAGGGACACGGGGAGAGAGTGAGGGACACGGTGAGGGGAGAGAGAGTGAGGGACACAGTGAGGGGGAGAGACTGAGGGGCACAGTGAGGGGAGAGAGAGTGAAGGACACAGTGAGGGGGAGAGACTGAGGGGCACAGTGAGGGGAGAGAGAGTGAGGGACACAGTGAGGGGGAGAGACTGAGGGGCACAGTGAGGGGAGAGAGAGTGAGGGACACAGTGAGGGGGAGACTGAGGGACACAGTGAGGGGGAGACTGAGGGACACGGTGAGGGGGAGACTGAGGGACACAGTGAGGGGGAGACTGAGGGATACAGTGAGGGGGAGACTGAGGGACACGGTGAGGGGGAGACTGAGGTACACAGTGAGGGGAGAGACTGAGGGACACAGTGAGGGGGAGACTGAGGGCACAGTGAGGGGAGAGACTGAGGGGCACGGGGGAGAGAGTGAGGGACACGGTGAGGGGAGAGACTGAGGGGCACGGGGGAGAGAGTGAGGGGCACAGTGAGGGGAGAGACTGAGGGACACAGTGAGGGGAAGAGACTGAGGGGCACAGTGAGGGGAGAGAGAGTGAGGGACACGGGGAGAGACTGAGGGACACAGTGATGGGAGAGACTGAGGGGCACAGTGAGGGGAGAGACTGAGGGGCACAGTGAGGGGAGAGACTGAGGGACACGGGGGAGAGAGTGAGGGACACGGTGAGGGGAGAGAGAGTGAGGGACACAGTGAGGGGGAGAGACTGAGGGGCACAGTGAGGGGAGAGAGTGAGGGACACAGTGAGGGGGAGAGACTGAGGGGCACAGTGAGGGGAGAGAGAGTGAGGGACACAGTGAGGGGGAGAGACTGAGGGGCACAGTGAGGGGAGAGAGAGTGAGGGACACAGTGAGGGGGAGACTGAGGGACACAGTGAGGGGGAGACTGAGGGACACGGTGAGGGGAAGACTGAGGGACACAGTGAGGGGGAGACTGAGGGACACAGTGAGGGGGAGACTGAGGGACCCGGTGAGGGGGAGACTGAGGGACACAGTGAGGGGGAGACTGAGGGACACAGTGAGGGGAAGACTGAGGGTCACGGTGAGGGGGAGACTGAGGGACACAGTGAGGGGGAGAGACTGAGGGACACGGGGGAGAGAGTGAGGGACACAGGGAGAGAGTGAGGGGCACAGTGAGGGGAGAGACTGAGGGACACGGGGGAGAGACTGAGGGACACAGTGAGGGGGAGAGACTGAGGGGCACAGTGAGGGGGAGAGACTGAGGGGCACAGTGAGGGGGAGACTGAGGGTCACGGTGAGGGGGAGACTGAGGGACACAGCGAGGGGGAGAGACTGAGGGACATGGGGGAGAGAGTGAGGGACACAGGGAGAGAGTGAGGGACACAGTGAGGGGAGAGACTGAGGGACACGGGGGAGAGACTGAGGCCCAGTGAGGGGGAGAGACTGAGGGGCACAGTGAGGGGGAGACTGAGGGTCACGGTGAGGGGGAGACTGAGGGACACAGTGAGGGGGAGAGACTGAGGGACACGGGGGAGAGAGTGAGGGACACAGTGAGGGGGAGAGACTGAGGGACATGGGGGAGAGAGTGAGGGACACAGTGAGGGGGAGAGACTGAGGGACATGGGGAGAGAGTGAGGGACACAGGGAGAGAGTGAGGGGCACAGTGAGGGGAGAGACTGAGGCACACGGGGGAGAGACTGAGGGACACAGTGAGGGGGAGAGACTGAGGGACACAGTGAGGGGGAGAGACTGAGGGGCACAGTGAGGGGGAGACTGAGGGTCACGGTGAGGGGGAGACTGAGGGACACAGTGAGGGGGAGAGACTGAGGGACACGGGGGAGAGAGTGAGGGACACAGTGAGGGGGAGAGACTGAGGGACATGGGGGAGAGAGTGAGGGACACAGGGAGAGAGTGAGGGGCACAGTGAGGGGAGAGACTGAGGCACACGGGGGAGAGACTGAGGGACACAGTGAGGGGGAGAGACTGAGGGACACAGTGAGGGGGAGAGACTGAGGGGCACAGTGAGGGGGAGACTGAGGGGCACAGTGAGGGGAGAGAGAGTGAGGGGCACAGTGAGGGGAGAGAGAGTGAGGGACACGGGGGAGAGAGTGAGGGACACGGTGAGGGGGAGAGAGTGAGGGGCACAGTGAGGGGAGAGAGAGTGAGGGGCACAGTGAGGGAAGAGAGAGTGAGGGGCACAGTGAGGGGAGAGAGAGTGAGGGACACGGGGGAGAGACTGAGGGACACGGGAGAGAGAGTGAGGGACACAGTGAGGGGAGAGACTGAGGGGCACAGTGAGGGGGAGAGACTGAGGGGCACAGTGAGGGGGTGAGACTGAGGGACACAGTGAGGGGGAGAGACTGAGGGGCACAGTGAGGGGGAGAGACTGAGGGGCACGGTGAGGGGGAGAGACTGAGGGCCACAGTGAGGGGAGAGACTGAGGGACACAGTGAGGGGGAGAGACTGAGGGGCACAGTGAGGGGGAGAGACTGAGGGACACGGGGGAGAGACTGAGGGCCACAGTGAGGGGAGAGACTGAGGGACACAGTGAGGGGAGAGACTGAGGGACACAGTGAGGGGAGAGACTGAGGGGCACAGTGAGGGGAAGAGACTGAGGGGCACAGTGAGGGGAGAGACAGAGGGGCACAGTGAGGGGAGAGACTGAGGGACACAGTGAGGGGAGAGAGAGTGAGGGACACGGGGGAGAGAGTGAGGGACACGGTGAGGGGGAGAGAGTGAGGGGCACAGTGAGGGGAGAGAGAGTGAGGGGCACAGTGAGGGAAGAGAGAGTGAGGGGCACAGTGAGGGGAGAGAGAGTGAGGGACACGGGGGAGAGACTGAGGGACACGGGGGAGAGAGTGAGGGACACAGTGAGGGGAGAGACTGAGGGACACGGGGGAGAGAGTGAGGGACACGGGAGAGAGAGTGAGGGACACAGTGAGGGGGCGAGACTGAGGGGCACAGTGAGGGGGAGAGACTGAGGGGCACAGTGAGGGGGAGAGACTGAGGGACACAGTGAGGGGGAGAGACTGAGGGGCACAGTGAGGGGGAGAGACTGAGGGACACGGGGGAGAGACTGAGGGCCACAGTGAGGGGAGAGACTGAGGGACACAGTGAGGGGAGAGACTGAGGGACACAGTGAGGGGAGAGACTGAGGGGCACAGTGAGGGGAAGAGACTGAGGGGCACAGTGAGGGGAGAGACAGAGGGGCACAGTGAGGGGAGAGACTGAGGGACACAGTGAGGGGAGAGAGAGTGAGGGGCACAGTGAGGGGGAGAGACTGAGGGGCACAGTGAGGGGAGAGACTGAGGGGCTCAGTGAGGGGAGAGAGAGTGAGTGACACAGTGAGGGGGAGAGACTGAGGGGCACAGTGAGGGGGAGAGAGTGAGGGGCACAGTGAGGGGGAGAGACTGAGGGACACAGTGAGGGGAGAGAGAGTGAGGGACACAGGGGAGAGAGTGAGGGACACGGTGAGGGGGAGAGAGTGAGGGGCACTGTGAGGGGGAGACTGAGGGACACAGTGAGGGGGAGACTGAGGGTCACGGTGAGGGGGAGACTGAGGGTCACGGTGAGGGAGAGACTGAGGGTCACAGTGAGGGGGAGACTGAGGGTCACAGTGAGGGGGAGACTGAGGGACACGAGGGAGAGACTGAGGGACACAGTGAGGGGGAGAGACTGAGGGACACAGTGAGGGGAGAGACTGAGGGGCACAGTGAGGGGAGAGACTGAGGGACACAGTGAGGGGAGAGACTGAGGGGCACAGTGAGGGGGAGAGAGAGTGAGGGACACAGTGAGGGGAGAGACTGAGGGACACAGTGAGGGGGAGACTGAGGGACACGAGGGAGAGACTGAGGGGCACAGTGAGGGGGAGAGACTGAGGGGCACAGTGAGGGGAGAGACTGAGGGACACAGTGAGGGGAGAGAGTGAGGGACACAGTGAGGGGAGAGACTGAGGGACACAGTGAGGGGGAGAGACTGAGGGACACAGTGAGGGGAGAGAGAGTGAGGGGCACAGTGAGGGGGAGAGACTGAGGGGCACAGTGAGGGGGAGAGACTGAGGGACACGGGGAGAGACTGAGGGACACAGTGAGGGGAGAGACTGAGGGACACAGTGAGGGGGAGACTGAGGGGCACAGTGAGGGGGAGAGACTGAGGGGCACAGTGAGGGGGAGAGACTGATGGACACAGTGAGGGGGAGAGACTGAGGGACACAGTGAGGGGAGAGACTGAGGGACACAGTGAGGGGGAGACTGAGGGTCACGGTGAGGGGGAGACTGAGGGTCACGGTGAGGGAGAGACTGAGGGACACAGTGAGGGGGAGAGACTGAGGGGCACAGTGAGGGGGAGAGAGTGAGGGACACGGGGGAGTGAGTGAGGGACACGGGGGAGAGAGTGAGGGACACAGTGAGGGGAGAGACTGAGGGACACGGGGAGAGACTGAGGGGCACAGTGAGGGGGAGACTGAGGGACACGGTGAGGGGGAGACTGAGGGGCACAGTGAGGGGGAGAGAGTGAGGGCCACAGTGAGGGGAGAGACTGAGGGACACAGTGAGGGGGAGAGACTGAGGGCCACAGTGAGGGGGAGAGACTGAGGGACACAGTGAGGGGGAGAGACTGACGGACACAGTGAGGGGAGAGAGAGTGAGGGACACAGTGAGGGCAGAGACTGACGGACACGGTGAGGGGGAGACTGAGGGACACAGTGAGGGGGAGACTGAGGGACACAGTGAGGGGAGAGACTGAGGGACACAGTGAGGGGAGAGAGTGAGGGACACAGTGAGGGGGAGAGACTGAGGGGCACAGTGAGGGGAGAGACTGAGGGGCACTGTGAGGGGGAGACTGAGGGACACGGGGAGGGGGAGAGACTGAGGGACACAGTGAGGGGAGAGAGAGTGAGGGGCACAGTGAGGGGAGAGAGAGTGAGGGACACGGTGAGGGGGAGAGAGTGAGGGGCACAGTGAGGGGAGAGACTGAGGGGCACAGTGAGGGGGAGAGACTGATGGACACAGTGAGGGGGAGAGACTGAGGGACACAGTGAGGGGAGAGACTGAGGGACACAGTGAGGGAGAGACTGAGGGACACAGTGAGAGGGAGAGACTGAGGGGCACAGTGAGGGGGAGAGAGTGAGGGACACGGGGGAGTGAGTGAGGGACACGGGGGAGAGAGTGAGGGACACAGTGAGGGGAGAGACTGAGGGACACGGGGAGAGACTGAGGGGCACAGTGAGGGGGAGACTGAGGGACACGTTGAGGGGGAGACTGAGGGGCACAGTGAGGGGGAGAGAGTGAGGGCCACAGTGAGGGGAGAGACTGAGGGACACAGTGAGGGGGAGAGACTGAGGGCCACAGTGAGGGGGAGAGACTGAGGGACACAGTGAGGGGGAGAGACTGACGGACACAGTGAGGGGAGAGAGAGTGAGGGACACAGTGAGGGGAGAGACTGAGGGACACGGTGAGGGGGAGACTGAGGGACACAGTGAGGGGGAGACTGAGGGACACGGTGAGGGGGAGACTGAGGGACACAGTGAGGGGGAGACTGAGGGACACAGTGAGGGGAGAGACTGAGGGACACGGTGAGGGGGAGACTGAGGGACACAGTGAGGGGGAGACTGAGGGTCACAGTGAGGGGGAGACTGAGGGACACGGTGAGGGGGAGACTGAGGGACACGGTGAGGGGGAGACTGAGGGACACGGTGAGGGGGAGACTGAGGGACACAGTGAGGGGGAGACTGAGGGACACGGGGGAGAGACTGAGGGTCACGGTGAGGGGGAGACTGAGGGTCATGGTGAGGGGGAGACTGAGGGACACAGTGAGGGGGAGACTGAGGGTAACGGTGAGGGGGAGACTGAGGGACACAGTGAGGGGGAGACTGAGGGTCACGGTGAGGGGGAGACTGAGGGACACAGTGAGGGGGAGACTGAGGGTAACGGTGAGGGGGAGACTGAGGGACACAGTGAGGGGGAGACTGAGGGTCACGGTGAGGGGGAGACTGAGGGACACAGTGAGGGGGAGACTGAGGGTCACGGTGAGGGGGAGACTGAGGGACACGGTGAGGGGGAGACTGAGGGTCACGGGGGAGAGACTGAGGGACACGGTGAGGGGGAGACTGAGGGACACAGTGAGGGGGAGACTGAGGGTCACGGTGAGGGGGAGACTGAGGGACACGGTGAGGGGGAGACTGAGGGTCACGGGGGGGGGAGAGACTGAGGGACCCAAAGTGGTGGTTGGGGGAGAGTGATGTTCTGTGCTGGGTTTGTATCCCGTCTTGCAGTGCCCTGGGATATCCCGTCCAATCAGTTGCTCGACAGTAAACATGGGAATAACCATCAGGTGCGAGACATGAGGAAGGAAGATAGCCATCATACCCTTTCCAAAATCGAGGCAGTTGGTTGGATAGTCACCCCCCAGGGGTTCAATGACCTGTCTTCTCACATCTTTTTTTAAAATTCGTTTATGGGATGTGGGCGTCGCTGGCAAGGCCGGCATTTATTGCCCATCCCTAGTTGCCCTCGAGAAGGTGGTGGTGAGCTGCCTTCTTGAACCGCTGCAGTCCGTGTGGTGAAGATACTCCCGCAGTGCGGTTAGGGAGGGAGTTCCAGGATTTTGACCCAGCGACGATGAAGGAACAGCAATATATTTCCAAGTCAGGATGGTGTGTGACTTGGAGGGGAGCTTGGAGGTGGTGGTGTTCCCATGCGCCTGCTGCCCTTGTCCTTCTAGGTGATAGATCGTGGGTTTGGGAGGTGCTGTTGAAGAAGCCTTGGCAAGTTGCTGCAGTGCATCTTGTAGATGGTACACACTGCAGCCACGGTACATGGAGGGAGTGAATGTTTAAGGTGGTGGATGGGGTACCAATCTTGCGGGCTTCTTTGTCCTGGATGGTGTCGAGTTCTTGAGTGTTGTTGGAGCTGCACTCATCCAGGCAAGTGGAGAGTATTCCATCACACTCCTTACTTGTGCCTTGTAGATGGTGGAAAGGCTTTGGGGAGTCAGGAGGTGAGACACTCGCCGCAGAATACCTAGCCTCTGACTTGTTCTTGTTGCCACAGTATTTATGTGGCTGGTCCAGTTAAGTTGCTGGTCAATGGTGACCCCCAGGATGTTGATGGTGGGGGATTCAGCAATGGTAATGCCGTTGAATGTCAAGAGGAGGTGGTTAGACTCTCGCTTGTTGTAGATAGTCATTGCCTGGCACTTCTGTGGCGTGAACATTACCTGCCACTTATCAGCCCAAGCCTGAACGTCGTCCAGGTCTTATTGCATGTGGGTATGGACTGCTTCATTATCTGAGGAGTTGTGAATGGCACTGAACACTGTGCAGTCATCAGCGAACATCCCCATTTCTGATCTTATGTTGGAGAGAAGGTCATTGATGAAGCAGCTGTAGATGGTTGGGCCTAGGACACTGCCCTGTGGAACTCCTGTAGCGATGTCCTGGGGCTGTGATGATTGACCTTCAACCACACAACCATCTTCCTTTGTGCTAGGTATGACTCCAGCCAGTGGAGAGTTTTCCCTCGATTCCCATTGACTTCAGTTTTACTAGAGCCCCTTGATGCCACACTCGGTCAAATGCTGCCTTAATGTCAAGGGCAGTCACTCTCACCTCACCTCTAGAATTCAGCTCCTTTGTGCATGTTTGGACCAAGGCTGTAATGATCTGCATTGACCTGTCCTCTTTCATCTGCAATGACCTTCCCTCTCACATCTGCAATGACCTGTGCTCTCACATCTGCATTGACCTTCCCTCTCACATCTGCATTGACCTTCCCTCTCACATCTGCATTGACCTTCCCTCTCACATCTGCAATGAACTTCCCTCTCACATCTGCAATGACCTTCCCTCTCACATCTGCATTGACCTTCCCTCTCACATCTGCATTGACCTTCCCTCTCACATCTGCAATGACCTGTGCTCTCACATCTGCATTGACCTTCCCTCTCACATCTGCATTGACCTTCCCTCTCACATCTGCAATGACCTTCCCTCTCACATCTGCATTGACCTTCCCTCTCACATCTGCAATGACCTGTGCTCTCACATCTGCATTGACCTTCCCTCTCACATCTGCATTGACCTTCCCTCTCACATCTGCATTGACCTTCCCTCTCACATCTGCAATGACCTTCTCTCTCACATCTGCATTGACCTTCCCTCTCACATCTGCATTGACCTTCCCTCTCACATCTGCATTGACCTGTCCTCTCACATCTGCAATGACCTTCTCTCTCACATCTGCAATGACCTTCTCTCTCACATCTGCAATGATCTGTCCTCTCACATCTGCAATGATCTGTCCTCTCACATCTGCAATGATCTGTCCTCTCACATCTGCAATGATCTGTCCTCTCACATCTGCAATGATCTGTCCTCTCACATCTGCAATAACCTCTCTCACATCTGCATTGACCTGTCCCCCTATCCCAGTGAAAACCAGACCCAGTGACCAGTGCGGTTCAAGACAACCATCGGAGCCTCCCGACTCTACGATTGGACGATTGCAGCTTCCACCTATCACATCAGAGATTGGAGCAGGACTGTGGCTGATTGAGGAAGAAGGCAGTGGAGAGGTAGGCATTAGGGCCAACTGTGAACCTCTTCTTGCAATCCGATCAGAATGTTCCAGGCAGTTACTGATCCCGGCCCCATTGAGAGACGCCACTATAGAACTTCCAACTCACCCTTGTCTCGAAACAGCCAGCCTGTTCGAAAAATATATGACTGTGTGGTAGCTTTGCTCAAGGATGTCACTCTCACCTCAGGCTCTGACTCACATGATTGTGGGTTCAAGCCCCTTTGCAGGACTGAAGGTAGTGCCGCACTGAAGGAGCGCTTCAGTACTGAGACACAGACGGGCCATACAGTACCAGCCGGGAGTGAATCGTTCCCTTTTACTTGCTGTGTACTGTACATGCACAAGAGACACTGAGGCACAGACGGGCATGCAGCACCAGACGGGAGTGAATCGTTCCCTTTTACCCGCTGTGTACTGTATAAAACCCCCCTGCTGTGTTTTACACCCCTTGTATACTGCTCATGTATTTTGACAGTGTAAGTCTTTGCCTCAAGACAGATACAGACAATGAAGGTCATTCGGCCCATCTTTATTCATCCAGCGAGAGACCCTATAGTTCCACCCTCTTCCCAGTCCAGCATCCCTTTAGCCCTTAAATGATTTGACAGTTTTCACCTCTCCTGCTCTATCTGGGAGTCCATTCCATGTATCGATCACTCAGAGTGAATGAAGCTCCCTGATAACAGTCTTAGATTTACCATTTACTGGTTTAAACCCGTATTCCCTTGTTTTCCCTTATAATTTAATTTAAAGTAATACATCCAGTTTGCCTTTTCCACTCCCTTAACTATCTTATCTGGCTCTGGAAGATCGCCTCCCACGTCTTCTATCCAGAATGAAAAGCCCACGTTTTTCCTCATAACTCAGACCCTGACATTGGGAATCAGCCTTGTGGCTCCTCACTGCGCTGCCTCCAGCGGTTGAATGTCTCCCTTGTGTCTCGGTGACCAGGGCGGGACTCTGTACTTAGGGTGTGGTCTGACCAGGGCTGCGCTCAGTACTCAGGGTGGAATCTGACCAGGGCTGGACTCAGTACTCAGGGTGTGGTCTGACCAGGGTTGGACATGTGTTGGTCTGTTCATGGAGTGTGTGTGTTGGCCTGGTGATGGAGTGCGTGTGTTGGTCTGTTCATGGAGTGGGTGTGTTGGTCTGTTCATGGAGTGCGTGTGTTGGCCTGGTGATGGAGTGGGTGTGTTGGTCTGGTGATGGAGTGGGTGTGTTGGTCTGTTCATGGAGTGCGTGTGTTGGTCTGGTGATGGAGTGTGTGTGTTGGTCTGGTGATGGAGTGCGTGTGTTGGCCTGGTGATGGAGTGCGTGTGTTGGTCTGGTGATGGAGTGTGTGTGTTGGTCTGGTGATGGAGTGTGTGTGTTGGTCTGTTCATGGTGTGGGTGTGTTGGTCTGGTGATGGAGTGTGTGTGTTGGTTTGTTCATGGTGTGGGTGTGTTGGTCTGGTGATGGAGTGTGTGTGTTGGTTTGTTCATGGTGTGGGTGTGTTGGTCTGGTGATGGAGTGTGTGTGTTGGTCTGGTGATGGAGTGGGTGTGTTGGTCTGGTGATGGAGTGTGTGTGTTGGTCTGGTGATGGAGTGTGTGTGTTGGTCTGGTGATGGAGTGTGTGTGTTGGTCTGGTGATGGAGTGTGTGTGTTGGTCTGTTCATGGTGTGGGTGTGTTGGTCTGGTGATGGAGTGTGTGTGTTGGTTTGTTCATGGTGTGGGTGTGTTGGTCTGGTGATGGAGTGTGTGTGTTGGTTTGTTCATGGTGTGGGTGTGTTGGTCTGGTGATGGAGTGTGTGTGTTGGTCTGGTGATGGAGTGGGTGTGTTGGTCTGGTGATGGAGTGTGTGTGTTGGTCTGGTGATGGAGTGTGTGTGTTGGTCTGGTGATGGAGTGTGTGTGTTGGTCTGGTGATGGAGTGTGTGTGTTGGTCTGGTGATGGAGTGAGTGTGTTGGTCTGGTGATGGAGTGAGTGTGTTGGTCTGGTGATGGAGTGTGTGTGTTGGTCTGGTGATGGAGTGTGTGTGTTGGCCTGGTGATGGAGTGTGTGTGTTGGTCTGTTCATGGAGTGGGTGTGTTGGTCTGTTCATGGAGTGCGTGTGTTGGTCTGGTGATGGAGTGCGTGTGTTGGTCTGTTCATGGAGTGTGTGTGTTGGTCTGTTCATGGAGTGTGTGTGTTGGTCTGGTGATGGAGTGTGTGTGTTGGTCTGGTGATGGAGTGTGTGTGTTGGTCTGTTCATGGAGTGTGTGTGTTGGTCTGGTGATGGAGTGTGTGTGTTGGTCTGTTCATGGAGTGGGTGTGTTGGTCTGGTGATGGAGTGAGTGTGTTGGTCTGGTGATGGAGTGTGTGTGTTGGTCTGTTCATGGAGTGGGTGTGTTGGTCTGGTGATGGAGTGGGTGTGTTGGTCTGTTCATGGAGTGAGTGTGTTGGTCTGGTGATGGAGTGTGTGTGTTGGTCTGGTGATGGAGTGTGTGTGTTGGTCTGGTGATGGAGTGTGTGTGTTGGTCTGGTGATGCAGTGCGTGTGTTGGTCTGGTGATGCAGTGGGTATGTTGACCTGTTCTCCTTCCCGTGTCTTCCCGAAATCTCTCTGCCTCTCTACTTCTCTTTGCTCCTTAAGTCGCTCCTTAAAACCTACCTCTTTGACCAAGCTTTTGGTCATCTGCCCGAGCATCACCTTATGTGGCTTGATGTCAAATTATGTTTTTGATAACGCTCCTGTGAAGCACCTTCGAACGTTTTATTTCATTAAAGCCGCTATATAAATGTAAGTTTTTGTTGTTGTTGTGTCTGGTACTTTGACCAATAATGTGTTTTGATGTGGAACAGCCGGAGATGCTGAAACTGCCCTTAACTAGGAGAAGGCCTATAGCAGCAGCACGGCATGCTGGGAAACGAGGGGGAGGAGCAAAACCTGAAGCAGCACAACTCAAACAGGGATTGGTGCTACCCATGTTGAAGGAATTCAGCCGTCCAAGGGAGAAGGGAGAAGATATCCATGATGAGGCAACAGGTAGTGGAACAACTAACATATTCGTGCTGAGGGGCAGAGTACAGCGATGGGAGATGGCAGCCAATATCTCAGAAACTGGACCAGCGCCGACCCAGCCACCAGCCCCAGCTCACCTCACCCGCCTCACCCACCACTCCAACTCAACACACGGCCCAACTCAACCCACACCCCAGCTCAACACCCGGCCCAACTCAACACCCGGCCCAACTCAACCCACACCCCAGCTCAACACCCGGCCCAACTCAACACCCGGCCCAACTCAACCCACACCCCAACTCAACCCACAGCCCAACTCAACACCCGGCCCAACTCAACACCCGGCCCAACTCAACACCCGGCCCAACTCAACCCACAGCCCAACTCAACACCCGGCCCAACTCAACCCACAGCCCAACTCAACACCCGGCCCAACTCAACCCACAGCCCAACTCAACCCCCGTCCCAACTCAACCCACAGCCCAACTCAACCCACAGCCCAACTCAACCCACAGCCCAACTCAACACCCGGCCCAACTCAACACCCGGCCCAACTCAACCCCCGGCCCAACTCAATCCACAGCCCAACTCAACCCCCGGCCCAACTCAACCCACAGCCCAACTCAACACCCGGCCCAACTCAACACCCGGCCCAACTCAACCTCTGGCCCAACTCAACCCCCGTCCCAACTCAACACCCGGCCCAACTCAATACCCGGCCCAACTCAACACCCGGCCTAACTCAACCCCCAGCCCAACTCAACCCCCAGCCCAACTCAACACCCGGCCCAACTCAACCCCCGGCCCAACTCAACCTCCAGCCCAACTCAACACCCGGCCCAACTCAACCCCCAGCCCAACTCAACACCCGGCCCAACTCAGCCCCTGCCCCAACTCAACCCCCGTCCCAACTCAACCGCCGCCCCATGTCAACCCCCACCCCACCTCAACCCCCGTCCCAACTCAACAGCCGCCCCATCTCAACTCCCAACCCACCTCAATCCCCGCCCCAACTCAACCCAAACCTATCTCAACCCCCACCCCACCTCAATCACTGCCCCAACTCAACCCCCAACCCATCTCAACCGCCGCCCCAACTCAACCCCCAGCCCAACTCAGCCCCCAACCCAACTCAACCCCCAGCCCAACTCAGCCCCCAGCCCAACTCAGCCGCCAACCCAACTCAACCCCCAGCCCAACTCAGCCCCAACCCAACTCAACCCCCAGCCCAACTCAGCCCCCGGCCCAACTCAGCCCCCAACCTAACTCAACCCCTGCACTATTTCAACACCTCCAAGAGCCCCAACCCCTGCTCCAACTCAAACCCCCACCCCAACTTAACCCTTGACCCATCTCAAACCCTCCACCACCCCAACTCCCACCCCAACCCCTGCCCAACACCAATCCAGCCCCTGCCCCAAAGGTCCACCTGCCTCGACCTTACACCTGCCCCGACCTTACACCTGCCCCAACCCTAACCCCAACCCTAACCCCTTCCCCAACCTGAACCCCTGCCCCAACCCTAGCCCCTTCCCCAACCCTAACCCCTGCCCCAACCCTAACCCCTTCCCCAACCCCTGCCCCAACCCTAACCCCTGCCCCAACCCTAACCCCTGCCCCAACCCTAACCCCTTCCCCAACCCCTGCCCCAACCCTAACCCCTGCCCCAACCCTAACCCCTGCCCCAACCCTAACCCCTGCCCCAACCCTAACCCCTGCCCCAACCCTAACCCCTGCCCCAACCCTAACCCCTGCCCCAATCCTAACCCCTGCCCCAACCCTAACCCCTTCCCCAACCCTAACCCCTGCCCCAACCCTAACCCCTGCCCCAACCCCTGCCCCAACCCCTGCCCCAACCCTAACCCCTGCCCCAACCCTAAACCCTGCCCCAACCATAATCCCCGCCCCAACCCTAACCCCTGCCCCAACCCCTGCCCCAACCCTAAACCCTGCCCCAACCATAATCCCCGCCCCAACCATAATCCCCGCCCCAACCCCAACCCCTGCCCCAACCCTAAACCCTGCCCCAACCCTAAACCCTGCCCCAACCATAATCCCCGCCCCAACCCTAACCACTGCCCCAACCCTAACTCCTGCCCCAACCCTAATCCCTGCCCCAACCCGACCCCTGCCGTTCAGGATTTACACCCATTTTTCCTCTGCATAGCATTTGTCTCTCAGATTTAGGTGCCTAACTTAGGAAAATTGCCCCTTTCAACTCCACTGAATGGAACTCGATAAATATTTGAAAAGATTAGAAATGGATACGGGGAACATAAGAACATAAGAAATAGGAGCAGGAGTAGGCCATTCGGCCACTCGAGCCTGCTCCGCCTTTCAATAAGGTCATGGCTGATCTTCTACCTCAATTCCACTTTCCTGCACTATCCCCATATCCCTTGATTCCCTGAATATCCAAAAATCTATCGATTTCTGTCTTGAATATACTCAATGACTGAGCCTCCACAGCCCTCTGGGGTAGAGAATTCCAAAGATTCACAACCCTCTGAGTGAAGAAATTTCTCCTCATCTCAGTCCTAAATGGTTGATCCCTTATTCTGAGACTATGACCTCTGGTTCTAGACTCCCCAGCCAGGGGAAACATCCTCTCTGCATCTACCCTGTCAAGCCCTGTAAGAATTTTGTATGTTTCAATGAGATCACCTCTCATTCTTCTAAACTCTAGAGAATATAGGCCTAGTCTACTCAATCTTTCCTCATAGGATAATCCCCCCATCCCAGGAATCAGTCTGGTGAACCTTTGTTGCACTCCCTCTATGGCAAGTATATCCTTCCTTAGGTAAGGAGACCAAAACTGTACACAATACTCCAGGTGTGGTCTCACCAGGGCCCTATATAATTGCAGTAAGATGCCTTAACTCTTGTACTCAAACCCTCTTGTAATAAAGGCCAACATACCATTTGCTTTACTAATTGCTTGCTGTACCTGCATGTTAAATTTCAGTGTTTCGTGTACCCAGGTCCCTCTGAACACCAACATTTCCCAATCTCTCAGCATTTAAAAAATACTCTGCTTTTCTATTTTTCCTTCCAAAGTGGATAACTTTACTTTTCTCCACATTGTATTCCATTTGCCATGTTCTTGCCCACTCACTTAGCTTGTCTATATTCCCTTGAAGCCTCCTTGCATCCTCCTCACAACTTACATTCCCACCCAGCTTTGTATCATCAGCAAACTTGGATATATTACATTTGGTCCCCTCATCCACTCATTGATATTGAATGTGAATAGCTGAGGCCCAAGCACTGATCCTTGCGGTACCCGACTAGTTACAGCCTGCCAACCCAAAAATGACCCGTTTATTCCTACTCTCTGTTTCTGTCCGTTAACCAATCCTCAATCTATGCTAGTATATTACCCCCAATCCCATAAGCCCTAATTTTGTTTAATAACCTCTTGTGTGGCACCTTATCAAATGCCTTCTGAAAATCCAAATACACCACATCAAATCCACTGGTTCCCCCTTATCTATTCTGCTAGTTACAACCTCAAAAGACTCCAACAGATTTGTCAAACACGATTTCCCTTTTATAAATCCGTGTTGACTCTGCCTAATCCTATTATTATTTTCTAAGTGCCCTGTTACCACGTCCTTAATAATAGATTCGGGCATTTTCCCTACTACTGATGTCAGGTTAACTGATCTGTAGTTCCCTGTTTTCTCTCTCCCTCCTTTCTTAAATAGTGGGGTTACATTTGCTACCTTCCAATCTGCGGGAACCGTTCTAGAATCTATGGAATTTTGGAAGATGACGACCAATGCATCCACTATCTCTATAGCCATCGCTTTTAAAACCCTAGGATGTAGGCCATCAGGTCTGGGGATTTATTGGCTTTCAGTCCCATTAATTTCTCTAGTACTATTTTTTTACGAATACTAATTTCTTTCAGTTCCTCATTCTCGCTAGACCCTTGGTCCTCCACTATTTCTGGGAGTTTTTTTGCTTCGTCTTCCGTGAAGACAGACACAAAGGGCTGGATTTTGTCTTGGGGTAAAGTTGGGGTCGTGTTACCCGCATTTTGTGTCCCCCCACCGACTCCAGAGTAATGTGGATGAATGATGCAATTTTAACTTAATTGGGCAATTGAGTTCCACCATGTGGGAACCCATGAACCAATTAGTGGTTTCAGTCTGAAAGTCGCCTCTGATGATGTCATCATTGCAGGTCAGAGACTGAGTGCCTGGTCTCAGAAACTGCTTGGCCTGCCTGACTTTTGCTGTGAGTGGACCTGGATGCAAAATGAGTAGGAGAGAGAGAGAGACAGAGAGAGAGAGAGAGAGAGAGAGGTCTCTGAAGACATTCAATGCAGCAGCATCAGAGGCGACTTTCAGACCTAATACTACTACTACTACTACCTTCATCACATCTTGTAATAGTGGACCTGCAGCTGATAGTCAGCTATCCACTTGTGCTCCCGCCAGGTTTCACTGGAGTGTTTCACATCAGGCGTACTTCACGTCGGAAAAGGGTTAAACTAGCTAAAACATTTCAAAATGGCATTACAGAGCCAATTTAGGGCTTGTTAAGGGCTTTAATGGCCTCTCACGCCTCTTGGAGGCGGGACGGAGTCGGGAACCCCACGACCGATTTTGTCAAAATTGCGTGGAGGCGTGTTGGAGTCGGGATGGGGTCGGGACCCCCGACCCCGCAACTTTAACCCCCCACACGCCTCCAAACCCGACTCCATGGGTCATTGAAAATCCAGCCCAAAGTATTTGTTTAATTTCTCTGCCATTTCCTTATTCCCCATTATAATTTCTCCTGTCTCAGCCTGTAAGAGACCCACATTTACTTTTGCTAATTTTTTTCCTTTTTACATACCTATTGAAGCTTTTACAATATGTTTTTATGTCTCTCGCTAGTTTATTCTCATATTCTATTTTCCCTTTCTTTATCAATTTCCTGGTCCTCCTTTGCTGAATTCTAAAATCCTCCCAATCCTCAGGCTTACTACTCTTTTTGGCAACATTATAAGCCTCTTCCTTTAACCTAATACTATCTTTAATTTCTCTTGTTAGCCACGGTTGGACCATTTTTTCCGTGGTGTTTTTATTCCTTAAGGGAATGTATATTCGTTGTGAATTATGAATTATTTCTTTAAATTTTTGCCATTGCTTTTCTACTGTCATATCTTTTCATCTAGTTTCCCAACCTACCTTAGCCAACTCGCCTCTCATACCTACGTAGTTTGCTTTGTTCAGGTTTAGGACCCTAGTTTCGGACTTAACTAAATCATTCTGAAACTCAAAATAAAATTCTATCATATTATGATCACTGCTCCCCAGAGGCACTTTTACTACAAGATTATTAATTAACCCTGTCTCATTGCACAGTATTATATCTAAATTAGCCAATTCCCTCGTAGGTTCCTTGACATACTGTTCTAGAAAACTATCTTGAATGCATTCCATGAACTTTTCCTCTGTACTATTTCTGCAAATTTGGTTTGCCCAGTCTATATGAAAGTTAAAGTCCCCAATGATTACTCTATTACCCTTGGATCTCTATGCCTCTCTAATTTCCTGATTTATACTCTGCCCGACACTACTACCACTGTTAGGGGGCCTATAGACTACACCCACTAGTGTTTTCTGCCCCTTGTTGTTTCTTAGCTCCACCCAAACTGATTCTACATTTTGTTTTTCCGAGCCAAGATCCTTTCTCTCTATTGTCTTTATTCCCTCCTTTATTATCAGGGCTACCCCTCCTCCTTTTCCATTCTGCCTGTCTCTTCTAAAAGTCAAATATCCTGGAATATTTAGTTCCCAGCCTTGGTCACTCTGCAACCACGTCTCTGTAATGGCTATTAAATGAAACCCATTTATTTCTATCTGCGCTATTAATTCATCTATTTTGTTGCGAATGCTTCGTGCATTCAGATATAGTGCCTTCAGCTTTAAATTTTTTCTATTTTTCTCTGATGTCACTTTAGTCACTAATGCCCTATTACCTTTATTAATCTTTCTGTCCCTTCCTGTCCCACTCTGTTTATCTTTACCCAGATCACTACTCTGCTCCACAGCCTTGGCATTTCTCTTACTTTTCGTGCTGCCTCTCTCTTTATCCCAGCTCCGCTCCTCTCGCCGCAGGGCAGGGAGAGGGGATTTGATAAACAGATCCAGATTGGACTGGCGCAGGTGCGATGGGCCGAATGGCTTCCTTCCTTGCTGTCATTTTTGTGGTTCTATTTTTGTCACTTTGCCTCTAAGAACACAAAGGAAAGTCGGAAGCTTCTGATTGTACGGAAACATCCAAAATGGAAGGACTGGATCAGGCTGACCGGATCAATGGGAAGTATCCAACTAGCACAGAGCGGTGGTCTGGCCTGGATGGAGAGAATGCTGGAATTTTACAACAGACATCCAACCAGAGGGAGACGGAGGAAAGGACGGTCGGACTCGTGGAGAACAGGATAGAGGAAGATGGGAATCTGTTGGAAGGTAAGGGATGGATTGTATTGTCTGTGATTGTATTGCCCCAGTGTGGAGCTCAGTGACGGGCCTCTCGCTCGCCAATGTGGAGCTCGCTGAGGGGCCTGTCTCGGCTCGAGTGTGGAGCTCAGTGAGGAGCTGTCTCTGCCCGAGTGTGGAGCTCAGTGAGGGGCCTCTCGCTCCCAAGTGTGGAGCTCAGTGAGGGACCTCTCGCTCCCCAATGTGGAGCTCAGTGAGGGGCCTCTCTCTGCCCCAGTGTGGAGCTCCGTGAGGGGCCTCTCGCTCCCCAGTGTGGAGCTCAGTGAGGGGCCTCTCTCTGCCCCAGTGTGGAGCTCAGTGAGGGGCCTCTCTCTGCCCCAGTGTGGAGCTCAGTGAGGGGCCTGTCTCTGCCCCAGTGTGGAGCTCCGTGAGGGGCCTCTCGCTCCCCAATGTGGAGCTCAGTGAGGGGCCTCTCTCTGCCCCAGTGTGGAGTTCCGTGAGGGGCCTCTCTCTGCCCCAGTGTGGAGTTCCGTGAGGGGCCTCTCTCTGCCCCAGTGTGGAGCTCCGTGAGGGGCCTCTCGCTCCCCAGTGTGGAGCTCAGTGAGAGACCTCTGTCTGTTACTTCTGGGGTCTCTTCAGGCCCTGGATTTTCTGGCCATCCCGGCTGAAGCCCACGGTTAAAGTAGCAGCCTGGTCCTGATGATGTCATTGGAGCGGAGTCTTCCTATTTAGAGAAGGACCCGGCCAATTCCCGGTGAGTGTCCGTCTCACCAGCTCAGCAGAGCAGGTTAAAACTGTAGCGGGTGGAAAGTCAGCAAGATGGGCAGGATTCAAATCGCCCCTTGAATTTCATCCACGGGTAATTTACTGACTGATTTCTGACTGTATTGTAAAGGCCGGTTTTACTAACCTTTTTTGTCTCCCATCTAGAGGCTGGTGTTCAGAGCCTGAAGCCAGGGCCAGTCCTACAACTGCTGCCTCCAATTCATGGCACCAAAGGGCCAGGAAAGCAGAGAAGTCTGGCGAGCATCAAGCACAAAGCCCATAGAACCAAGACTTCAGCACCAGGCATCGTCCGAGGCACCGTGCCCGAGGAACTGAGGGGTAGGCCTGGACTGCGATACACAGGGGTTGGGGGACCAAACACTGGAACAGGAATAGGCCATTCAGCCCCTCGGGCCTGTTCCGTGATTCATTTCCGCCATTCAATTAGATCGTGGCTGATCTGTATCTTAACTCCATCTACCCACCTTGGTTCCGTATCCCTTAATACCCTTGCCTAACAAAAATCTATCAATCTCAGTTTTGAAATTTTGAATTAACACTAATTAAACCTAAGCCTAACCCTACCCATACCCCAACCCTACTCCTGCCCCAACCCTACACCGGCCCTAACCCTACCCCAGCCCCAACCCTACCCCGGCCCCAACCCTAACCCAGCCCCAACCCTACTCCTGCCCCAACCCTACTCCTGCCCCAACCCTACTCCTGCCCCAACCCTACTCCTGCCCCAACCCTACTCCTGCCCCAACCCTACTCCTGCCCCAACCCTACCCCGGCCCCAACCCTACTCCAGCCCCAACCCTACTCCAGCCCCAACCCTACTCCAGCCCCAACCCTACTCCTGCCCCAACCCTACTCCTGCCCCAACCCTACCCCGGCCCCAACCCTACTCCAGCCCCAACCCTACTCCTGCCCCAACCCTACTCCTGCCCCAACCCTACTCCTGCCCCAACCCTACCCATACCCCAACCCTACTCCTGCCCCAACCCTACTCCTGCCCCAACCCTACTCCTGCCCCAACCCTACTCCTGCCCCAACCCTACCCCGGCCCCAACCCTACCCCGGCCCCAACCCTACTCCTGCCCCAACCCTACACAGACCCCAACCCTACACCGACCCCAACCCTACACCGACCCCAACCCTACACCGACCCCAACCCTACTCCTGCCCTAACCCTACTCCTGCCCCAACCCTACTCCTGCCCCAACCCTACTCCTGCCCCAACCCGACTCCTGCCCCAACCCTACACCAACCCCAACCCTACCCCGGCCCCAACCCTACTCCTGCCTCAACCCTACTCCTGCCTCAACCCTACTCCTGCCCCAAACCTACTCACGCCCTAAACCTACCCTAACCCTAACCCTAACCCTAACCCTAACCCTACCCCGGCCCCAACCCTACCCCGGCCCCAACCCTACCCCGGCCCCAACCCTACTCCTACCCCAACCCTACTCCTGCCCCAACCCTACTCCTGTCCCAAACCTAACCCTGCCCCAACCCTACTCCTCCCTCAACCCAACTTCCAGCCCCAACCCAACCCCCTGCTGTACCTGCCCTGGGAGTGTTTGATGTGACATTGTAGAGGGAGCTTTACTCTGTATCTAACCCCTGCTGTAACTGCCCTGGCAGAGTTTGATGAGACAGTGTAGAGGGAGCTTTACTCTGTATCTAACCCATGCTGTAACTGCCCTGGGAGTGTTTGATGCGACAGTGTAGAGGGAGCTTTACTCTGTATCTAACCCAGAAAACCAGCATTTCCAAAAATGTTTGTGGGCAGATATTATCCCTATGGCTAGAGGGTATGATTAGAACACTCCCACTCAAGGCAGGAAAGGGAATCATTCCGGAGATTATGGTCACGTTAATCTAACCTCGGTTGTAGGTCCATATTATGGGTGAAATTAGTGAACGCATTAGTCCTGGGCCAATCAGGGACTGTCGGTGTGGATTTGAGACGCACAGGTCTTGCTTAACTGAACTGAATATTTCTGAAAATTGGATCGAGGCACAAGAGGGTTGATGTAGAAGTTTGCTGACACCAAATTAGGAACCATAGCTAACAGAGAGAATGCTACTGTCCGGCTAACTGAGGGTGCCACCATGGTGCCAAGGTAAAGGAACAGGGTAAATGAGTGTTAGTGTGAAGAATTATAGTGTGAGAACAGCAGGGTGCTGATTTGACTGAGATTTCTTTCTCTACCAGGGGGCATAGAGCAGGTGTACGTTTGGGATTCTCTACTCTGTGGTTGGGAAACAGTTGTTACTGGTTCAGCACAGGTCCAGTCCCAAGCCCAGATCCATCCCAGCTTCAGGCTTTCAGCTGTCAATGGGGCTTGTCATTGTTGTTCTTTGTCTCCAAAGAGACCCCCCTCACAAAAGGAGGGAGGCACATAACTAAAAGGTGCCTCCATGACTAAGTGTAAAAGTGAAACAACCTTCAAAGACATGTCCTGAAGCAGGAAAACTGTTTGTTATTCAAAAAGTCAGAAGTATCTTGACAATGTCAGTCTGCCCCTTAAGATTGATAAACCGTTCTGGAATCAGTAGTCCCTGGTGGTTGTGGGGCAGTTTGCCCCTGAACTACACCTGGTACTATTAGAGGAAATCTGGGTGCAAAGCCCTCTGACATTAATTTGCAGGAAATTGACATTGCTTCACCCTAGTCACGTTCAGACACAGAGGAAGTTTGGGGGCAGTGCTGTTCAGGATTTACACCCATTTTTCCTCTGCATAGCATTTGTCTCTCAGATTTAGGTGCCTAACTTAGGAAAATTGCCCCTTTCAACTCCACTGAATGGAACTCGATAAATATTTGAAAAGAATAAAAATGGATACGGGGAACATAAGAAATAGGAGCAGGAGTAGGCCATTCGGCCCCTTGAGCCTGCTCCGCCATTCAATAAGATCATGGCTGATCTTCGACCTCAATTCCACTTTCCTGCACTATCCCCATATCCCTTGATTCCCTTAATATCCAAAAATCTATCGATCTCATTCTAGAATATACTCAATGACTGAGCCTCCACAGCCCTCTGGGGTAGAGAATTCCAAAGATTCACCACCCTCTGAGTGAAGAAATTTCTCCTCATCTCAGTCCTAAATGGCCGACCCCTTATTCTGAGACTGTGACCTCTGGTTCTAGACTCCCCAGCCAGGGGAAACATCCTCTCTGCATCTACCCTGTCAAGCCCTATAAGAATAGTGTGTTTCAATGAGATCACCTCTCATTCTTCTAAACTCTAGAGAATATAGGCCTAGTCTACTCAATCTCTCCTCATAGGACAATCCCCCCATCCCAGGAATCAGTCTGATGAACCTTTGTTGCACTCCCTCTATGGTAAGTATATCCTTCCTTAGGTAAGGAGACCAAAACTGTACACAATACTCCAGGTGTGGTCTCACCAGGGCCCTATATAATTGCAGTAAGACGTCTTTACTCTTATACTCAAACCCTCTTATAATAAAGACCAACATACCATTTGCTTTCCTAATTGCTTGCTGTACCTGCGTGTTAACTTTCAGTGATTCGTGTACAAGGACACCCGGGTCCCTCTGAACACCAACATTTCCCAATCTCTCAGCATTTAAAAAATACTCTGCTTTTCTATTTTTCCTACCAAAGTGAATAACTTCACATTTCTCCACATTATATTCCATTTGCCATATTCTTGCCTACTCACTTAGCCTGCCTATATCCTCTTGAAGCCTCTTTGCATCCTCCTCACAACTTACATTCCCACCTAGATTTGTATCATCAGCAAACTTGGATATATTACATTTGGTCCCCTCATCCAAATCATTGATATAGATTGTGAATAGCTGAGGCCCAAGCACTGATCCTTGCGGTACCCCACTAGTTACAGCCTGCCAACCCGAAAATGACCTGTTTATTCCTACTCTCTGTTTTCTGTCCGTTAACCAACCCTCAATCTATGCTAGTATCTTACCCCCAATCCCATGAGCTCTAATTTTGTTTAATAACCTTTTGTGTGGCACCTTATTGAAAGCCTTCTGAAAATCCAAATGCACCACATCCACTGGTTCTCCACTAGTTACAACCTCAAAAAACTCTAACAGATTCGTCAAACATGATTTCCCTTTCATAAATCCGCGTTGACTCTGCCCAATCCTATTATTATTTTCTAAGTGCCCTGTTACCACGTCCTTAATAATAGATTCAAGCATTTTCCCTACTATTGATGTCAGGCTAACTGGTCTGTAGTTCGCCGTTTTCTCTCTCCCTCCTTTCTTAAATAATGGGGTTACATTTGCTACCTAAACAATCCACGGGATCCGTTCTAGAATCTATGGAATTTTGGAAGATGACAACCAATGCATCCACTATCTCTGTAGCCACCGCTTTTAAAACCCTAGGATGTAGGCCATCAGGGATTTATCGGCTTTCAGTCCCATTAATTTCTCCAGTACTTTTTTTTGCTAATTCTAATTTCTTTCAGTTCCTCATTTTTGCTAGACCCTTTGTTCTCCACTATTTCTGGGAGGATTTTTGCGTCGTCTTCCATGAAGGCAGACACAAAGGGGGAAAAATTCAGTATCGCCTCGTTTGGGGCGCAATTATCAGCTGTGCGCAAAGTTTAGCGCCTGGCGCTAATTATCGCCACCGACTGCAAACTTGGCTTTTATCGCCCCTGGAGGTGATTGGAGCGCTAAATCAGGCGCTACACACCTGTCTTAAGGCGCAAAGGCCGAGGAGCGAGGCGCTACCTCAGAGCGCTGGCGAAGCTCATGTGATGTCAGTCAGCAATGGAACACAGACACAATGGCGCCGGCCAGTTCTTAAAGGGGAGGGTTGATCTTGCTCTCCATCCACATCCTGCTCATTGCAGCCTTGAATCTCGGCCTGGAGAGACCTGTACATCAAATCTGCTGGAAAGAACAATGGAGAGAACCAGGGAAAGAGCTCAGAGTGCAGCCCCCACAATCTCTTCTAAATAGATGCAAGGAAGGGCAAATTAAAATGAACCTGCAAAGTGCTGCTCAATACCCCAAACTCCTTCACACAGCGTTGAATCTCTCCAGAAGTCTCCCTCTCTCTCAGAATGCGTGGTGCAAAAATGTCACTAACAAAAAAAGGCAGGAAATGTTCGCCTTTAAATAGCGCTCCCCCAGTCCTTTCCTGACTGAAAAACGCTCCTCTCAACCTGTCGTTGCTAGCGGCAGGCGGTAAAGCAGGAGGCGCCACTCAATATCTGCACCGGGGCGCTACTGGGCGTTGTGCACTCGACTGATGTCACGATCTGCCGGCGCAGGAGATCATGGCGGTAGTGTTTAGCGCCGCTGCAAAATGTCTGGTCAATTTCGCAAGAGGCGCAGATATCGCCGTGCCTGGGCGCTAGTTGCTTTGCACCCCATTAACACCCTCTTAAGACGCTAACGGGAGGCGCAAACCAACTGAATTTTTCCCCCAAAGTAATTGTTTAATTTCTTTGCCATTTCCTTATTCCCCATTATAATTTCCCCTGTCTCAGCCTGCAAGGGACCCACATTTACTTTTGCTAATCTTTTCCTTTTTACATACCTATAGAAGCTTTTACAATCTGTTTTTATGTCTCTCTCACTAGTTTACTCTCATGTTCTATTTTCCCTTTCTTTATCAATTTCTTGGTCCTCCTTTGCTGAATTCTAAAATCCTCCCAATCCTCAGGCTTACTACTCTTTTTGGCAACATTATAAGCCTCCTCCTTTAACCTAATACTATCTTTAATTTCTCTTGTTAGCCACGGTTGGACCATTTTTTCCGTGGTGTTTTTATTCCTTAAGGGAATGTATATTCGTTGTGAATTATGAATTATTTCTTTAAATTTTTGCCATTGCTTTTCTACTGTCATATCCTTTCATCTAGTTTCCCAACCTACCTTAGCCAACTCGCCTCTCATACCTACGTAGTTTGCTTTGTTCAGGTTTAGGACTCTCGTTTCGGACTTAACTAAATCATTCTGAAACTCAAAATAAAATTCTATCATATTATGATCACTGCTCCCCAGAGGCTCCTTTACTACAAGGTTATTAATTAACCCTGTCTCATTGCACAGTACTTGATCTAAAATAGCCAATTCCCTCGTAGGTTCCTTGACATACTGTTCTAGAAAACTATCTTGAATGCATTCCATGAACTTTTCCTCTGCACTATTTCTGCAAATTTGGTTTGCCCAGTCTATATTAAAGTTAAAGTCCCCAATGATTACTCTATTACCCTTGTTACATGCCTCTCTAATTTCCTGATTTATACTCTGCCCGACACTACTACCACTGTTAGGGGGCCTATAGACTACACCCACTAGTGTTTTCTGCCCCTTGTTGTTTCTTAGCTCCACCCAAACTGATTCTACATTTTGTTTTTCCGACCCAAGATCCTTTCTCTCTACTGTCTTTAGTCCCTCCCTTATTATCAGGGCTACCCCTCCTCCTTTTCCATTCTGCCTGTCTCTTCTAAAAGTCAAATATCCTAGAATATTTAGGGCAAAAAATTGAGTCACGCCCCCTTTGGGGTGCTAACTTCGCCAGGGCGCTACTTTTAGTGCCCTGAAAAAATTAGCGCCCCCGCAACCAAAATTGAGTGGTAGCGCCCCACGAGGGAAGTGGGGTGCTACTGGAAGCGTCCCGCCTCCCTCTTGGGATGATGCGAGGGAATATCGCAGCGATACATGCCGCGGTATTGCAGGCCTTCCTCCCATTCTTAAAGGGGAGGGGCCTTGCGCAGTGCGACCCGGGGCTCGCTCTCTCTCTCTCTCTCTCTTATTTTGCATCCAGGTCCACTCACATCAAAAGCAAGCCAGGCAGGTCCTCTCTCACCAACAGTCTCTGAGACTAGGCAGTCAGCAATGATGACATCATCAGAGGCGACTTTCAGACTGAAACCACTAATTGGTTCATGGGTTCCCACATGCTGGAACTCAATTGCCCAATTAAGT
This sequence comes from Squalus acanthias, assembly GCA_030390025.1. Classification (NCBI taxonomy): domain Eukaryota; kingdom Metazoa; phylum Chordata; class Chondrichthyes; order Squaliformes; family Squalidae; genus Squalus; species Squalus acanthias. Next base: position 98,460,926 of record CM059427.1, on the reverse strand, counting down.
GAAAATTGCATCATTCATCCACATTAATCTGGAGTCGGGGGGGAAACACGAAATGCGGATTACACGACCCCAACCCGACCCCAAGACAAAATCCAGCCCAATACCTTTAGCTTTAACTTTTTTCTATTTTTCCCTGATGTCACTTTAGTCACTAATGCCCTATTACCTTTAGTAATCTTTCTGTCCCTTCCTGTTGCACTCTGCTTATCTTTATCCAGATCACTACTCTGCTCTACAGCCTTGGCATTTCTCTTACTGCTTTTGAATATACCTTTTCCTGAATCTTCCCACCCTCCCTTCATTAGTTTAAAGTCCTATCTACCGCCCTAGTTATTCGATTCGCCTGGACACTGGTCCCAGCCCGGTCTAAGTGGAGCCCGTCCTTAGAGAACAGCTCCCTCTTTCCCCAGTACTGGTGCCTGTGCCCATGAACCTTCCTCCCACACCACTCTTCGAGCCACACATTTAACCTTCTAATCTGTTTGTCCCTACGTCAATTTGCGCGTGGCTCAGGAAACAATCCAGAGATTATTACCTGTGAGGTTCTGCATTTTAATTTTGAACCTAGCTCCTCAAACTCTCTCAGCAGAACCTCATTTCTAGTTCTACCTATGTCGTTGGTTCCTACGTGGACAACGACAACTGGATCCTCCCCCTCCCACTCCAAATTCATCTCCAGCCGCGAGGAGACATCCTTTACCCTGGCACTGGGCAGGCAACACAACCTTCGGAACTCCCGGTCGCGGCTGCAGAGAACAGTATCTATCCCTCTGACTGTACTGTCCCCTACCAATACCACATTCCTTTTCACTCCCCCCACTTGAATGGCCTCCTGCACCATGGTCCCATGGTCAGTTTGCTCATCCACCCTGCAGTCCTTGTTCTCATCCCCACAGGTAGCAAGTATCTCATACCTGTTGGTCAAAGTCAAGGGCCGAGGCTCCACCATCACTACATCCTGGGTCCCCATACCTTCCTGACTCGCAGCCACATCCTCCTGTCCCTGACCATTGACAAACTCTAAAGTACTACTTAATCTAAGGGGTGTGACTGCCTCCTGGAACAAAGTGTCCAGGTAACTCTCCCCCTCCCTGCTGCTCCACAATATCTGCACCTCAGACTCCAGCTCAACAACTCTGAGCCGAAGTTCCTCGAGCTGCAGACACTTACCGCAGATGTGGTTGCTCGGGATCTCGCTGGTCTCCACAAACTCCCACATGCGGCAGTTACGGCACACCACCTGCCCGGCCATCTCTATCTAAGCTTCTTTATTTATTTGATTAGTTAATTAATTATTTTTTTTTTTTCAATCAATTATTTTAGTTTTATTTATTAATTGGTTTATCTAGTTTAAGTTACTAATTCAGTAAAGTAAAGTAATAGCAAGTTACAGTTTAACCCACTTCCCTAGTTTAGAGGCTAAAAGAAAACTGTAATACTCACCAACCAATCACCTACCTGCTGCCCTGTGATGTCACTCCTTCATTTTCTTCCTGTTCTGAAGGTTCCTCGCGCGGCCTCCCTCTTTATAGGGCGACCGCCGCTGGTCTCACCGTTTTATCCCAGCTCCGCTCCTCTCGCCGCAGGGCAGGGAGAGGGGATTTGATAAACAGATCCAGATTGGACTGGCGCAGGTGTGATGGGCCGAATGGCTTCCTTCCTTGCTGTCATTTTTGTGGTTCTATTTTTGTCACTTTGCCTCTAAGAACACAAAGGAAAGTCGGAAGCTTCTGATTGTACGGAAACATCCAAAATGGAAGGACTGGATCAGGCTGACCGGATCAATGGGAAGTATCCAACTAGCACAGAGCGGTGGTCTGGCCTGGATGGAGAGACCCTAGTTTCGGACTTAACTAAATCATTCTGAAACTCAAAATAAAATTCTATCATATTATGATCACTGCTCCCCAGAGGCACTTTTACTACAAGATTATTAATTAACCCTGTCTCATTGCACAGTATTATATCTAAATGAGCCAATTCCCTCGTAGGTTCCTTGACATACTGTTCTAGAAAACTATCTTGAATGCATTCCATGAACTTTTCCTCTGCACTATTTCTGCAAATTTGGTTTGCCCAGTCTATATGAAAGTTAAAGTCCCCAATGATTACTCTATTACCCTTGGATCTCTATGCCTCTCTAATTTCCTGATTTATACTCTGCCCGACACTACTACCACTGTTAGGGGGCCTATAGACTACACCCACTAGTGTTTTCTGCCCCTTGTTGTTTCTTAGCTCCACCCAAACTGATTCTACATTTTGTTTTTCCGAGCCAAGATCCTTTCTCTCTATTGTCTTTATTCCCTCCTTTATTATCAGGGCTACCCCTCCTCCTTTTCCATTCTGCCTGTCTCTTCTAAAAGTCAAATATCCTGGAATATTTAGTTCCCAGCCTTGGTCACTCTGCAACCACGTCTCTGTAATGGCTATTAAATGAAACCCATTTATTTCTATCTGCGCTATTAATTCATCTATTTTGTTGCGAATGCTTCGTGCATTCAGATATAGTGCCTTCAGCTTTAAATTTTTTCTATTTTTCTCTGATGTCACTTTAGTCACTAATGCCCTATTACCTTTATTAATCTTTCTGTCCCTTCCTGTCCCACTCTGTTTATCTTTACCCAGATCACTACTCTGCTCCACAGCCTTGGCATTTCTCTTACTTTTCGTGCTGCCTCTCTCTTTATCCCAGCTCCGCTCCTCTCGCCGCAGGGCAGGGAGAGGGGATTTGATAAACAGATCCAGATTGGACTGGCGCAGGTGCGATGGGCCGAATGGCTTCCTTCCTTGCTGTCATTTTTGTGGTTCTATTTTTGTCACTTTGCCTCTAAGAACACAAAGGAAAGTCGGAAGCTTCTGATTGTACGGAAACATCCAAAATGGAAGGACTGGATCAGGCTGACCGGATCAATGGGAAGTATCCAACTAGCACAGAGCGGTGGTCTGGCCTGGATGGAGAGAATGCTGGAATTTTACAACAGACATCCAACCAGAGGGAGACGGAGGAAAGGACGGTCGGACTCGTGGAGAACAGGATAGAGGAAGATGGGAATCTGTTGGAAGGTATGGGATGGATTGTATTGTCTGTGATTGTTATTGTACCTCTCTCTGCCCCAGTGTGGAGCTCTGTAAGGGGCCCCCCTCTGCCCCAGTGTGGCGCTCAGTGAGGGGCCTCTCGCTCTCTCTGCCTCAGTGTGGAGCTCTGTGAGGGGCCTCCCTCTGCCCCAGTGTGGAGCTCTGTGATGGGCCTCTCTCAGCCCCAGTGTGGAGCTCTGTGAGGGGCCTCTCGCTCCCCAGTGTGAAGCTCAGTGAGGGACCTCTCTCTCCCCAGTGTGGAGCCTCTCTCTGCCCCAGTGTGGAGCTCAGTGAGGGGCCTCTCTCTGCCCCAGTGTGGAGCTCAGTGAGAGGCCTCTCGCTCCCCAGTGTGGAGCTCAGTGAGGGGCCTCTCGCTCCCAAGTGTGGAGCTCAGTGAGGGACCTCTGTCTGTTACTTCTGGGGTCTCTTCAGGCCCTGGATTTTCTGGCCATCCCGGCTGAAGCCCACGGTTAAAGTAGCAGCCTGGTCCTGATGATGTCATTGGAGCGGAGTCTTCCTATTTAGAGAAGGACCCGGCCAATTCCCGGTGAGTGTCCGTCTCACCAGCTCAGCAGAGCAGGTTAAAACTGTAGCGGGTGGAAAGTCAGCAAGATGGGCAGGATTCAAATCGCCCCTTGAATTTCATCCACGGGTAATTTACTGACTGATTTCTGACTGTATTGTAAAGGCCGGTTTTACTAACCTTTTTTTGTCTCCCATCTAGAGGCTGGTGTTCAGAGCCTGAAGCCAGGGCCAGTCCTACAACTGCTGCCTCCAATTCATGGCACCAAAGGGCCAGGAAAGCAGAGAAGTCTGGCGAGCATCAAGCACAAAGCCCATAGAACCAAGACTTCAGCACCAGGCATCGTCCGAGGCACCGTGCCCGAGGAACTGAGGGGTAGGCCTGGACTGCGATACACAGGGGTTGGGGGACCAAACACTGGAACAGGAATAGGCCATTCAGCCCCTCGGGCCTGTTCTGTGATTCATTTCCGCCATTCAATTAGATCGTGGCTGATCTGTATCTTAACTCCATCTACCCACCTTGGTTCCGTATCCCTTAATACCCTTGCCTAACAAAAATCTTAGTTTAAACATTTTGAATTAACCCACTAGAGTCAACAGCTTTTGGGGGAGAGAGAGTTCCAGATTTCCACGACCCTTTGTGTGAAGAAGTGCTTCCTGACATCACCCCTGAACGGCCTAGCTCTAATTTTGAGGTTATGGCCCCTTGTTCGGGACTCTCCCACCAGAGGAAATAGTTTCTCTCTATCTATCCTATCAAATCCTTTACTCATCTTAAACACATCAATTAAATAACCCATTAATCTTCTATACTCAATGGAATACAAGCCTAGTCTATGCAAACTGTCCTCATCATTTAACCCTTCAAGCCCCGGTATCATTCTGGTGAATCTGCGCTGCACCCCCTCCAAGGCCAATATATCCTTCCTGGGTGTGGTGCCCAGAACTGAACACAGTACTCCAGCTGGGGTCAAACTAGAGCTTTATATAACTAACATAACTTCCACCCCTTTGTATTCCAGCCCTCTTGAGATACGAGCCAACAGTCCATTAGCTTATTAAATTATTTTTTGAGCCTGTCCACTAGCTTTTAGTGATTTCTGTACTTGGACCCCAAAATCTTTCTGCTCCTCCACAGTTTCCAGCTTCTCACCATTTAGAGAATACAATGATCTATCTTTCTTAGGTTCAAAGTGGATGACCTCACATTTCCCCACATTGAACTCCAGCAGCCACAGTTTTGCCCACTCACTTAATCTATCAATATCCCTTTGCAACTTTCTGCTCCCTTCTACACTAGTTACATAGAATACATAGAATTGTTCAGATGTTAAAAGTGACTGTTGTGTGTGGGATTCTAATGTCGTTGGAGTCTTGCTGTGCCTCTGATCCCAGATGCCCTGAATCACCTGATTTCATTGGTCATTCGATGGTGTCGCTCAGATTGTTGATTATGATCTGCGTTTTACTCTTTCTTTATCTAGAAGTTCACAAAGACATCTCGGTGGGCAGCCTTCTCATGGGTCCTGATGGTGAGATTGTGCGACTCTCCCTGTTGGGATCTATCCGAGGTCCCGACGGCAGCTTCGTGGCCAGCTCTCCTCATCAGGAAGGTGAGTCACTCTCTTGGATCTGAGCACTGGAACTGTGGAGCAGTCTCTGCTGCTTGAAAAGGTCGCTGTCTCTGAGGGGAAGGAGAAGGTTTGAAGCGAGCGGCTTGTCCTTCATTTCATGTTAGATCATCACACAGCTTGCTTGCGGCCTGAATCATGTGATTACAGATGAGGCTGTTCACTGTCCTGTCCTCGCATGTGCGTGCATTACACCTGGTGTGTGTGTGTGCGCGGTACATGCGGTGTATATGTGTGCGGTACATGCGGTGTGTGTGCAGTGTGTGCGGTACATACGGTGTGTGTGTGCGGTACATATGGTGTGTGTGCGCAGTACATGCAGTGTTCATTGTGTGCGGTACATACGGTGTGTGTGTGTGTGCGCGGTACATGCAGTGTGCATTGTGTGTGGTACATACGGTGTGTGTGTGCAGTGTGTGCTGTACATACGGTGTGTGTGCGCAGTACATGCGGTGTGTGTGCATGGTACATGCGGTGTGCATTGTGTGCGGTACATATGGTGTGTGTGTGTGCGCGGTACATGCAGTGTGCATTGTGTGCAGTACATAAGGTGAGTGTGTGTGCTGTACATGCGATGTGTGTGCACGGTACATACGGTGTGTGTGTGTGTGTGTGTGCACGGTACATACGGTGTGTGTGTGTGTGTGTGCGGTACATACGGTGTGTGTGTGCGGTACATGCGGTGTGTGTGTGTGCGCAGTACATGCGGTGTGTGTGTGCGTGCAGTGTGTGCGGTACGTGCGGTACATGTGGTGTGTGTGTGCGCAGTACATATGGTATGTGTGTGCAGTGTGTGCGTGCAGTACGTACGGTGTGTGTGCAGTGTGTGTGTGTGCGCAGTACATGCGGTGTGTGTGTGTGTGGTACATGCGGTGTCTGTGTGCGCAGTGCATGCAGTGTGTGTGTGCGCGCGGTACATGCGGTGTGTGTGTGTGTGGTACATGCGGTGTGTGTGTGTGGTACATGCGGTGTGTGTGCGCGCGGTACATGCGGTGTGTGTGGTACATGCGGCGTGTGTGTGTGGTACATGCGGTGTATGTGCATGCGGTACATGCGGTGTGTGTGCGCGCGGTACATGCGGTGTGTGTGCGCGCGGTACATGCGGTGTGTGCGCGCGTGGTACATGCGGTGTGTGTGCGTGGTACATGCGGTGTGTGCGCGCGGTACATGCGGTGTGTGTGTGTGCGCGGTACATGCGGTGTGTGTGTGTGTGTGCAGTGTGTGCGGTACATGCGGTGTGTGTGTGCGCAGTGTGTGCGGTACATGTGGTGTGTGTGTGTGCAGTACAGATGGTGTGTGTGCAGTGTGTGCATGCAATACATACGGTGTGTGTGCAGTGTGTGTGTGTGCGCAGTACATGCGGTGTCTGTGTGCGCAGTGCATGCAGTGTGTGTGTGCGCGCGGTACATGCGGTGTGTGTGTGTGTGGTACATGCGGTGTGTGTGTGTGGTACATGCGGTGTGTGTGCGCGCGGTACATGCGGTGTGTGTGGTACATGCGGCGTGTGTATGTGGTACATGCGGTGTATGTGCGTGCGGTACATGCGGTGTGTGCGCGCGCGGTACATGCGGTGTGTGTGCGCGCGGTACATGCGGTGTGTGCGCGCATGGTATATGCGGTGTGTGTGTGCGCGGTACATGCGGTGTGTGTGCGCAAGGTACATGCGGTGTGTGTGTGTGCGGTACATGCGGTGTGTGTGTGCGCGGTACATGCGGTGTGTGTGTGTGCGCGGTACATGCGGTGTGTGTGGTACATGCGGTGTGTGTGCGCGCGGTACATGCGGTGTGTGTGCGCGGTACATGCGGTGTGTGTGTGCGCGGTACATGCGGTGTGTGTGCGCGCGGTACATGCGGTGTGTGCGCGCGTGGTACATGCGGTGTGTGTGTGCGCGGTACATGCGGTGTGTGTGTGCGCGGTACATGCGTTGTGTGTGTGTGCGCGGTACATGCGGTGTGTGTGTGTGCGCGGTACATGCGGTGTGTGTGGTACATGCGGTGTGTGTGCGCGCGGTACATGCGGTGTGTGTGCGCGGTACGTGCGTTGTGTGTGTGTGCGCGGTACATGCGGTGTGTGTGCGCGCAGTACATGCGGTGTGTGCGCGCGTGGTACATGCGGTGTGTGTGTGCGCGGTACATGCGGTGTGTGTGTGCGCGGTACATGCGTTGTGTGTGTGTGCGCGGTACATGCGGTGTGTGCGCGCGCGGTACATGCGGTGTGTGTGTGTGCGCGGTACATGCGGTGTGTGTGGTACATGCGGTGTGTGTGCGCAGTACATGCGGTGTGTGTGCGCGGTACATGCAGTGTGCATTGTGTGCGGTACATATGGTGTGTGTGCGCAGTACATGCGGTGTGTGTGCATGGTACATGCGGTGTGCATTGTGTGCGGTACATATGGTGTGTGTGTGTGCGCGGTACATGCAGTGTGCATTGTGTGCAGTACATAAGGTGAGTGTGTGTGCAGTGTGTGCTGTACATGCGGTGTGTGTGCACGGTACATACGGTGTGTGTGTGTGTGTGTGTGTGCACGGTACATACGGTGTGTGTGTGTGTGTGTGCGGTACATACGGTGTGTGTGTGCGGTACATGCGGTGTGTGTGTGTGCGCAGTACATGCGGTGTGTGTGTGCGTGCAGTGTGTGCGGTACGTGCGGTACATGTGGTGTGTGTGTGCGCAGTACATATGGTGTGTGTGTGCAGTGTGTGCGTGCAGTACGTACGGTGTGTGTGCAGTGTGTGTGTGTGCGCAGTACATGCGGTGTGTGTGTGTGTGGTACATGCGGTGTCTGTGTGCGCAGTGCATGCAGTGTGTGTGTGCGCGCGGTACATGCGGTGTGTGTGTGTGTGGTACATGCGGTGTGTGTGTGTGGTACATGCGGCGTGTGTGTGTGGTACATGCGGTGTATGTGCATGCGGTACATGCGGTGTGTGTGCGCGCGGTACATGCGGTGTGTGTGCGCGCGGTACATGCGGTGTGTGCGCGCGTGGTACATGCGGTGTGTGTGTGCGCGGTACATGCGGTGTGTGTGTGCGCGGTACATGCGGTGTGTGTGTGTGTGCAGTGTGTGCGGTACATGCGGTGTGTGTGTGCGCAGTGTGTGCGGTACATGTGGTGTGTGTGTGCGCAGTACAGATGGTGTGTGTGTGCAGTGTGTGCATGCAATACATACGGTGTGTGTGCAGTGTGTGTGTGTGCGCAGTACATGCGGTGTCTGTGTGCGCAGTGCATGCAGTGTGTGTGTGCGCGCGGTACATGCGGTGTGTGTGTGTGTGGTACATGCGGTGTGTGTGTGGTACATGCGGTGTGTGTGCGCGCGGTACATGCGGTGTGTGTGGTACATGCGGCGTGTGTATGTGGTACATGCGGTGTATGTGTGTGCGGTACATGCGGTGTGTGTGCGCGCGGTACATGCGGTGTGTGTGCGCGCGGTACATGCGGTGTGTGCGCGCGTGGTATATGCGGTGTGTGTGTGCGCGGTACATGCGGTGTGTGTGCGCAAGGTACATGCGGTGTGTGTGTGTGCGGTACATGCGGTGTGTGTGTGCGCGGTACATGCGGTGTGTGTGTGTGCGCGGTACATGCGGTGTGTGTGGTACATGCGGTGTGCATTGTGTGCGGTACATATGGTGTGTGTGCGCAGTACATGCGGTGTGTGTGCATGGTACATGCGGTGTGCATTGTGTGCGGTACATATGGTGTGTGTGTGTGCGCGGTACATGCAGTGTGCATTGTGTGCAGTACATAAGGTGAGTGTGTGTGCAGTGTGTGCTGTACATGCGGTGTGTGTGCACGGTACATACGGTGTGTGTGTGTGTGTGTGTGTGTGCACGGTACATACGGTGTGTGTGTGTGTGTGTGCGGTACATACGGTGTGTGTGCGGTACATGCGGTGTGTGTGTGTGCGCAGTACATGCGGTGTGTGTGTGCGTGCAGTGTGTGCGGTACGTGCGGTACATGTGGTGTGTGTGTGCGCAGTACATATGGTGTGTGTGCAGTGTGTGCGTGCAGTACGTACGGTGTGTGTGCAGTGTGTGTGTGTGCGCAGTACATGCGGTGTGTGTGTGTGTGGTACATGCGGTGTCTGTGTGCGCAGTGCATGCAGTGTGTGTGTGCGCGCGGTACATGCGGTGTGTGTGTGTGTGGTACATGCGGTGTGTGTGTGTGGTACATGCGGTGTGTGTGCGCGCGGTACATGCGGTGTGTGTGGTACATGCGGCGTGTGTGTGTGGTACATGCGGTGTATGTGCATGCGGTACATGCGGTGTGTGTGCGCGCGGTACATGCGGTGTGTGTGCGCGCGGTACATGCGTTGTGTGCGCGCGTGGTACATGCGGTGTGTGTGTGCGCGGTACATGCGGTGTGTGTGTGCGCGGTACATGCGGTGTGTGTGTGTGTGCAGTGTGTGCGGTACATGCGGTGTGTGTGTGCGCAGTGTGTGCGGTACATGTGGTGTGTGTGTGCGCAGTACAGATGGTGTGTGTGTGCAGTGTGTGCATGCAATACATACGGTGTGTGTGCAGTGTGTGTGTGTGCGCAGTACATGCGGTGTCTGTGTGCGCAGTGCATGCAGTGTGTGTGTGCGCGCGGTACATGCGGTGTGTGTGTGTGTGGTACATGCGGTGTGTGTGTGTGGTACATGCGGTGTGTGTGCGCGCGGTACATGCGGTGTGTGTGGTACATGCGGCGTGTGTGTGTGGTACATGCGGTGTGTGTGTGTGGTACATGCGGTGTGTGTGCGCGCGGTACATGCGGTGTGTGTGGTACATGCGGCGTGTGTGTGTGGTACATGCGGTGTATGTGCATGCGGTACATGCGGTGTGTGTGCGCGCGGTACATGCGGTGTGTGTGCGCGCGGTACATGCGGTGTGTGCGCGCGTGGTACATGCGGTGTGTGTGCGTGGTACATGCGGTGTGTGCGCGCGGTACATGCGGTGTGTGTGTGTGCGCGGTACATGCGGTGTGTGTGTGTGTGCAGTGTGTGCGGTACATGCGGTGTGTGTGTGCGCAGTGTGTGCGGTACATGTGGTGTGTGTGTGTGCAGTACAGATGGTGTGTGTGTGCAGTGTGTGCATGCAATACATACGGTGTGTGTGCAGTGTGTGTGTGTGCGCAGTACATGCGGTGTCTGTGTGCGCAGTGCATGCAGTGTGTGTGTGCGCGCGGTACATGCGGTGTGTGTGTGTGTGGTACATGCGGTGTGTGTGTGTGGTACATGCGGTGTGTGTGCGCGCGGTACATGCGGTGTGTGTGGTACATGCGGCGTGTGTATGTGGTACATGCGGTGTATGTGCGTGCGGTACATGCGGTGTGTGTGCGCGCGGTACATGCGGTGTGTGTGCGCGCGGTACATGCGGTGTGTGCGCGCATGGTATATGCGGTGTGTGTGTGCGCGGTACATGCGGTGTGTGTGCGCAAGGTACATGCGGTGTGTGTGTGTGCGGTACATGCGGTGTGTGTGTGCGCGGTACATGCGGTGTGTGTGTGTGCGCGGTACATGCGGTGTGTGTGGTACATGCGGTGTGTGCGCGCGGTACATGCGGTGTGTGTGCGCGGTACATGCGGTGTGTGTGTGCGCGGTACATGCGGTGTGTGTGCGCGCGGTACATGCGGTGTGTGCGCGCGTGGTACATGCGGTGTGTGTGTGCGCGGTACATGCGGTGTGTGTGTGCGCGGTACATGCGTTGTGTGTGTGTGCGCGGTACATGCGGTGTGTGTGTGTGCGCGGTACATGCGGTGTGTGTGGTACATGCGGTGTGTGTGCGCGCGGTACATGCGGTGTGTGTGCGCGGTACGTGCGTTGTGTGTGTGTGCGCGGTACATGCGGTGTGTGTGCGCGCAGTACATGCGGTGTGTGCGCGCGTGGTACATGCGGTGTGTGTGTGCGCGGTACATGCGGTGTGTGTGTGCGCGGTACATGCGTTGTGTGTGTGTGCGCAGTACATGCGGTGTGTGCGCGCGCGGTACATGCGGTGTGTGTGTGTGCGCGGTACATGCGGTGTGTGTGGTACATGCGGTGTGTGTGCGCAGTACATGCGGTGTGTGTGCGCGGTACATGCAGTGTGCATTGTGTGCGGTACATATGGTGTGTGTGCGCAGTACATGCGGTGTGTGTGCATGGTACATGCGGTGTGCATTGTGTGCGGTACATATGGTGTGTGTGTGTGCGCGGTACATGCAGTGTGCATTGTGTGCAGTACATAAGGTGAGTGTGTGTGCAGTGTGTGCTGTACATGCGGTGTGTGTGCACGGTACATACGGTGTGTGTGTGTGTGTGTGTGTGCACGGTACATACGGTGTGTGTGTGTGTGTGTGCGGTACATACGGTGTGTGTGTGCGGTACATGCGGTGTGTGTGTGTGCGCAGTACATGCGGTGTGTGTGTGCGTGCAGTGTGTGCGGTACGTGCGGTACATGTGGTGTGTGTGTGCGCAGTACATATGGTGTGTGTGTGCAGTGTGTGCGTGCAGTACGTACGGTGTGTGTGCAGTGTGTGTGTGTGCGCAGTACATGCGGTGTGTGTGTGTGTGGTACATGCGGTGTCTGTGTGCGCAGTGCATGCAGTGTGTGTGTGCGCGCGGTACATGCGGTGTGTGTGTGTGTGGTACATGCGGTGTGTGTGTGTGGTACATGCGGTGTGTGTGCGCGCGGTACATGCGGTGTGTGTGGTACATGCGGCGTGTGTGTGTGGTACATGCGGTGTATGTGCATGCGGTACATGCGGTGTGTGTGCGCGCGGTACATGCGGTGTGTGTGCGCGCGGTACATGCGGTGTGTGCGCGCGTGGTACATGCGGTGTGTGTGTGCGCGGTACATGCGGTGTGTGTGTGCGCGGTACATGCGGTGTGTGTGTGTGTGCAGTGTGTGCGGTACATGCGGTGTGTGTGTGCGCAGTGTGTGCGGTACATGTGGTGTGTGTGTGCGCAGTACAGATGGTGTGTGTGTGCAGTGTGTGCATGCAATACATACGGTGTGTGTGCAGTGTGTGTGTGTGCGCAGTACATGCGGTGTCTGTGTGCGCAGTGCATGCAGTGTGTGTGTGCGCGCGGTACATGCGGTGTGTGTGTGTGTGGTACATGCGGTGTGTGTGTGTGGTACATGCGGTGTGTGTGCGCGCGGTACATGCGGTGTGTGTGGTACATGCGGCGTGTGTATGTGGTACATGCGGTGTATGTGCGTGCGGTACATGCGGTGTGTGTGCGCGCGGTACATGCGGTGTGTGTGCGCGCGGTACATGCGGTGTGTGCGCGCGTGGTATATGCGGTGTGTGTGTGCGCGGTACATGCGGTGTGTGTGCGCAAGGTACATGCGGTGTGTGTGTGTGCGGTACATGCGGTGTGTGTGTGCGCGGTACATGCGGTGTGTGTGTGTGCGCGGTACATGCGGTGTGTGTGGTACATGCGGTGTGCATTGTGTGCGGTACATATGGTGTGTGTGCGCAGTACATGCGGTGTGTGTGCATGGTACATGCGGTGTGCATTGTGTGCGGTACATATGGTGTGTGTGTGTGCGCGGTACATGCAGTGTGCATTGTGTGCAGTACATAAGGTGAGTGTGTGTGCAGTGTGTGCTGTACATGCGGTGTGTGTGCACGGTACATACGGTGTGTGTGTGTGTGTGTGTGTGCACGGTACATACGGTGTGTGTGTGTGTGTGTGCGGTACATACGGTGTGTGTGTGCGGTACATGCGGTGTGTGTGTGTGCGCAGTACATGCGGTGTGTGTGCGTGCAGTGTGTGCGGTACGTGCGGTACATGTGGTGTGTGTGTGCGCAGTACATATGGTGTGTGTGTGCAGTGTGTGCGTGCAGTACGTACGGTGTGTGTGCAGTGTGTGTGTGTGCGCAGTACATGCGGTGTGTGTGTGTGTGGTACATGTGGTGTCTGTGTGCGCAGTGCATGCAGTGTGTGTGTGCGCGCGGTACATGCGGTGTGTGTGTGTGTGGTACATGCGGTGTGTGTGTGTGGTACATGCGGTGTGTGTGCGCGCGGTACATGCGGTGTGTGTGGTACATGCGGCGTGTGTGTGTGGTACATGCGGTGTATGTGCATGCGGTACATGCGGTGTGTGTGCGCGCGGTACATGCGGTGTGTGTGCGCGCGGTACATGCGTTGTGTGCGCGCGTGGTACATGCGGTGTGTGTGTGCGCGGTACATGCGGTGTGTGTGTGCGCGGTACATGCGGTGTGTGTGTGTGTGCAGTGTGTGCGGTACATGCGGTGTGTGTGTGCGCAGTGTGTGCGGTACATGTGGTGTGTGTGTGCGCAGTACAGATGGTGTGTGTGTGCAGTGTGTGCATGCAATACATACGGTGTGTGTGCAGTGTGTGTGTGTGCGCAGTACATGCGGTGTCTGTGTGCGCAGTGCATGCAGTGTGTGTGTGCGCGCGGTACATGCGGTGTGTGTGTGCGCGTGGTACATGCGGTGTGTGTGTGTGTGGTACATGCGGTGTGTGTGTGTGGTACATGCGGTGTGTGTGCGCGCGGTACATGCGGTGTGTGTGGTACATGCGGCGTGTGTATGTGGTACATGCGGTGTATGTGCGTGCGGTACATGCGGTGTGTGTGCGCGCGGTACATGCGGTGTGTGTGCGCGCGGTACATGCGGTGTGTGCGCGCGTGGTATATGCGGTGTGTGTGTGCGCGGTACATGCGGTGTGTGTGCGCAAGGTACATGCGGTGTGTGTGTGTGCGGTACATGCGGTGTGTGTGTGCGCGGTACATGCGGTGTGTGTGTGTGCGCGGTACATGCGGTGTGTGTGGTACATGCGGTGTGTGTGCGCGCGGTACATGCGGTGTGTGTGCGCGGTACATGCGGTGTGTGTGTGCGCGGTACATGCGGTGTGTGTGCGCGCGGTACATGCGGTGTGTGCGCGCGTGGTACATGCGGTGTGTGTGTGCGCGGTACATGCGGTGTGTGTGTGCGCGGTACATGCGTTGTGTGTGTGTGCGCGGTACATGCGGTGTGTGTGTGTGCGCGGTACATGCGGTGTGTGTGGTACATGCGGTGTGTGTGCGCGCGGTACATGCGGTGTGTGTGCGCGGTACGTGCGTTGTGTGTGTGTGCGCGGTACATGCGGTGTGTGTGCGCGCAGTACATGCGGTGTGTGCGCGCGTGGTACATGCGGTGTGTGTGTGCGCGGTACATGCGGTGTGTGTGTGTGCGCGGTACATGCGTTGTGTGTGTGTGCGCGGTACATGCGGTGTGTGCGCGCGCGGTACATGCGGTGTGTGTGTGTGCGCGGTACATGCGGTGTGTGTGGTACATGCTGTGTGTGTGCGCAGTACATGCGGTGTGTGCGCGCGGTACATGCAGTGTGCATTGTGTGCGGTACATATGGTGTGTGTCTGTGCACGATACATGTGGTGTGTGTGTGCGCGGTACATGCAGTGTGCATTGTGTGCAGTACATATGGTGTGTGTGTGCAGTGTGTGCTCTACATGCGGTGTGTGTGCGCGGTACATACGGTGTGTGTGTGTGCGGTACATACGGTGTGTGTGTGTGTGTGTGCGGTACATACGGTGTGTGTGTGTGTGTGCGGTACATACGGTGTGTGTGTGTGCGGTACATACGGTGTGTGTGTGCACAGTACATGCGGTGTGTGTGCAGTGTGTGCAATACATGTGGTGTGAATGTGTGCGGTACATACGGTGTGTTTGTGTGTGTGTGCGGTACATATGGTGTGTGTGCAGTGAGTGCATGCAGTACGTACGGTGTGTGTGTGCAGTGTGTGTGTGCGCAGTACATGCAGTGTGTGTGCGCGCGGTACATGCGGTGTGTGTGTGTGGTACATGCGGTGTGTGTGCGTGCGGTACATGCGGTGTGTGTGTGTGGTACATGCGGTGTGTGTGTGTGCGTGGTACATGCGGTGTGTGTGGTACATGCGGTGTGTGCGCGTGGTACATGCGGTATGTGTGCGCGTGGTACATGCGGTGTGTGTGTGGTACATGCGGTGTGTGTGGTACATGTGGTGTGTATGTGGTACATGTGGTGTGTGCGCGCGGTACATGCGGTGTGTGCGCGCGCGGTACATGCGGTGTGTGTGTGCGCGGTACATGCGGTGTATGTGCGCGGTACATGCGTTGTGTGTGTGTGTGTGTGGTACATGCGGTGTGTGTGTGCGCGGTACATGTGGTGTATGTGCGCGGTACATGCGTTGTGTGTGTGTGTGTGGTACATGCGGTGTGTGTGTGCGCGGTACATGCGGTGTATGTGCGCGGTACATGCGTTGTGTGTGCGTGCGTGGTACATGCGGTGTGTGTGTGCGCGGTACATGCGGTGTATGTGCGCGGTACATGTGTTGTGTGTGTGTGTGTGGTACATGCGGTGTGTGTGTGCGCGGTACATGCGGCGTGTGTGCGCGCGGTACATGCGGTGTGTGTGTGTGGTACATGCAGTGTGTGTGTGAGGTACCTGCAGTGTGCATTGTGTGCGGTACATATGGTGTGTGTGTGTGCGCGGTACATGCGGTGTCTGTGTGCGCAGTACATGCAGTGTGTGTGTGCGCGTGGTACATGCGGTGTGTGTGCGGTACATGCGGTGTGTGTGTGCAGTGTGCGCAGTACATAGGGTGTGTGTGCAGTGTGTGCGTGTGTCTGTGTGCGCAGTACATACGGTGTGTGTGTGTGGTACATGTGGTGTGTGTGCACGCGGTACATGCGGTGTGCGTGTGTGCGCAGTACATGCGGTGTGTGTGTGTGTCGTACATGTGGTGTGTGCGCGCGGTACATGCAGTGTGTGTGTGTATGCGCAGTACATGCGGTGTGTGTGTGTGGTACATGCGGTGTGTGTGTGCGCGGTACATGTGGTGTGTGTGTATGCGCAGTACATGCGGTGTGTGTGCGCGCGGTACATACGGTGTGTGTGCATGTGGTACATGTGGTGTCTGTGTGCGCTGTACATGCGGTGTGTGTGTGTGCGTGGTACATGCGGTGTGTGTGTACGCGGTACATGCGGTGTGTGTGTGCGCGTGGTACATGCGGTGTGTGTGTGTGCGCGGTACATGCGGTGTGTATGCGCACGGTACATGCGGTGTGTGTGTAGTACATGCAGTGTGTGTGCGGTACATGCGGTCTGTGTGTGCAGTGTGCGCGGTACATAGGGTGTGTGCGCAGTGTGTGCGTGTGTCTGTGTGCGCAGTACATGCGGTGTGTGTGCGCAGTACGTACAGTGTGTGTGTGCAGTGTGTGTGTGTATGCGCGCGGTACATGCGGTGTGTGTGTGCGCGCAGTACATGCGGTGTGTGTGTGTGTGCGGTACATGCGGTGTGTGTGTGTGGTACATGCGGTGTGTGTGCGGTACATGCGGTGTGTGTGTGGTACATGCGGTGTGTGTGTGTGGTACATGCGGTGTGTGTGCACGCGGTACATGCGGTGTGTGTGTGTGGTACATGCGGTGTGTGTGTGTGCGGTACATGCGGTGTGTGTGCGCACGGTACATGCGGTGTGTGTGTGGTACATGTGTGTGTGCGCGCGGTACATGCGGTGTGAGTGTGTGTGGTACATACGGTGTGTGTGCGTGTGGTACATGCAGTGTGTGTGCGCATGGTACATGCGGTGTGTGTGTGGTACATGCGGTGTGTGTGCGCATGGTACATGCGGTGTGTGTGTGGTACATGCGGTGTGTGTGCGCGCGGTACATGCGGTGTGTGTGGTACATGCGGCGTGTGTATGTGGTACATGCGGTGTATGTGCGTGCGGTACATGCGGTGTGTGTGCGCGCGGTACATGCGGTGTGTGTGCGCGCGGTACATGCGGTGTGTGCGCGCGTGGTATATGCGGTGTGTGTGTGCGCGGTACATGCGGTGTGTGTGCGCAAGGTACATGCGGTGTGTGTGTGTGCGGTACATGCGGTGTGTGTGTGCGCGGTACATGCGGTGTGTGTGTGTGCGCGGTACATGCGGTGTGTGTGGTACATGCGGTGTGTGTGCGCGCGGTACATGCGGTGTGTGTGTGCGGTACGTGCGTTGTGTGTGTGTGCGCGGTACATGCGGTGTGTGTGTGCGGTACATGCGGTGTGTGTGCGCGCGGTACATGCGGTGTGTGCGCGCGTGGTACATGCGGTGTGTGTGTGCGCGGTACATGCGGTGTGTGTGTGCGCGGTACATGCGTTGTGTGTGTGTGCGCGGTACATGCGGTGTGTGTGTGTGCGCGGTACATGCGGTGTGTGTGGTACATGCGGTGTGTGTGCGCGCGGTACATGCGGTGTGTGTGCGCGGTACGTGCGTTGTGTGTGTGTGCGCGGTACATGCGGTGTGTGTGCGCGCGGTACATGCGGTGTGTGCGCGCGTGGTACATGCGGTGTGTGTGTGCGCGGTACATGCGGTGTGTGTGTGCGCGGTACATGCGTTGTGTGTGTGTGCGCGGTACATGCGGTGTGTGCGCGCGCGGTACATGCGGTGTGTGTGTGGTACATGCGGTGTGTGTGCGCAGTACATGCGGTGTGTGTGCACGGTACATGCAGTGTGCATTGTGTGCGGTACATATGGTGTGTGTCTGTGCACGATACATGTGGTGTGTGTGTGCGCGGTACATGCAGTGTGCATTGTGTGCGGTACATATGGTGTGTGTGTGCAGTGTGTGCTCTACATGCGGTGTGTGTGCGCGGTACATACGGTGTGTGTGTGTGCGGTACATACGGTGTGTGTGTGTGTGTGCGGTACATGCGGTGTGTGTGTGGTACATGCGGTGTGTGTGTGTGGTACATGCGGTGTGTGTGCACGCGGTACATGTGGTGTGTGTGTGTGTGGTACATGCGGTGTGTGTGTGTGGTACATGCGGTGTGTGTGCGCACGGTACATGCGGTGTGTGTGTGGTACATGTGGTGTGTGTGCGCGCGGTACATGCGGTGTGAGTGTGTGTGGTACATACGGTGTGTGTGCGCGTGGTACATGCAGTGTGTGTGCGCATGGTACATGCGGTGTGTGTGTGGTACATGCGGTGTGTGTGCGCATGGTACATGCGGTGTGTGTGTGGTACATGTGGTGTGTGTGTGTGGTACATGCGGTGTGTGTGTGTGTGGTACATGCGGTGTGTGTGTGTGGTACATGCGGTGTGTGTGTGCGCGGTACATGCGGTGTGTGTGTGTGTGTGCAGTACATGCGGTGTGTGTGCGCGTGGTACATGCGGTGTGTGTGTGTGTGTGCAGTACATGCGGTGTGTGTGTGCGTGGTACATGCGGTGTGTGTGTGTGTGCGGTACATGTGGTGTGTGTGCGCGTGGTACATGCAGTGTGTGTGTGCGGTACATGCGGTGTGTGTGTGTGTGCGCGCGGTACATGTGGCGTGTGTGTGCGGTACATG
The DNA here is from genome assembly GCA_030390025.1 of Squalus acanthias. Taxonomy (NCBI): domain Eukaryota; kingdom Metazoa; phylum Chordata; class Chondrichthyes; order Squaliformes; family Squalidae; genus Squalus; species Squalus acanthias. Next base: position 98,442,400 of record CM059427.1, on the reverse strand, counting down.
CAGTGTGTGTGGGGTACACGCTGTGTGTGTGTGTGTGTGTGTGCACCCTGTGTGTGTGTGTGTGTGTGTGTGTGTGTGTGCATTGCACTGTTGGACAGGCAATACTGAGTGGTTGTTGCACTGTCGGAGGTGCCGTCTTTCAGATGAAACGTTAAACCAAGGCTCCGTCTGCCCTCTCAGGTGGGTGTAAAATATCCCATTTAATCTCCTCCCACAGCCCATGTACACTCTCCCCTATCAGGGACTCTATCCACCCATTTAATCTCCTCCCACAGCCCATGTACCCTCTCCCCTATCAGGGTCTCTATCCACCCATTTAATCTCCTCCCACAGCCCATGTACGCTCTCCCCTATCAGGGACTCAATCCACCCATTTAATCTCCTCCCACAGCCCATGTACCCTCTCCCCTATCAGGGACTCAATCCACCCATTTAATCTCCTCCCACAGCCCATGTACCCTCTCCCCTATCAGGGACTCTATCCACCCATTTAATCTCCTCCCACAGCCCATGTACGCTCTCCCCTATCATGGACTCTATCCACCCATTTAATCTCCTCCCACAGCCCATGTACGCTCTCCCCTATCAGGGACTCTATCCACCCATTTAATCTCCTCCCACAGCCCATGTACGCTCTCCCCTATCATGGACTCTATCCACCCATTTAATCTCACCAACCTGAAACGTTAACACTACATTCCTCTCTCCACAGATGCTGCCTGACCTGCCGAGTGTTCTCCAGCATTTTCTGTTTTTATTTCCTATAATGTCCAATCCTGGTTTTAAGATTGGAAACCCAGGAGCAAGTCGCCAGCTGTAATCTAATGGGCGGAGTGGGAACTTTAGATCTGGGATGCTGTAGGAACAGGTTTCTCCTGCTTGATGTTTCCATGGTAACTGGGTTCCTTTTATTTTACAGGAGGACTGCCACTTGAGTCTGGTGTCAGTGGCGAGAAGGCCGAGTCAGTTACTAACCAACAGCTGGAAGGTGAGTTAGTGAATGGGACTGAACACAGATGCTGAACACCTCAGACAGGGAGTAGATTAGAGTCTGATACTAGAAAATAATTTCCAGGAATAAGAACAGGCCGATGGGCCCAACACTAAATCAGTCCCCAGGAACCCAACTAATTGCCTCTTGACCCAATCGATACTTCAGTGACCTCCCCTTGATTACCCTTTGGGTGACGTTCCTCCTGAATTCCTCATTTATAATCTGTGTCCCTCTGGGATTTGAACCCGTCACCTCCAGGAACAATTTCCCTCCATCCCCTTCATACTCCTGAAAACTTCAGTCAGATCATCTCAAACTTACCTCTTTTTCAAAGTGAACACACCCAACTTCCTTAACCTTTCCTCAGGACTGAAGTTACTGATACCCAGAATCCTCTTTGTTGCCCGCTCAGGGGCAGTTTATCTTTCCTGTGATTGGGAATCAGACACCCACCCGAGCCGGGAATTACCCCCGGGCATGTTTCCCGACCGACCGCCTAACCCCAGCAGGAGATCGGCGTAAACCCGTCTACGTGTCCACGCAGGACAGATGAAAAAAATCTTTCCTTTGAACAAATTTTGATCATATACCAGAGGGGGAGATGCAGCAAAATGTTTTTACGCAGCGAGTAGTTATGATCTGGAACGCGTTGCCTGAAAGGGCGGTGCATGGAGATTCAATCATAACTTTCAAAAGGGAATTGGATATATACTTGAAAAGGAAAATTTTGCAGGGCTATGGGGAAAGAGCGGGGGAGTGGGTTAACTGGAGAGGTCTTTCAAAGAGCCAGCACGGGCACGATGGCTGTGCTGATTTGTTCAAACAGTCAGGATGGAGTTTGAGCTAAGTCCCCAACAGGAAGGTCCGGTCGAGGAGAAGACATCCCAGGGGGCACTGGGTGGGATAGTGGGGGCAGGCCGATGATTCTATCTGTCGATTTACATAGGCGGAAACGCAGGGTCTACGGTCTCCTGATTTTCCGGCCAGCACACTTAGGGACCACCACTCCTCATCGGGATCCCCAATTAGGACGATCAGCCCTCCAGTGACATCACTTCCTTCTGATTCCTTCCTGTTGTAGCTGGCGACATTGTTTACAGGATCGATGGAGACTCTGGTCTGTCCCAAACATCAACACACCTGAGCTCAGAACAAAGGCGTGCGAGGAAGGTTGGTGTCAATTCAGCTTCTCTGGGATCCAGGGCACAATTCTACTGCACTGGATTCACTGAGCAATGCCGTGGAAGAAAGAGGGGCCCCCAACCAATGTACATTACATCACTGTCAGCACACAACTCCGCAAATACATAGAGATCAGCTGAGGGGATAGATGGATGGTATCCTATCGCACTGGGATCTGACTTCCAAACAGGCCCCAATCTGTATAGAGGACGTTACAGGATGGCTGATGCAAGAAATAAACAAAAGTCATCTTGACACAGCTGAGGCTCAGTGTAGAGGGAGCTTTACTCTGTCTCTAACCCATGCTGTACCTGCCCTGGGAGTGTTGGATGAGATACTGGTGAGGGAGCTTTACTCTGTATCTAACCCGTGCTGTACTTGCCCTGGGAGTGTTTGATGGGACAGTGTAGAGGGAGCTTTACTCTGTATCTAACCTGTGCTGTACCTTCCCCGGGAGTGTTTGATGGGACAATGTAGAGGGAGCTTTACTCTGTATATAACCCGTGCTGTACCTGCCCTGGGAGTGTTTGATGGGACAGTGTAGAGGGAGCTTTACTCTGTATCTAACCCGTGCTGTACCTGCCCTGGGAGTGTTTGAAAGGACAGTGTAGAGGGAGCTTTACTCTGTATCTAACCCGTGCTGTACCTGCCCTGGGAGTGTTTGATGGGACAGTGTAGAGGGAGCTTTACTCTGTATCTAACCCGTGCTGTACCTGCCCTGGGAGTGTTTGATGGGACAGTGTAGAGGGAGCTTTACTCTGTATCTAACCCATGCTGTACCTGCCCTGGGAGTGTTTGATGGGACAGTGTAGAGGGAGCTTTACTCTGTATCTAACCCATGCTGTACCTGCCCTGGGAGTGTTTGATGGGACAGTGTAGAGGGAGCTTTACTCTGTATCTAACCTGTGCTGTACCTGCCCTGGGAGTGTTTGATGGGACAGTGTAGAGGGAGCTTTACTCTGTATCTAACCCGTGCTGTACCTGCCCTTGGAGTGTTTGATGGGACAGTGTAGAGGGAGCTTTACTCTGTATCTAACCTGTGCTGTACCTACCCTGGGAGTGTTTGATGGGACAGTGTGGAGGGAGCTTTACTCTGTCTCTAACCCATGCTGTACCTGCCCTGGGAGTGTTTGATGGGGCAGTGTAGAGGGAGCTTTACTCTGTATCTAACCCGTGCTGTACCTGCCCTGGGAGTGTTTGATGGGATAGTGTAGAGGGATCTTTACTCTGTATCTAACATGCGCTGTACCTACCCTGGGAGTGTTTGATGGGACAGTGTAGAGGGATCTTTACTCTGTCTCTAACCCATGCTGTACCTGCCCTGGGAGTGTTTGATGGGGCAGTGTAGATGGTGTTTTACTCTGTATCTAACCCGTGCTGTACCTGCCCTGGGAGTGTTTGATGGGACAGTGTAGAGGGAGCTTTACTCTGCATCTAACCCATGCTGTACCTGCCCTGGGAGTGTTTGATGGGACAGTGTAGAGGGAGCTTTACTCTGTATCTAACCCGTGCTGTACCTGCCCTGGGAGTGTTTGATGGGACAGTGTCGAGGGAGCTTTACTCTGTATCTAATCCATGCTGTACCTGCCCTGGGAGTGTTTGATGGGACAGTGTAGACGGAGCTTTACTCTGTATCTAACCTGTGCTGTACCTGCCCTGGGAGTGTTTGATGGGACAGTGTAGAGGGAGCTTTACTCTGTCTCTAACCCGTGCTGTACCTGCCCTGGGAGTGTTTGACGGGACAGTGTAGACGGAGCTTTACTCTGTATCTAACCTGAACACTCCTGAACCCTGATTTGGAGAACTCAATGCCCCTGAGGTGATGTCTCTGCTCCAGCTTTCCCAAACAGCTCATCAGCCTGATGGCTCTGTCTTTGCTTGATGTTGTTGACCATTATGACCACAGCTGACTTCAGCACCTTGAGGAATTGCCCAGCGCCAATGACATGGTTCAGACCACAGCTGTCAAGACCATCATCTGATCGCAGGCCTCGTTGAGCAGGCACTCGATGATGCCATGTTCTCCTGGGATCATCCCTCGCCTACACCATAGCCTCAACCAGAGTTGAGCTTAAGTGATTGGGCAGGGGACCAGGACAGGTGCATTGCTGTTTGGTGTGTTGTGGTCTCTGTCACTGGCCGTGGCTGAGCTCACCGGTTGGGACAGTTCTGGTTCTGTGTGAATGGATTAGCCCCCTTCCTTTTCCCAGCTGCGGTCGAGTTCTTTGTGACTTGGCTTGGGGGTGGTCGGTGAGGAGATGATCTTTGAGGAGCTCAGCGTTCTTCGTGTCTGTCTCCCACCACTTCTGTAGGTGTTGGCTTGGAAGTGTTGCCCGCAGATAATCGGCTAATGATTTTGACTTCCTGAATCGGGTTTTTATTCAGTGTGTCCCCCCCCCCCCCCCCCACCGCCACCGAGGCTTGTTGCTTTTGAGACTCGGATAGAGGGAACCTGCACAAGTCTCATCACTGAGGGATGGTACGGGTCTGTGGACAGATCCGAGCAAGGTTCAGTCACAGAGAGGATTGTGTCACAGGGCTCAGCTGAGGGCCCCTGAAACCCGCCAGAGCCTCTGGTGTATGGAGGATGTGAAAAGGAGAACAGAGCCTGCGATCTCCTCACCAGGCTCCGTGTCACAAGCTGTTCAGCTGAAACCTGAGCGGTAGCGAGGCGTGCTGATCAGGATAACTGGGTTGGAAGGTAGTTTGGAAGTCCAGGATTAACCAGCAAGTGGCATGGAGCAGTTAGAATCCAGCCCTCCCTACTCATCTGCAGTTAGTTTCTTTAAAAAAAAAGATTTGTTCTTGGAATTTGGGTGACACTGGCAAGGCCACATTTACTGCCCATCCTAGTTGCCCTGACGGCATCAAGAGTCAACCACATAGTGTGGGATTGGAGTCACGTGTAGGCCAGACCGGGTAGAGGAGTGGCAGGTTCCTCTCGCTGAAGGACATTAGTGAACCAGTTGGGTTTTTACAACAATCCGGCATATTTTACTGTTATTTCTTTGGTGCCAGATTTATTGAATTCAATTTCACATCTTGCACTGATAGGATTTGAGCTCAGTTGTTGTACAGATAAACTCCGACGGGTTCACTGAAGTAAGCCGCAGGATGTCCAGGGGTTTCTGTTGGTTCTCTCTCCGATGGGCCTGAGGCTGGAGGCACTGTTCTAATTCTGCTTTCTTCTGCTGTGATAGAGGGGGGCCCAGGCAGCCTGTGTGAAGTACCTGATTTGTTTTATTCGGAGTATTCACTGCTCTACAGCCCTGTTCTGAATATTAGGAACATAAGAACATAAGAACAGGAGTAGGCCATTGAGCCCTCGCGCCTGTTCCGCCATTCAACGAGATCATCTGCGACCTAACTCCATGTACCCACCTTTGCCCCATATCCCTTAATACTTTTAGTTATAAAAGCTATCAATCTCCGATTTAAAATTAACAATTGATCTCGCATCAATTGCCATTTGCGGAAGAGAGTTCCAAACTTCTACCACCCTTTGTGTGTAGAAGTGTTTCCGAATTTCACTCCTGAACGGTCTGGCTCTAATTTTTAGACTATGCCCCCTGGTCCAAGAATCCCCAACCAGCGGAAATCGTTTCTCTCTATCTACCCTATCTGCTCCCCTTAATATCCTTAAAACTTCGATCAGATCACCCCTTAACCTTCTAAATTCTGGTGAATAAACCCTAATTTGTGTAATCTCTCCTCGTAACTTAACCCTTGAAGTCCGGGTATCATTCTGGTAAACGTGCGCTGCACTCCCTCCAAGGCCAATATATCCTTCCTAAGGTGTGGTGCCCAGAACTGCTCACAGTTCTCCAGGTGTGGTCTAACCAGGGCTTTGTATAGCTGCAGCATAACTTCTACCCCCTTGTATTCTAGGCCTCTAGATATAAAGGCCAGCATTCCATTAGTCTTTTTAATTATTTTCTGTATCTGTTCATGACATTTTAATGATCTTTTTACCTGAACCCCCAAGTCTCTTTCGACCTCCACTGTTTTTAGCTTTTCACTATTTAGAAAGTACCCTGTTCTATCCTTTCTGGTCCAAAGTGGATGACCTCGCATTTGCCTACATTGAAATCCATTTGCCACAGTTTTGCCCATTCACTTAATCTGTCAATATCCCTTTGTAGTTTTATACTTCCATCTACACTACTTACAATGCCACCTATCTTTGTGTCATCGGCAAATTTGGATATATGACTTTCTATGCCTTCATCTAAGTCGTTAATAAATACTGTGAATAGTTGAGGCCCCAACACAGATCCCTGCGGGACACCACTAGTCACATCCTGCCAATTTGAGTACCTGCCCATTATCCCTACTCTCTGTCTCCTGCCGCTCAGCCAATTTCCTAACCAGGTCAATAATTTGCCCTCAATTCCGTGGGCTTCTACCTTATGTGGGACTTTATCAAATGCCTTCTGGAAGTCCATATAAATAACATCCATATACATTCCCCTGTCCACTACTTGAGTCACCTCTTCAAAAAATTCAATCAGGTTCATCAGGCATGACCTACCTTTCACAAATCCATGTTGGCTCTCTCTGATCAACTGAAAATTTTCAAGGTGTTCAGTCACCCTATCCTTAATTATAGACTCTAGCAATTTCCCCACAACAGATGTTAGGTTAACTGGTGTATAATTCCCTGGTTTCCCTCTCTCGCCATTCTTAAAAAGCGGAGTGACATGCACAATTTTCCAATCTAAAGGGACGGTTCCTGACTCTACAGAACTTTGGAAGATTATAGTTAGGGCACCTGCAATGTGCTCACCTACTTCCTTTAAAACCCTGGGATGGAAACCATCTGGTCCTGGGGATTTGTCACTCTTTCGTGCCATTATTTTCTTCATTACTGGTATTTTACTTACGTTAATTTTGGTGAGTCCCTGTCCCCGATTCAGTATTAGTTTCCTTAGGATTTCTGACATGCTCTTCCTCTACTGTAAATACTGAATTAAAGTAATTATTCAACATGTCCACCATTTCCCCATTGTCATTGGGAATATCACTGCTTTCAGTTATTAAGGGGCCAACATTGCTCCTGACTACCCTCTTTTTACCTAATTTAATTGTAAAAATTCTTTGGGGGAAAAATTGAGTCGCGCCCCCTTTGGGGCGCTAACTTTGCCGGGGCGCTACTTTTAGCTCCCCGAAGAAATTAGCACCCCCGCGGCCGAAATTCATCAGTAGCGCCCCAAGAGAGAAGCGGGGCGCTACTGGAAGCGCCCCACCTCCCTCTTGGGGTGCTGCGAGTGAATATCCAGCTGGGCCACCAGGGACCGGAGTGCCGGCAAAAGAGCCCGGCACTCAAGAGAAGTGCCGGGCTCACGGAGCGCAGCCGGCACTCCGCGGGGGGGGCTGGTCAGGAGGCTGGGGACAGCAATGGGGGCAGGTGCGGGCAGGCAGCCAGCAACAAAAATGGCCGCCCGGCACCTCGCCTTCAATTTACGCTTCCCCGGCCGCAGGTAGTCCCCCCTGACCCCGTCGTACATAGCGTCCGGCGGTAAGTATGGGGGCGCTACCGAAGATCGCGGCTGGGGCGCGAGCGGGACGCTTTGCACGGTGATGACATCATCGCCGGTGGCGCAGCGCGGCGGGGCACTAACGGTTACCGCTGCCGCTAACCTCCCGCTGAATTTCACGGGAGGTATTGGCAGGTGCCGCACCCGGGCACTAGTTGCTTTGCATCCCGTTAGCGTCCTCCTAGGGCGCTAACGGGAGGTGCAAAGCAACCGAATTTCCAGGCCTTTGTGTTGATTTTGCTATCCCTTGCAAGTTTCTTTTCATACTCCCTTTTTGTAGCTCTTACTATGTTTTGTGACTCTTTGCCGTTTTTTGTATTGCCAGGATCTGTGCTATTTTTTGCATTTTTGTTTACTTTTTCTTTTAGTTTTATGCTGTCCCTTACCTCTTTAGTCGTCCATGGCTATTTTTTTTTTGGCAAGTAGAGCTCTTTCCCCTCAGGGGTATAAACTGGTTCTGTATCACCTTAAATTCTTTTTTGAACATCTCCCACTGATCTTCTGTCATTTTACCCATTAACAGATTTGCCCAGTTTACTGTGGATAGTCTCTGTCTCATCCCATTGAAGTCGGCCTTACCCAAATCTAGAATCTTAGTAGTTATTTTGTGTTTCTCCCTTTCAAACGTTACGTTGATCTCGATCATGTTATGATCGCTATTGGATAAATGTTGACGCAGAGTTAGGCTGTTAACTAAATTTGGCTCATTACTCATTACTAAATCTAATTTGGCATGCCCCCTTGTTGCCTTTAGGACATATTGTTGTAGTAAACTATCCCAGACACATTCAAGAAATTCACTAACTTTCTGACAGGTGCTAGTCTGCTTATCCCAATCTATAAGAAAGTTAAAATCCCCAATTAAAACCACACTGCCTTTACTACACACTTGTCTAATCTCTGCATTTATACAATCTAGCACTTCACAACTGCTACCAGGGGGCCTATACACAACTCCCACTACAGTCATAAATCCTTTCCTATTTCTTAATTCAACCCATAAAGTCTCCACTACCTGCTTACCTCTCTTTATATCCTCTCTTATCAGTGAAGTGATTTCATCCTTAATCACTAAGGCTACTCCTCTCCCTCTGCCATTTTCCCTATCTGTCCTGTAGACCTTATAACCTGGTATATTTAGTTCCCAGTCCTGACCATCTTGCAGCCATGTCTCAGTAATGGCCACCATGTCATACCCTACAATTTGAATTTGCACCTGCAGTTCATTCAATTTATTCCTTTGGTATAAAGAACGCTTATTTGGGCCACACACCCTCGCCTGTCGTTAGGCTCTAATGTTTTACTCACTTGTTTCTTATTTCTCTCTCCTGGTTTAATCACTTTACATCTTTTAGTTTTCCCTTTACATGTAGTGCCTAAAGTACAATTTCTGATTGTTACTCTACTCTCTTCCCTTTCATTTGTTTTTGAACTACTATTTGTCCTACAATTTCCACCTGAGCCCTCCCCCACCCATTTACTAGTTTAAAGTCCTTGTGAATGCCCTATTTATCCTTTCCACTAGGACCCTGATCTCAGGTGGAGCCCGTCCCAACGGTACAGTTCCTTCCTGTCCCAATACTGGTGCCAGTGCCCCATGAAATGGAACCCCTCTTTCGCACACCACTCCTTTAGCCACGTGTTCACTTCCCTAACCAGCTTATCTCTACACCAATTTGCACGTGGCTCAGGTAATAATCCAGAGAATATAACCCTTGAGGTCCTGTTCTTTAATTTAGCTCCTAGTTCCTGGTACTCCTCAAACAGGACCTCTTGCCTACTCTTCCCTATGTTGTTGGTCCCAACATGGACCATAATGACTGGATCCTCCCCCTCCCTCTCCAGGATCCTCCTCCTCCCTCTCCAGGATCCTCCCCCATCCTCTCCAGTATCCTCCCCCTCCCTCTCCAGCATCCTCCCCCTCCCTCTCCAGCATCCTCCCCCATCCTCTCCAGCATCCTCCCCCATCCTCTCCAGTATCCTCCCCCATCCTCTCCAGCATCCTCCCCCTCCCTCTCCAGCATCCTCCCCCTCCCTCTCCAGTATCCTCCCCTTCCCTCTCCAGTATCCTCCCCCATCCTCTCCAGTATCCTCCCCCTCCCTCTCCAGTATCCTCCCCCTCCCTCTCCAGTATCCTCCCCCATCCTCTCCAGCATCCTCCCCATCCTCTCCAGTATCCTCCCCATCCTCTCCAGTATCCTCCCCCATCCTCTCCAGTATCCTCCCCCTCCCTCTCCAGGATCCTCCCCCTCCCTCTCCAGCATCCTCCCCCATCCTCTCCAGTATCCTCCCCCATCCTCTCCAGCATCCTCCCCCTCCCTCTCCAGTATCCTCCCCCATCCTCTCCAGCATCCTCCCCCATCCTCTCCAGTATCCTCCCCCATCCTCTCCAGTATCCTCCCCCATCCTCTCCAGTATCCTCCCCCATCCTCTCCAGTATCCTCCCCCATCCTCTCCAGTATCCTCCCCCATCCTCTCCAGTATCCTCCCCCATCCTCTCCAGTATCCTCCCCCTCCCTATCCAGTATCCTCCCCCACCCTCTCCAGTATCCTCCCCCATCCTCTCCAGTATCCTCCCCCATCCTCTCCAGTATCCTCCCCATCCTCTCCAGTATCCTCCCCCATCCTCTCCAGTATCCTCCCCCTCCCTCTCCAGCATCCTCCCCCATCCTCTCCAGTATCCTCCCCCATCCTCTCCAGCATCCTCCCCCATCCTCTCCAGTATCCTCCCCCTCCCTCTCCAGAATCCTCCCCCTCCCTCTCCAGTATCCTCCCCCTCCCTCTCCAGTATCCTCCCCCACCCTCTCCAGTATCCTCCCCCTCCCTCTCCAGTATCCTCCCCCTCCCTCTCCAGTATCCTCCCTCCCTCTCCAGTATCCTCCCCCACCCTCTCCAGTATCCTCCCCCACCCTCTCCAGTATCCTCCCCCATCCTCTCCAGTATCCTCCCCCTCCCTCTCCAGTATCCTCCCCCATCCTCTCCAGTATCCTCCCCCATCCTCTCCAGTATCCTCCCCCATCCTCTCCAGTATCCTCCCCCTCACTCTCCAGCATCCTCCCCCATCCTCTCCAGCATCTTCCCCCATCCTCTCCAGTATCCTCCCCCTCCCTCTCCAGTATCCTCCCCCTCCCTCTCCAGTATCCTCCCCCTCCCTCTCCAGTATCCTCCCCCTCCCTCTCCAGTATCCTCCCCCCCCCTCTCCAGTATCCTCCCCCTCCCTCTCCAGTATCCTCCTCCTCCCTCTCCAGTATCCTCCCCCACCCTCTCCAGTATCCTCCCCCTCCCTCTCCAGTATCCTCCCCCTCCCTCTCCAGGATCCTCCCTTTCCCTCTCCAGTATCCTCCCCCACCCTCTCCAGTATCCTCCCCCATCCTCTCTAGTATCCTCCCCATCCTCTCCAGTATCCTCCCCCATCCTCTCCAGTATCCTCCCCCATCCTCTCCAGTATCCTCCCCCATCCTCTCCAGTATCCTCCCCCTCCCTCTCCAGTATCATCCCCCACCCTCTCCAGTATCCTCCCCCTCCCTCTCCAGTATCCTCCCCCATCCTCTCCAGTATCCTCCCCCATCCTCACCAGTATCCTCCCCCATCCTCTCCAGTATCCTCCCCCTCCCTCTCCAGCATCCTCCCCCATCCTCTCCAGCATCCTCCCCCTCCCTCTCCAGCATCCTCCCCCTCCCTCTCCAGTATCCTCCCCCATCCTCTCCAGTATCCTCCCCCATCCTCTCCAGTATCCACCCCCACCCTCTCCAGTATCCTCCCCATTCTCTCCAGTATCCTCCCCCATCCTCTCCAGTATCCTCCCCCATCCTCTCCAGTATCCTCCCCCATCCTCTCCAGTATCCTCCCCCTCCCTCTCCAGCATCCTCCCCCATCCTCTCCAGCATCCTCCCCCACCCTCTCCAGCATCCTCCCCCTCCCTCTCCAGTATCCTCCCCCATCCTCTCCAGTATCCTCCCCCATCATCTCCAGTATCCGCCCCCACCCTCTCCAGTATTCCCCCCATCCTCTCCAGTATCCTCCCCCATCCTCTCCAGTATCCTCCCCCATCCTCTCCAGTATCCTCCCCCATCCTCTCCAGTATCCTCCCCCTCCCTATCCAGTATCCTCCCCCACCCTCTCCAGTATCCTCCCCCATCCTCTCCAGTATCCTCCCCCATCCTCTCCAGCATCCTCCCCCACCCTCTCCAGTATCCTCCCCCTCCCTCTCCAGCATCCTCCCCCATCCTCTCCAGTATCATCCCCCTCCCTCTCCAGTATTTTCCCCCATCCTCTCCAGTATCCTCCCCCATCCTCTCCAGTATCCGCCCCCACCCTCTCCAGTATCCTCCCCCTCCCTCTCCAGCATCCTCCCCCATCCTCTCCAGTATCATCCCCCTCCCTCTCCAGTATTTTCCCCCATCCTCTCCAGTATCCTCCCCCATCCTCTCCAGTATCCTCCCCCATCCTCTCCAGTATCCTCCCCCATCCTCTCCAGTATCCTCCCCCTCCCTCTCCAGTATCCTCCCCCATCCTCTCCAGTATCCTCCCCCATCCTCTCCAGTATCCTCCCCATCCCTCTCCAGTATCCTCCCCCATCCTCTCCAGTATCCTCCCCCATCCTCTCCAGTATCCTCCCCCTCCCTCTCCAGTATCCTCCCCCTCCCTCTCCAGTTTCCTCCCCCATCCTCTCCAGTATCCTCCCCCATCCTCTCCAGTATCCTCCCCCATCCTCTCCAGTATCCTCCCCCATCCTCTCCAGGATCCTCCCCCTCCCTCTCCAGGATCCTCCCCCACCCTCTCCAGTATCCTCCCCCATCCTCTCCAGTATCCTCCCCCATCCTCTCCAGTATCCTCCCCCTCCCTCTCCAGTATCCTCCCCCTCCCTCTCCAGGATCCTCCCCCACCCTCTCCAGTATCCTCCCCCATCCTCTCCAGTATCCTCCCCCATCCTCTCCAGTATCCTCCCCCATCCTCTCCAGTATCCTCCCCCTCCCACTCCAGTATCCTCCCCCTCCCTCTCCAGGATCCTCCCCCACCCTCTCCAGTATCCTCCCCCATCCTCTCCAGTATCCTCCCCCATCCTCTCCAGTATCCTCCCCCCCTCTCCAGTATCCTCCTCCTCCCTCTCCAGTATCCTCCCCTTCCCTCTCCAGCATCCTCCCCCATCCTCTCCAGTATCCTCCCCCATCCTCTCCAGTATCCTCCCCCTCCCTCTCCAGTATCCGCCCCCACCCTCTCCAGTATCCTCCCCATCCTCTCCAGTATCCTCCCCCACCCTCTCCAGTATCCTCCCCCATCCTCTCCAGTATCCTCCCCCACCCTCTCCAGCATCCTCCCCCTCCCTCTCCAGCATCCTCCCCCATCCTCTCCAGTATCCTCCCCCATCCTCTCCAGTATCCTCCCCCATCCTCTCCAGTATCCTCCCCCATCCTCTCCAGCATCCTCCCCCATCCTCTCCAGGATCCTCCCCCTCCCTCTCCAGCATCCTCCCCCTCCCTCTCCAGTATCCTCCCCCTCCCTCTCCAGTATCCTCCCCATCCTCTCCAGTATCCTCCCCCACCCTCTCCAGTATCCTCCCCCATCCTCTCCAGTATCCTCCCCATCCCTCTCCAGTATCCTCCCCCATCCTCTCCAGTATCCTCCCCCATCCTCTCCAGTATCCTCCCCCTCCCTCTCCAGTATCCTCCCCCTCCCTCTCCAGTTTCCTCCCCCATCCTCTCCAGTATCCTCCCCCTCCCTCTCCAGTTTCCTCCCCCTCCCTCTCCAGTATCCTCCCCCATCCTCTCCAGTATCCTCCCCCATCCTCTCCAGTATCCTCCCCCTCCCTCTCCAGTTTCCTCCCCCTCCCTCTCCAGTTTCCTCCCCCTCCCTCTCCAGTATCCTCCCCCATCCTCTCCAGTATCCTCCCCATCCTCTCCAGTATCCTCCCCCACCCTCTCCAGTATCCTCCCCCATCCTCTCCAGTATCCTCCCCCTCCCTCTCCAGTATCCTCCCCCATCCTCTCCAGTATCCTCCCCCTCCCTCTCCAGTATCCTCCCCCTCCCTCTCCAGTATCCTCCCCCACCCTCTCCAGTATCCTCCCCCTCCCTCTCCAGTATCCTCCCCCTCCCTCTCCAGCATCCTCCCCCATCCTCTCCAGTATCCTCCCCCACCCTCTCCAGCATCCTCCCCCTCCCTCTCCAGCATCCTCCCCCATCCTCTCCAGTATCCTCCCCCATCCTCTCCAGTATCCTCCCCCACCCTCTCCAGTATCCTCCCCCATCCTCTCCAGTATCCTCCCCCATCCTCTCCAGCATCCGCCCCCACCCTCTCCAGTATCCTCCCCCATCCTCTCCAGTATCCTCCCCCACCCTCTCCAGTATCCTCCCCCACCCTCTCCAGTATCCTTTCAAGCTAGTTCGAGATGTCCCTTACCCTCGCACGAGGTAGGCAACATTCCATGGGGGACTCTCGATCTTGCTTACAAAGGATGCTATCTGTCCCCCTAATTGGAGAATCCCCTACAACTACCGCATTACGCTTCCTCTCCTCCTCCGCCTCCCCCCTTAGGACAGCCTCCTGCTCCAAAGTGCCATGGTCCACATTCTGGCTGTCCTTCCGACAGTCTTTATCCTTATCCTCACAGGTAGCAAGTACATTGTACCTGTTGGATAGGATCAGTTTCTGTGGATCCTCGTTCTCTTTCTTACCTGGGTTCCCATTACTCTGCACACTATCGGTCACACCAACCCCATTCTGATCCTGCACCTCTCTACAAGGCGTGACCAAGGTCTGGAGCAAACTGTCCAGATACTCCTCCCCCTCCCTTATGTGTCAGAGTGTCTCCAACTCGCACTCCAGCTCAATGACTCTGAGCCGGAGAGATTCGAGACAGAGACATCTACTGCAGACGTGTTCACTTGGGACAGTCTCGCTGTCCACAAACTCCCACAGACTGCAGTCCAGACACACAACCTGCTCTGCCATATCTTAGTCTAACCTTCTTTTATTTATTTAATTAGTTAAAGTTTTTATTCAAATGATTATTTATAGTTATATTAATTAGTTTATCTAGTTAGGTTTTAATTTAATAAAGTACATTATAGTTTCCCAGCTCTTAGTTTAAACCACTGTCCTAGCTTAGAGAGAAAAAACGTTAATTCTCACCAACCAATCACCTACCTGCTGTCCTGTGACGTCACTCCTGGTTTCTTTGTTGTTTTTCAATTTGCTGGAATTGTCCAGCCTGCTCAGTGCTGCCGCTGCTCAGGTCCGCTCTCACCTACAGACTGAGAAACCTTTGAACGTAGAACATAAGCTCATAAGAAATAGGAGCAGGAGTAGGCCAGACAGCCCCTTGAGCCTGCTCCGCCATTCAATATGATCATGGCTGATCTTCAACCTCAACTCCACGTTCCTGATCCCCATATCCCTTGATTCCCTTAGAGTCCAAAAATCTATCGATCTTAGCCTTGAATATGCTCAAAGACTCAGCATCCACAGCCCTCTGGGGTAGAGAATTCTAAAGATTCACAACCCTCTGAGTGAAGAAATTTCTCCTCATCTTAGTCCTAAATGGCCGACCCCTTATCCTGATGCTATACCTCCTAGTTCTAGACTCTCCAGCCAGGGGAGACAGCCTCTCAGAATTTTATATATTTCAATGAGATCACCTCTCTTTCTTCTACACTCCAGAGAGTATAGACCCAATCTACTCAATCTCTCCTCTTAGGACAACCCTCTCATTCCAGGAATCAATCCATTTGTACCTCATTCTGTTTCTGATCATTTTTTAGGCTTCCAGGCGAGGTGGCTGGAGACAGATTGATCCTGATGGGAACTCCTCAGGTAAGGAACAGGCTGACGGGTGATGGGCCTCCACTCACCATGCAGCCATTTAAACTCTGACTACAGGCCAGAGCCCTGCCAGCCAGTGCAACCCTGTGGGAGAGTCCTGTCGCACCGTGCCGGACAGCAACGCACTTGGGGTGAGTTAGACTGAGATACATGAGGTGCAGCAGCTGGGAATCCCCTGGGATTGCTCTGCTCATGTGCTCAGTGTGAGTTAGACTGAGATATGTGAGGTGCAGCTGTGAGTTTCCGGGGTTTGCACTCCTATTGCACTCGGGTAAGTTAGACTGAGATACATCAGGTGCCGCCACCAGGATGAGTCAGATGGAGGTGAGGAGTTTGGGAGCTTGAAGAGTCTAGAAACTTCGTACAATGATTTCTGCGGCTTGAATCACTTTCTGAACCTGTTTCTTTTTGGATTTTTCTCTACAAAGACCTGCACTTGCTTCTGACTGCGACTTACGGGGTCCCCCCACCCCCTCACCCGTAGTCAGGGCATCTCGGGAGCGGCTATGCCCTTCGCAACTTCTCCATGACTGAGGAGGAGGTCCTGTCTCTGGTGGATCCAGAACTACCTGTGTTGTCCCTCGTTGAGATGGAGCAGGAAGGGAGGGTAGAAGCTAAGAATGAATGAGTATCACCCGCTTGGTATTGAGGAGACAGGGAAAGGGGTGAGAGGTTGTGTCCCTGGTGCTTCAGTGGGATTCCAGGGCAAGAGTGCAGGGGTTCAGTCATTAAAACGGTGCCGACAAGATTCGGCATGGCAACAGCTGACTGAATGCCCATGGGCTCCCTGGCCTGGTCCTTGAAGGGGCCGAGGGGTTTAAAGGTGGGAATGTCCCTTAGGAGTGCAAACCCAGGAAACTCACAGCTGCACCTCACGTATCTCAGTCTAACTCACACTGAGCACACAAGCAGAGCAATCCCAGGAGACTCCCAGTTGCTGCACCTCATGTATCTCAGTCTAACTCACCCCAAGTGCTTGCCTTTAGCGGGCCTTAAACGGCGAGTTACCCCACAGTAGAGTGACTGAGATTGAGGCGGCCAGTTGAATGATTACCAAGGGATGTGGGAGAGCAGAAGTAAGAGATGAGGGGATGTGAGGCTGTTAAAGTGGAGGAAGGGGTTTTTGGGGTGTGCGTTCCAGTTATTGGTGTTGGGGAATTGTGTGGCCAAAGTGCAGGAAATGGAGTTAGAGCTGTTCTTAACCAGAGAGCAGTGTGAAGGGTTAGTTGTGCAAGAGTTGCTTTTGAGGCTGAAGAATGCTGGTGCTCTGGGTGGGCAAGGAAGAAGAGGAGAGAGAGTGCCCAGTGTGTTACCTTGCCAGCCCTGGTGATTATGTTGAACTTTTTGTGGCACTGGCCTGGATTCCAGGAGGTGAGGGAGTTGGACTCAGTGCCGGTCCTGGGGTGAGGGAGTTGGACTCAGTGCCGGTCCTGGGGTGAGGGAGTTGGACTCAGTGCCGGTCCTGGGGTGAGGGAGTTGGACTCAGTGCCGGTCCTGGGGTGAGGGAGTTGGACTCAGTGCCGGTCCTGGGGTGAGGGAGTTGGACTCAGTGCCGGTCCTGGGGTGAGGGAGTTGGACTCAGTGCCGGTCCTGGGGTGAGGGAGTTGGACTCAGTGCCGGTCCTGGGGTGAGGGAGTTGGACTCAGTGCCGGTCCTGGGGTGAGGGAGTTGGACTCAGTGCCGGTCCTGGGGTGAGGGAGTTGGACTCAGTGCCGGTCCTGGGGTGAGGGAGTTGGACTCAGTGCCGGTCCTGGGGTGAGGGAGTTGGACTCAGTGCCGGTCCTGGGGTGAGGGAGTTGGACTCAGTGCCGGTCCTGGGGTGAGGGAGTTGGACTCAGTGCCGGTCCTGGGGTGAGGGAGTTGGACTCAGTGCCGGTCCTGGGGTGAGGGAGTTGGACTCAGTGCCGGTCCTGGGGTGAGGGAGTTGGACTCAGTGCCGGTCCTGGGGTGAGGGAGTTGGACTCAGTGCCGGTCCTGGGGTGAGGGAGTTGGACTCAGTGCCGGTCCTGGGGTGAGGGAGTTGGACTCAGTGCGGATTGGTGGTACCTGCACCCAGGGGTCTGTGCCTCCTGCCTTGAACCTGCTCCAGGAGCGCTCGGTGGTCTCCATCAGTGAAGTTGTGTGTTCTTCTCCTGGATGGGGCGGGGCCCTGCCCTGCCCTGCTGCCCTCTGGGTCTAGATGGTGCTCAAGTAGTCCTAATTCTGTACGCCTGATAAAAATATTGTTGAGACATGCAGTGTGGTTATGAGCGAGTGAAGTGAGGGAGCTGACCCCTGTCCCTCTCTTTACCTGGTTGTCCCCAGTCTGCATGTTGAACAGTGCAGGCTGAACAGTCTTTTTAAAGGCTGCACGGGGGTCTACAGGTAGATCTGCCGCTTACCCCCATTTTACACCTGTTTTACACCAATGGGAATGGAACTGAGCAGAACCAGGAAACCCGTGTGTAACTCTTTCTTGAGACCACCGGTGGGTACATTTCTTTAAAGGGGCAGCAGCAGAGTAACTCACCGTGAGGAGATGTTAGGCCAGAGTTTAAACTGGTGGCTTGTGTCTTTGTTCCGCTAACATCTAATGAGTATTGAATTGGCAGGAGGACCAGTAAGTGGAACAGCCAGAGGGGCAAAGGTTAACTCGAACAGAGGGACAAAGGTCAAGCGCCAACGCCCGGAAGCCCCTGGCGACCCTAAGGAGATGATGCTGGGTGAAGATGGAATTCTGCGTCATTCTTATCAGTCTCCGCGTTCCCATCAGAGCTCAGGCTACAACTCAGTACATGAGGGAGAGTTGGCCCAGGACATGAAACGCGGGGCACACGGTAAGGGGTGGACTATAAACGAATCCTCGGGACGCCCCAGCATGTGGGCTGAGTGAGCTCCTTACTCTACAGGAGCAACTTTTGTCCAGCTAAACATTTAAAGAATCCACGTCTTGCACAACATACAAGGCAGCAAAGAAAACTACACTACCCCTATTGTGGACTAAATAATAACTTTCAACAATTCCCTGTCCGGGGGATGGCCAGTGAAGCTGAATGTTTCTTGGGTGAATGTTGCTGTCTTCTAACTCCTGCTGTGTTGGCATCAAATCAATTTTTTCCAACCGCTCAAGGGTCTATGATGATCAGAAGTTACAGAAATGTGATATTGATCCTCCATTGTCCCAGATTGATAATGAAAACAGTTTCAATGGTTCGCCAATTGGCTCTGAGGAGACCAGATTATCCCATCAGCTACAGCATGTGATCACTCACTAACCAACAAAACTCAGCTTAAAGGCAACACTTTAATATCAATCATGGTGGGAGCCCTGCCGTGAATGTTTGATGGGACAGTGTAGAGGGAGCTTTACTCTGTATCTAACCCGTGCTGTACCTGCCCTGGGAGTGTTTGATGGGACAGTGTAGAGGGAGCTTTACTCTGTATCTAACCCGTGCTGTACCTACCCTGGGAGTGTTTGATGGGACAGTGCAGAGGGAGCTTTACTCTGTATCTAACCCATGCTGTACCTACCCTGGGAGTGTTTGATGGGACAGTGTAGAGGGAGCTTTACTCTGTATCTAACCCACGCTGTACCTGCCCTGGGAGTGTTTGGGGCAGTGTAGAGGGAGCTTTACTCTGTATCTAACCCGTGCTGTACCTGCCGTGAATGTTTGATGGGACAGTGTAGAGGGAGCTTTACTCTGTAACTAACCCGTGCTGTACCTGCCCTGAGAGTGTTTGATGGGACAGTGTAGAGGGAGCTTTACTCTGTATCTAACCCGTGCTGTACCTGCCCTGGGAGTGTTTGATGGGACAGTGTAGAGGGAGCTTTACTCTGTATCTAACCTGTGCTGTACCTGCCCTGGGAGTGTTTCATGGGACAGTGTAGAGGGAGCTTTACTCTGTATCTAACCCGTGCTATACCTGTCCTAGGAGTGTTTCATGTGATGGTGTAGAGGGAGCTTTACTCTGTATCTAACCCGTGCTGTACCTGCCCTGGGAGTGTTTGATGGGACAGTGTAGAGGAAGCTTTACTCTATATCTAACCCATGCTGTACCTGCCCTGGGAGTGTTTCATGCGATAGTGTAGAGGGAGTTTTACTCTGTATCTATCCCGTGCTGTACCTGCCCTGGGAGTGTTTGATGGGACAGTGTAGAGGAAGCTTTACTCTGTATCTAACCCGTGCTGTACCTGCCCTGGGAGTGTTTGATGGGACAGTGTAGAGGAAGCTTTAATCTGTATCTAACCCGTGCTGTACCTGCCCTGGGAGTGTTTGATGGGACAGTGTAGAGGGAGCTTTACTCTGTATCTAACCTATGCTGTACCTGCCCTGGGAGTGTTTGATGGGACAGTGTAGAGGGTGTTTTACTCTGTATCTAACCCGTGCTGTACCTGTCCTAGGAGTGTTTCATGTGATAGTGTAGAGGGAGCTTTACTCTGTATCTATCCCGTGCTGTACCTGCCCTGGGAGTGTTTGATGGGACAGTGTAGAGGAAGCTTTACTCTGTATCTAACCCGTGCTGTACCTGCCCTGGGAGTGTTTGATGGGACAGTGTAGAGGGAGCTTTACTCTGTATCAACCCATGCTGTACCTGCCCTGGGAGTGTTTGATGGGACAGTGTAGAGGAAGCTTTACTCTGTATCTAACCCGTGCTGTACCTGCCCTGGGAGTGTTTGATGGGACAGTGTAGAGGGAGCTTTACTCTGTATCTAACCCATGCTGTACCTGCCCTGGGAGTGTTTGATGTGATAGTGTAGAGGGAGCTTTACTCTGTATCTAACCCGTGCTGTACCTGCCCTGGGAGTGTTTCATGTGATAGTGTAGAGGGAGTTTTACTCTGTATCTAACCCATGCTGTACCTGCCCTGGGAGTGTTTGATGGGACAGTGGAGAGGGAGCTTTACTCTGTATCTAACCTGTGCTGTACCTGCCCTGGGAGTGTTTGATGGGACAGTGGAGAGGGAGCTTTACTCTGTATCTAACCAGGATGAAAGCGCTCTGACTCTATGATAAGAAAGCTGACCACATGGTGCTAACTCGCGACTCCCAGTAATCCTGTGTTGTTATCCATTCCTGGAGTGCTGTGTTGATGCTGCTGCCAGGTAGGCACCTTTCTCACTGACTGTGCTATTCTCTGTTCTCAGGTTCCATTTATGGAAAATCTGCTCCAATCTCCACCCTGACAGGCTGGTCCCAGTCAGAACTTAGCAGCTTAACTGCAACTGAGGAGCTGGAGACATCGTGCAGTCTCCATCCAGTGTGAGTGTTATTGTATTATTGTTGATAGAGTAGATAGGTAGAAACTGTTTCAACTGGCAGGAGGGTCGGTAACCAGAAAAAGAACCAGAGGCGACATGAGGAAATTTCTTTACGCAACAAGTTGTTATGATCTGGAATGCACGGCCGAAAGGGAGGTGGAAGCAGATTCAATAGTAACTTTCAAAAGGGAATTTGATAAATACTTAAAGGGGAAAAAAATTGCAGGGCTGTGGGGAAAGATCAGGGGAGTGGGATTAATTGGAGAGCTCTACCGGCACAGGCACGATGGGCCAAATGGCCTCCTTTTGTGCTGTATCATTCTATGAGCCCACGGGTTCTCTTGCGTTCTCCCACTTCATATTACCGAGTTCTCCGGGACACAGATCTCACCTGAGAGATTTCTCCCACAAACCAGCCTCTGTATCGGGGAAATAATTCATTGGCATCCCCGCACTCAGGGTCAGTACACCACCCCATGTTGGGGCTGGGTGGATACAGTGGGGCAGACTGCAGTCCTGAAGAGGAGATTGCCCCCTTTCTGTGTCTCCAACAGGACTCACTGGCTGAGTGCAGAGCGACACAGCTGTAGGTGAGATCAGTGGCCAGACTCTTCTCCCTGCTGGACAGGAAGAAACAGGCACAGACGAGCATGCAGCAGCCTGGTTCTGTCCCCAGACCTTTGCCTTCAGTGTCCCTCCAGATGTTTAACTGTGGGCCATGCTCTGTTCTGTGTAGTGACGGTGGATGTTCCCCCAATCCCAGTGGAAGGGGAAGTCTTCTGGTAAAGGATGGCCTTGTGGCTGCAGAGGATTCTGGGACAGACACAGAAGACCAGGAGGCCGAACTGTGGCGCCAACTCAGCGAGGGAAACACTGGAATCAAGGCCGTGAGTTGGACAGACCGGAAATCCTCTCCATCTAGGCTTAAATGGTTAGCTGATTTGATGCCTGAATGGCTGCCTGGCCTGGCGCCTGGGAGCAGGTTGATCTGCCTGTCCTGGAGCCTGGGGCCTGGGAGCAGGTTGATCTGCCTGTCCTGGAGCCTGGGAGCAGGTTGATCTGCCTGGCCTGGGGCCTGGGAGCAGGTTGATCTGCCTGTCCTGAAGCCTGGGGCCTGGGAGCAGGTTGATCTGCCCGGCCTGGGGCCTGGGAGCAGGTTGATCTGCCCGGCCTGGGGCCTGGGAGCAGGTTGATCTGCCCGGCCTGAAGCCTGGGGCCTGGGAGCAGGTTGATCTGCCCAGCCTGAAGCCTGGGGCCTGGGAGCAGGTTGATCTGCCCAGCCTGAAGCCTGGGGCCTGGGAGCAGGTTGATCTGCCTGGCCTGGGGCCTGGGAGCAGGTTGATCTGCCCGGCCTGAAGCCTGGGGCCTGGGGCCAGGTTGATCTGCCCGGCCTGAAGCCTGGGGCCTGGAGGCAGGTTGATCTGCCCGACCTGAAGCCTGGGGCCTGGGGGCAGGTTGATCTGCCCGACCTGAAGCCTGGGGCCTGGGGCCAGGTTGATCTGCCCAGCCTGGGAGCAGCTTCTCCTGTAGGGTCACCAACCCTTCCAGATAGTGCTGGAGTCTCCAGGAATTAAAGTTCAATCTCCTGGATGCTGCTATAAACAAATCGGGAGAAAAATCGCATTAACAAATGGCGTGGCTTCATTTTCTTTGAACAGTTTCATTATAAAAATATTGGAGATGGGGAAAGGCTGTTTGTTTGGGGGGTTGGGGCATTTATAGACAGGAGGTCATGTGATGAAACCTCCAGGAACACATACACGTGCATGAGCTGTGACTTGGTAATGTGTGTATTTTCTGGATTGAGGCCTAGGACTAGGTGTGTTGGCTGGGCTGAGGCATGGGACTGAGTAGGTGGCTGTCCAGCCCGAGGACAATGTAGGATTAAATGTTTGTAAAATTGCTTTCTCTCCACAGAAGAAACAAAAGAGCAAAAGAAAGAAAGGAAAGAAAAATCCCAACCAGGATCCAAATATCCAGAGCAGCTACACAGTGCCCAGCAGCTCAGAAGAGCCGAGGAGCTTATTGGGGCCAAACCAGGCATCAGAGCCGAACAAAACATCGGGGCCGAGGAGCTTATTGGGGCCAAACCAGGCATCAGAGCCGAACAAAACATCGGGGCCAAGGAACTCACTGGCTCCGGGGCCAAACCAGGCTCCGGGGCCAAATAATGAGAAAAACAAGAATAATGGACGTGCTGAGTTTGTAGTAGGTGAGCAATATTGGGAATGATGTTACTGAGCTGGCATGTGACTACTGATGATGTCACTGGGCCGACATGTGACTCCTGATGAGGTCACTGGGCCAACATGTGACTCATGATGATGTCGCTGGGCTGACATGTCACTCATGATGATGTCACTGGGCCAGCATGTAACTCCTGATGATGTCACTGGGCCAGCATGTAACTCCTGATGATGTCACTGGGCCAGCATGTGACTCCTGATGATGTCACTGGGTGGCCCTGGGGGCTCCTGATGATGTCACTGGGTGGCCCTGGGGGCTCCTGATGATGTCACTAGGTGGCCTTAGTAGCTCCTGATGATGTCACTGGGTGGCCTTGGGGACTCCTGATGATGTCACCGGGTCAGCCTGCAGTCAAACACTTTTAGCCATGGACCTGCTGTCACTCCAATGACTCCCCTGTCCCGAGTGAGTCAAGGTGCTGACTCTCGCTGATCCTCTCAATCAATTTTAACTAGTTTAACCAGATGGAAGCGAATGAACAGCAGCCATACTGAAATTAAAAAGTAAATAGAACCTGCCCTTTATTTGTTTAGGAAGACCCAGGGAAAAAAAAGTCCAGCAGCAACACCTGTCCCAGGTGAAGCAGCAGAGGGAAGCTTCCAAACTAGGGAAGAAGGAGGCAATGAGAGGTGGTGAGGAGGACACACAGCACAGCTCAGAGGGACTCCTGCATTCAGCGAGCAGAAGGAACACTCCAACCCCAGTGGCAGCAGTCACGGCAATCACCACTGACCAGGGCCCAAACTCCCGCTTCACCGACACCACAACTACAGGCCCAGCGACGGAGCAGGCGAGGCGGAGAGAACGATCGGGAGTAAGTGACACAGGAGAATATAGCAGTGTGGAACTTGCGCAAACTGCAGGACGTGCACAGTAGGTCAGTCAGCATCTGAAAGGGAAAGATAGACGTACGCACCAGGGGAGAGGGTTAGTCAGAGCTGTTCTGATTAGGTGGGGGGAACTTTCACCCCCAAAAATGGGTGGGTTTGGGTCAGCTGGGATACTAAAATGTTAAAAATCTCAAACTCGAATCCAACCCGCCTCGAGCCCGCCCACTTGGTTTTAACAGAGAGGGACGGGAGGTAGGCGACCAATCCGCTCCCAAGAGGCAGGTGGCTCATTTAAATATTTTAATGAGGCTGCGTGCTTCACATTTTACCTCCATTTTAGATTTAACCCTGGCTGGCCGGGTTTGCAGCTGAAGGGAGGCGAGGACTGCTGGATCCAGCAGATACGTGCCTTTCCAGCACTGCTTGTGGGCCAGGAGGAGCAGGAGTGCTCCCCGCCCCCGCCCCCCCCGCAAGCAAACCTGTAAACCACACCCGCCATCCGCCGACACCCCACCACACCCCCCGTCCCATGATTGGAACAATCCCCCCACACCCCCGCAATCAGACCCAACCCCACCCCCGTGATCGGATTCACCCCACCCCGCAATCAGACCCCCGAGCCACGGTCTCCCACTGACCCGGCCTTTTCAATCCCTCCCTCCCTCCACTGTGCTTCCAGGCTGCAGACTCCAATCTCCCCCAGCCTTTCCGATCTCCCCCCATCCCCCACACCCCCACAGAGTAAAGCTCCCTCCTCACTGTCCCATCAAACACTCCCAGGGCAGGTACAGCACGGGTTAGATACAGAGTAAAGCTCCCTCTACACTGTCCCATCAAACACTCCCAGGGCAGATGCAGCACTGGTTAGATACAGAGTAAAGCTCTCTCTACACTGTCCCATCAAACACTCCTAGGGCAGATGCAGCACTGGTTAGATACAGAGCAAAGCTCCCTCAACACTGTCCCATCAAACACTCCTAGGGCAGGTACAGCACAGGTTAGATACAGAGTAAAGATCCCTCTACACTGTCCCATCAAACACTCCTAGGGCAGATGCAGCACGGGTTAGATACAGAGTAAAGCTCCCTCTACACTGTCCCATCAAACACTCCCAGGGCAGATGCAGCACTGGTTAGATACAGAGTAGAGCTCCCTCTACACCGTCCCATCAAACACTCCCAGGGCAGATGCAGCACTGGTTAGATACAGAGTAGAGCTCCCTCTACACCGTCCCATCAAACACTCCCAGGGCAGATGCAGCACTGGTTAGGTACAGAGCAAAGCTCCCTCAACACTGTCCCATCAAACACTCCTAGGGCAGATGCAGCACTGGTTAGATACAGAGTAGAGCTCCCTCTACACTGTCCCATCAAACACTCCTAGGGCAGATGCAGCACTGGTTAGATTGATCTACTGTTGCTCTCCAACCTCTTGACTATGTCGTACTTCCTCCAGTGGCAAAGATCGAAAGGAACATTGGGATAGAGTTTGGTGTGTGTTGTGTAACTATGACTAATTTGGCAGTCATCCGAGCCCAATCTGGGTGCGTTCGGGCCGAGTTAAATGTTCAGACGTTCCTTGTAGCTATCTAAAAGAAGGTAATTGGCCCTTTGCATATGTAAATGAGGGGCCCCAACACCTGCTTTAGGCCCCTCATTGGACATGCTTCGCTCGCGATTCTTCACCAGCCTCCCACGGAAATTAAGTTTATTTGCTGGGAAGAAATTTATATATTGTTGCTGTGAATCCAGGAGGAGCTGGAGTGCTTCCCTCCCCCCAACGCCCCTCCAGCTGCACAGTCCTCGCAATCGCCCCTCCCCATCCTGGGACTTTCCCTCAGGCTGCTGCTGGAGAGGTAAAGGGGCCGATATTCCTCCTGGTAAAGTGGGCGAACCATCTGCAGAGCCACCACAGGAGCCAGCAAGCTCGCACAAAATCCGATCTCGGGCCTTCCGGTTCAGGCTCCAAAATGGGCCTAAAGCAATTTCTCCCGCTAAAATCCAATGGGGGCCTTTTTACAGGGAGCTGCACGGTAACTGCCTTTGTGTCCAATTAGGAAAGCACTGAGCGCCCGCAGGGGGCTACACCTGCACCAGGGTCAAAGCACCCCACGCAGTCGGGGAACAGCAGGCTGGAGGGTGGGCAGAAGCCCGATCGGGGGCAGAGGCCTGATCGAGAGGAACAGGATCACAGCGAGCAGAGGCGACGGGAGACAGAGCAGCGAATCCAACAAGAACTGGATGACGATCAGAGGCGGAAGGAGCAGGAGATCAGGTAGCGAAAGGTTGTGGATGTGGATAAGTGAGGTTTAAATTTTTGGTTGTCGGGTTTGTACCACAGTTTACCCACTCTCAGTCCGAGTCACGTGAAGGGCCCATGGTACATGCAGGTAACACACTGAGGGTCCCAGACAGCCCCTCACACAGCGGGGAGGGAGGGGGAAATGACCCAATCCACGGTCTTCATCCTCTCCTCAGAGCTCAGATGCCTGAAGCTCAGTATGAGTTTGGTTGCCCTTTTCCGCACTGTTTGCAGTACCTGGATATCCCTGCGATAGAGCAGAGATCACCTGGAGTACTGGGTACAATTCTGGGCCCTGGTATAACTCTCTCCCTCTCTCTATAGTTCAACCCCCTCACTGTTAGTTGTTTCTCCTCTGCCATTCCCTGAGGAATAAAGGAAGAACCTGTGGCCCACTCCGCATGGCACAGTGCACTGGCACGCTAACGTATCGAATCTTTGGCTGCTTCCACCCCCCGCTACAAGCATATGACCCGCAGGTGAACGTGTCGCCGCGGTAACGGTGCAAGTGGGGGCCCCAACAACCGATCGCCCGTCTCACTTTGCTTGTGATTCGCAGGTTTAAAAGGCAACAGCGCGAGCGCGAAGTGTTAGATCAAGAAGAGGCCGAGCTGAGCCGACAAAATGGGGAGCAGCGGGAACGTGAACGGGGACACAGGCAACAGGAGGAGTATCGGAGGAAGGTCCAGGAAATGCAGCAGAGAAAGGAGAGGAGCCTGGCAGAGAAAGCAGGTGTGTGTGCAACAGACATCACTGGACCCCACAAACCTACTGCAGACACCAGCACCGCCTTCAGCTCACTGGGTGCTGTGCATGTACAGGAGCCGACACTGAGACACACGGGCTGAACAGTACCAGGCAGGAGTGAATCATTCCCTCTTACCTGCGGAGAAGGTGATCCAAATTAGGGACTGATGATTGGGTGACTTCAAACTTGGGTTGAAATGCCTGTAGCTTGTAGGAGGAAGGGAGGCAAAAGGAAGGAGAGGGAAGGCTGAGGGAGGGGAGGGAAGGCTGAGGGAGGGGAGGGGAGGCTGAGGGAGGGGAGGGGAGGCTGAGGGAGGGGAGGGGAGGCTGAGGGAGGGGAGAGAAGGCTGAGGGAGGGAGGGGAGGCTGAGGGAGGGGAGGGGAGGCTGAGGGAGGGGAGGGAAGGCTGAGGGAGGGGAGGGGAGGCTGAGGGAGGGGAGGGGAGGCTGAGGGAGGGGAGGGGAGGCTGAGGGAGGGGAGGGAAGGCTGAGGGAGGGGAGGGGAGGCTGAGGGAGGGGAGGGGAGGCTGAGGGAGGGGAGGGGAGGCTGAGGGAGGGGAGGGGAGGCTGAGGGAGGGGAGGGGAGGCTGAGGGAGGGGAGGGGAGGCTGAGGGAGGGGAGGGGAGGCTGAGGGAGGGGCGGGAAGGCTGAGGGAGGGGAGAGAGGCTGAGGGAGGGGAGGGGAGGCTGAAGGAGGGGAGGGGAGGCTGAGGGAGGGGAGAGAAGGCTGAGGGAGGGGTGGGGAGG